>CM077078.1:129490890-130038592 GCA_039513925.1 Platanthera zijinensis
GCGGCGACATTGTTTTTCCCTTGACGGCGGCGGCGTTTTCATTCCTTCAAGGATGGCTCCGGCAAGCTCCTTTCCCCTCCTCCAGCAAGCTCTCTTCCTCTCAGAAGTTTTGGGGCTGAAAAGGGGATGAAATGCTAGGGTTTCACAACTTTTTTCCTTTTTATACACCGCAGACACGGGTAGGCACACGGCCGTGTTCCTACCCGTGTTCAGGTGACACGGCCGTGTCGTCTGCCGTGTTTAGGGCCGTGTTCATCCCAGAACATTTTCTGCCGTGTCGGGGTTGCGGCACACGGGTAGAGACACGGCCGTGTCTCGACCCGTGTCCTCAGCACACGGGTAGGGACACGCCCGTGTCCCAATACCCGTGTACCTCTCTGACTGGAAGCCTAATATTGGCATGAGGCACACGGGTATGGACACGGCCGTGTCCATACCCGTGTCGGCCAAAATCACCGTTTTGCCTTGTTTTCCTCATTTCCCATACGTTCGCACCTGTTCACCCACACCCCCATTGGGCTCACCACAGCCCCCTTGACTCAAATACGCAATCAAGGGGCCTAGCGTGAATTGGGACGTTACAAATCCTATAAACAAAATAAAAGATTTCGTCCCCGAAATCAGGGTAAGGCTATGGGAGTGAAACACATAAAAGGGAACTATGCTTTCAAATAAAATTTTTACCTGGGGTAAATAATTCCGGGTAGCGCCCTTGCATCAAATCCCTTGGCTCCCATGTGAACTCCTCCTTCCCATGATTAGACCATAGCACTTTCACCAAGGGAACACTTTTGCGGCGCAAGGTTCTTGTCTCATTATCAACGATCCGCACCGGCTCCAGTCGCACAGACCTATCAGACGCCACGACACCATCTGCCGTGGGGATATACTGTTCAGGCCGCAGCAAAGCCTTCCGAAGCGACGATACATGGAACACGTCGTGAAGGTTCTCCAGCTCCGGTGGCAACTCCAATCGATAGGCCAGAGGGCCAATCCTTTCCACTACGACATAGGGCCCGACATACCTTGGGATGAGCTTCTTGACTCCACGTACCCGCGACACTCCGTGCATCGGTCGAATCTTCAGGAACACCTTATCACCCACTTGAAATTCCACCATACGGTGCCTTACGTTGTAATATTTCGCCTGTCGGCTTTGAGCCTCTAGCATTCGATCCCGGATCAACCTAACCACCGCGTCCGTGTCATCAATATACTCATTTCCCAATGTCTTCGGATCTTCATCTTGCACCCAGGACAAGGGTGTTCTACACCTCCTTCCATACAAAGCTTCATGAGGTGCCATTCCAATACTGGCTTGATGACTGTTATTATAAGAGAACTCCACGAGAGGTAAGAGTCTCTCCCATGGTTCTCCTTTATCTAGCACACACAACCTCAGAAGGTCCTCCAATGTTCGGATGGTTCGTTCAGACTGCCCGTCCGTTTGTGGGTGAAAGGCTGTGCTAAAGGCGAGGCGCGAGCCCAAATAAGCCTATACAGCCCTCCATTCTCTTGAAGTAAACCGACCATCCCGATCGGAGACGATCGTCTTCGGCACACCATGGTACCGCACAAATTGTTCCACAAAGAGACGCACTAAGACGCCCACCTGCGCCTCCTTCTTCATTGGGATAAATCGGGCTACCTTGGTCAACCGGTCAACTATCACCCACACAGAATCATTCCCCGAGCGCGAGCGAGGTAACCCGTGGACGAAGTCCATGTAGATGTCCTCAAATTTCCATTCGGGGATGGGCAACGACTGTAACATTCCACCGGGGCTTCTGCACTCCGCCTTCACCATTTGGCAGGCCATACAATGGGTAACAAAGTACTTGACATCCCTCTTCATGCCCGGCCAACACATTGCCTTTCTCAAATCGGTGTACATCTTCGCGATCCCCGGGTGCACCGAGTACTTGGAGCAATGGGCATCCTTTAGAATATCCTCCCGAATGTTGTCACCTTCGGGGATGTAAAGCCGGCCACGAAAATGGACGAGGCCGTCTTTTAGGGAGTATTCTTCCGTAGTCCCATCCTCCATCGACTTGAAAGCCGGGGTTAAAGCCGCATCCTTCTTTTGTTCCGTCCGGATCCGGTCTCGTATGTTGCAAACTATACTCATCGCGGCCAAATATTCTGTATACTCTTCCGATTGATTCTTAAAGACCAAAGTGACTTCCATCTCTTGCAGTGTCTGGATTAACTCCATCCACATCAAGCGGGATTCCGTGCTCGTTCCCGGTGCCTTTCGGCTCAAGGCATCAGCTACGGAATTAACCTTCCCGGGGTGGTAGTTCAAGGTGAATTCATAGTCGCACAAGAACTCCAACCACCGCCGCTGTCTCAAGTTTAACTCCTTTTGGGTGTGAACGTACTTCAGGTTTTTGTGATCCGAGTAGATCTCGCAGTGGACGCCATATAAATAATGCCTCCAAATCTTCAAGGCGAATACCACCGCTCCCAACTCTAGATCATGCACCGGGTAGCTGGCTTCATGCTTCTTCAACTATCTTGAAGCATAAGCGATCACATGCCCATTCTGCATCAACACAGCTCCCATCCCTTGATACGACGCATCCGTGTAAACTTGAAAGCCCTCCTTCCCAGATGGAAGAGCTAGGATGGGTGCAGTCGTCAATCTGTCCTTCAACTCTTGGAATGCAGCTTCGCACTGGGGTGTCCATTCAAACGGCACACCCTTCTTGGTCAGCGTAGTAAGGGGAAGGGCGATTTTCGAGAAGCCTTTCACGAACTTGCGATAGTACCCGGCAAGTCCAAGAAAGCTCCGTATGTCGGCCGCTGACTTCAATGGCGACCACTCCTTCACGGCCCGCACCTTGGCCGGATCTACAGCTAGCCCCGCCCCACTAATCACATGGCCCAAGAACGCGACCTCTCGAAGCCAAAACTCGCATTTGCTGAACTTGGCAAACAAAGTGTGCTCCTTTAGCTTCCTCAGCACTAAGTTAGATGTTCGGCGTGTTCTGCTTCGGTCTTGGAGTAGACTAGGATATCATCGATGAACACGATGACAAAGATGTCCAAATAAGGGCTGAACACCTTGTTCATCAAGCTCATAAAGGCGGAAGGGGCGTTTGTGAGCCCAAACGGCATCACGGTGAATTCATACAAACCATATCTCGAACTGAACGCCGTCTTCTGAATGTCATCTTCTTGTATCCTCAGCTGATAATATCCCGAACGCAGATCTAACTTGGAGAACCAATACGATCCCACCAATTGATCAAACAATTCATCAATGCGCGGTAGGGGGTAGGTGTTCCGCACCGTTAACCGGTTCAACTCTCGATAATCAATGCACAACCGCAGGGTGCCATCCTTCTTTTTGACGAACAAAACGGGCGCTCCCCAAGGCGACGAGCTTGGGCGAACGAACCCTGCTTCCACCAATTCCTGAAGCTGGACTCTAAACTCTGCAAGTTCCTTCGGAGCCATTCGATATGGAGCTCGCGAGACGGGCTTGGCACCCGGAATTAGCTTGATTTGGAAGTCCACTTCCCTATGCGGGGGTAGTCCCGGCAATTTCTCGGGAAATACCTCGGGAAATTCTCGCACCACCCGCACATCCTTGACTTCTAATGTCAATTTCTTCAACTCGAAGCAAATTACATAGACCTCGTCCCCTTCCATATGAGATTTCATAACTTGGATTGAAGATAATAATTTACGGGGTGCGAATTTAATACCTTGGAAGATGACTTCCGAGTCTCCATGCCTCAACATAACTTGCTTCTCCGCACAATTGATCCTGGCGTGGTGCTAGTCCAACCACTTCATGCCCAGGATGAGGTCGAACTCCGGGATTCTTAACACTGTAGCCGGAGTTTCAAAGAACTTTCCTCCAATAAGGGTGTCGAAGTCGCAACTTGCTGACGACGTCATCTCAGAGCCGTCCGGAAGGCGCACCCTTTGAGTAATGCCCGTGAAGTGTTGCACTCCCTCCAAGTCCTTCACGAAGTCCTCCGAAATGAACGAGTGAGACGCACCCGTGTCAAATAACGTATAGGCGGGTCTCCCGCTAACCATGACAGTGCCTAGGTTCCAAAAGGGTAATCACTATCCAGAATTGCACGTATCATTTGTATCGTAAATCTAACAAGTCATATAATATTAATAAATTTTGCACGTACCGGTGATGACTTCCTGCGGATTTCTCTCCTGAGTCATATCCAATGCGAATACATGCTCCCGTGCATGTCCTTGATTTCTCCCTGGTGGTCCTCTTCCTCGGCCACGCATGTGCCCTCGCCCCCGTGGAGCTACTGGAGGGAGAGCAATAGGAGCATCCCCGATCAGTCGCGGGCAAACTCGTCGGACATGCCCCGGTTGGTTGCACTCAAAATATATCACCTCACGTCGGCCCCCAGGTTGTTGATAATATTGCTGCTGCGGTGGTGGTAAAGCTAGTGGTTGCGGAATTGGGTACTCTACCCGATAGTTCCGGTTGACCCACCGACCGCCTCTGTGGTTTCCCCTTCCTCTGCCATGATCATTCCGCCTTCTATTACTAGGGCTGACTTCAATTACTCCTTCCGCAGGTCTCTTGCCACATCCCATGTGGTCCGCCTCCAGTCTCTTTGCCATGTCGATGATTTGTGCCAGGCTTCCATCGGCTATAAACAAAAGGGCCTGCCTTAGGGGGTCCCTCAACCCTTTGTAGAAGCGCTTCACGTAGCCTCTATCGTCCAAATCATAGGAATCGGCAAACCTAACGAGGTGTTGGAACTCCCTCTGGTACTCCGTTACCGATTTCGATCCCTGCTTCAGCTGCAGAAATTTTTCTTCAAGTCCATCCCGAGCAGAAGAAGGGATGAAGTGATCCAGAAAAGCCTCGGTGAACTCGTTCCAACTGATGTCCGTGTACAACCGCCCTTGGAAGGTGGAGCCCATGAGGGACTTCCACCACCTTTTGGCGTGCTGCTCTAGCAGCGTCACTACCAATATCACCGCCATGCTGTTCGGACATCTTATGCCAGCCATCAATTCCTGCACGGTATCAAGCCATTCCTCGGTGCGCACCGGCGATTCTGTCCCAAGATAGGCAGGAGGGGACAGGGCACGGAAGATGCTCAACCAGTTGGAGCCTGGCGCTTGTTGTTGCACCGGAGCTTGCTGGGCTTTAAATGCATCTAATATGGCTGACAGCGTTTGTCCCAGTTCCGACTGCTGGAATTGTGAAGGGACGGAAGGGGTAGGAGTGCCCCCAACCGGCTCCACCTGCGCTGGGACCTATACGCAAGGTACAAACTAGGGCCAGGTTGGCTAAACTAATGTCAAAGTTGGACAACTTAGTGTGAATTACATATGGGCACACCACTGCTTCCGCTAAGTCGGTTTGTCCCCAAACCGACTAATCGAACGGGAGTGGCCCATTGTTACCTGACTGCTCTAGTTGAAGATCGGCTAAGTCTGATACCATTTGTAAGACCCCCCTCCCGGAACACAACACACGGCACGAGGGGAGTCTTATGCCCGAAATAGCCGCCTTGCGGTAGCACTAACACACGGGTTAGCCTTTACCAAAAGACGCCTATTCCGCCGGCTACAATCCATATCACATAAACCATGCCAACCCAACCATAACAGAAAAGTAAAGCAGTTCAAATCACAGCTAAGTTTAAGTCCAAAAGAGCGGAAGATAACAAGCACAACAGGCTTGTACAAAAGAACAAGAGTCTAGAAATGTTTTGCCAAACGGCTACATGAAAACACTCACGATTGTCACTGACGGTGCCGATGGCACCACCACCTCAGGTCCTATCGTCCGGGTCTAGCTGTCCTGCTGCATAGTCCGTTGCTGCTCTACCTGCGGGGTTTCCTCCTAAAAAGGAAGACGTAGCAACCGTTAGTCATAAGACTAAGTGGCTTCACATCCGCTCCCCCGGCGACTCCTCGGCACCGGGCGGAGAAAGGAACAAAGGTACAATATATATATATAAGCAAGTAAACAAGCAGGTGACTGTAAATATGGTGGAGTATAAACCACGCTACACAACTAGCAGTTCTACAGATATCAATAATATATGACAGCAGGTATAATTAATCAGAATAGTAACTCAACTTATAAGAGTGCCCATACAAACTTATAAGTTAAGGATCGGCTTAACAGTAAAGTAACTCATCGTATAGGAGTGCCCATACAAACTTATACGATGAGGATCTTGTGTATGCAATAAATGACATGACATGAATGTTATGCTAAGACCGAATCATGCGCACGCACAAGCAAGTTGCTATGTCGACACAGACTTGAAGTTCCCACTTTTCGAGCAGGTAGCTAACCTCTCAGGCGTCGTCCATCGTGGCCAGACGGCGACAGTGGAGCGGGCGTCTCCACTACTAGGTGGTATCACACTACCTATCCTAGGCCCCCGTACGCCTCAACGCTAAGAACACAACAGCGGAGCTCACATGCGTACTACGGCTCAGAAGGGGTCTTGGGTAAATGTGCACCAAGAACACAGCCCAACCTGGCCTTTGATTTCGAACCGGATGGAACCTCGGAAACGCACGAGGTGCAAGCCCAACCGTTCTCATGGCGCGGAGGAGATCTCGGGTTATGGACACCAAGTATCTAACCCTACCGCCCAAGGTCTACCCATTGGCTCCCATCGGTGTGACGACTGGCGAACCCATAGACCTGCCACAGTCATTATCTCAACATCGCGACACGATGAATCGTCGCACATCACATGCCCCAAAACAACTCACTCGATGCTACCCGTAGGGAGGCTACAACTCTAAGCATCGGTTGTTAATAAACCCCTTGGGCTCGGATTACGGTTACAAAGTACTCTTCACATAGTGTTCATCATATTCACGCCCACCTATTCAATGATTTCACCTCAACACTACGGATAATAGATATGTTCAACTCCCAACTATATAAATATATTTTATACCAATCTCAACCCTTAATTTCTAGCCTTCTCATCCACTCCATTTCTCTACCAATACATGATTATTCCTTATTACACAACCAAATGAGTAACCATGCTAAATTACAGTAACAACAACATTATAGATATATGGGAGCAAGATAACAAATAAGCAAATCACAACCATTGCAAGAGTGCTAGCATTATAAATTAACAAGTGCATTAACATAGGATAGCCCGATACTAAAATTGGGATTCCCGGAGCTACAGGAATCCGATCACAATGCACAACCCCTCGTTGGAAAGGTATTCGCGAGGGCTACGACTTTCGTGTTGAGTCGATCGCCCAGATCTGGTCGCAACATACCAGAAATTCAACTCGAATACGTACAGGAAACAGTTTCCTGTACAAGAATTTTCCCGAACGCAGCGGACTCGAACCAGCTTTCCCGTGGCTATGGGTATCGCATGGAAACGTGCAACCACTCGTTGGAAAGGTAATTTCAAGGGCTACGATTTATGTGTTGAGTCGTTCACCCAGATCTGGCCAGAACACCTCCGAAATTGGCCACGAAGGTCGCCGCGTGCAGAAATCAGATTTCTGCACGCATCTTAAGGCGAGATGAACGGCATCCGTTCATCTTCTTCCTTGCAACGACCTCGCATAAACTTCTCCAGAAATCACACCCAACCTTATTTCTCCTTTCAAAGCCAAACCCTCAACGAAAACCCTTCTCATCTCCACTTTGAATGATGAGAAGGTTGAGGGAGACTAAGCCTAGAAAACCTAGGCATGGCTTATCCTAAGAACTCTCCTCCTCACCATCAAGACTCTATGGAGTCGATGTCTCTCCTAAAATAACTATAGATCTAGCACCAAGGGAGAGGGGAGGAAGCTCACCTCAAGTCCAGTGGTACCACCATGGCCGGCCATGAGCCTCGCACTCCTTCGCGGCGGCATTGTTTTTCCCTTGACGGCGGCGGCGTTTTGATTCCTTCAAGGATGGCTCCGGCAAGCTCCTTTCCCCTCCTCCAGCAAGCTCTCTTCCTCTCAGAAGTTTTGGGGCTGAAAAGGGGATGAAATGCTAGGGTTTCACAACTTTTTTTCCTTTTTATACACCGCAGACACGGGTAGGCACACGGCCGTGTTCCTACCCGTGTTCAGGTGACACGGCCGTGTCGCCTGCCGTGTTTAGGGCCGTGTTCATCCCAGAACATTTTCTGCCGTGTCGGGGTTGCGGCACACGGGTAGAGATACGGCCGTGTCTCGACCTGTGTCCTCAGCACACGGGTAGGGACACGCCCGTGTCCCAATACCCGTGTACCTCTCTGACTGGAAGCCTAATATTGGCATGAGGCACACGGGTATGGACACGGCCGTGTCCATACCCGTGTCAGCCAAAATCACCGTTTTGCCTTGTTTTCCTCATTTCCCATACGTTCGCACCTGTTCACCCACACCCCCATTGGGCTCACCACAGCCCCCTTGACTCAAATACGCAATCAAGGGGCCTAGCGCGAATTGGGACGTTACACCACAGAGCTCTGACAGTGAAAAATTCAATACTGAATCTGATGACTCTGCTGGCACCATTGCCAAAAAGAGGAAAGATAGAAGCAAAGCTGTGATGAGAGTTCCTCCTGCCAAGGCCAAAGATGCAAATGACATACCATATTATATTCTGCATGGCTGCCAGATTACAGAGCCCTGGATGCAATATTCCAAAAATCAGTTAAAGGCTATGAAGAAGAAAAGGAAACTGGACAAGTATGAGAAAGGATCCTCTCAGTATCAACCTCCTCCTCCTCCTCCTCCAGATTCAGGATCTGGTGGAGGCTCTACATTTAAATCTTCAGATTCAAAGCAAAGTTCCTCTCAACCCTCTCAAAGATATCAGCCCAAAGGACAGTATCAAAAAGGTTATCATTCAAGAAGAGGATAACACCGCGGAAGTCAGAGAGAATATAGAACCTATTTCAGACAGCAAAGGGAAGGACAAGGGCATATGGATTCAACTCAAGGTCCTTTTCCTTACAAACTCAGAGATACTGTTGTTACAAGAACATCTACTACTTCAGAAACTATAAATAGATATGAACCTTCAATTTCTTTTGAGGATCCAGAAAACAATCCAGTATCATGGACTGCCAGGATGAAAGAGCTTGCTGCTCTAGATTAGTTGAAAAAGGCCAAAGAACAAGGGAAAGATACTTCTAACATCACTACACTTTCAGAACAAAGAAAGACAGAACTTGAGAGATATGCTTTAAGAAAGTTCTTTGATCCAGAAGATTATATGAAACTGCATCCTGAGGCTGTAGTTCCAAGGCCCAGATCCCAAACCTCCTTAGGTGCAGAAGATGGCAGAAGATCAAAGAAATATGCTCTCAATCCCAATAGGGAGATTTTATTTAAGAAAGGCAGTGAAAGGAAATGAATTCTGTAAGCAGATAGTACATCTATATCTGAACATTTGCTGACATTCCTTTTGAGTTCTGCAATGCTGCTTTGATTATCTTTTCTGTATTGTTAGTTTAGCTTTTATTTATGTATGTATGATTCTGTATTTCCTGATTATGTCCTGTAAATAGTAATCCCAACCCAAATAGGAAGAGATTGTTGGAACACCCTATTACTAATTTGGGCAAGGATCATTATGTTATTAGGGAAATTGTTTGACCTAGTTGTATAGTTGAAAATGTCAAATTAGAATGAGTCTAGGGCTTAGAACTTAGGTTTGGAGCTTCCCCCAGGACCACTCAAAGATCAGGACTAAGTATTGAGACAAGACAATTTTCGTCGAACTCAGTTCGACGAAACGTCGAACTCCGTTCGACGTTCTCTGAGCTCACCTCTACAAGTCATCGAACTCCGGTCGACGATCTTCGAGCTCAGATCGACGTTTTGTCTTTAGCTATTTTCAAAGTCGCTGAGCTCAGTTCGACGATCGTAGAGCTCAGGTCGACATATTCTGTCTCTAGTATAAATCCAATCTATGAGCTCAGTTCAACAATCGTAGAGCTCAGATCGACGATTTCTGTGAGAGATCAATGCTTTCAGAATTCAAATTCAAGAACAGTTATGGAATTCTTTCAGATTCATTCAGAGTTATTTTCTGCATTTATCACAAAGGATTCTCTAGCCGTTTCAAGCAATCTGATGCAAGTTTCAAGGAAGGACTTAATGGAATATTGCTTAGGACTTTCCCCAGATACAGTTGTCAATTATGGAAGTCATTTATGACTGAGTAATGACCATCTAAGTCAGAATCTGATATACTCCTTCAGAATATGTTTTTGAAATAATATAACAGATCAATACAATTATAGAGACAAGAGATACACACCAGAATTAGATTGAAAAGAGACAAAGAAGAGTGAACAACAAAAAATTCTCTGATCAAGAGTTCATCTTCTGAAGATTTTCAAATCTATTGAATATTCAAGAACACAAGAAAGTTTTCTGTAGAGGAGATCTTTTGCTACTCAACTCCTCCAAATCTTCAAGTGTTCAAAAGCTTCAACATCAAGGACTCCAGACATCACACATTTCAGCATCTGCTGAAATCATCTTTTGCTGGAGATCTGAAGCACCTGAAGACCTATCACCCTAGCAAAGCTCACCTTCCTGAACTCTTACAGATCTCAGGGCGAGCTTTGACATTATCAACCACTTGTCTTATCTCAGATTGTTGACAGAGAAGAACAACTCAACTCTTTCTTTCTTTTTTCCTTTCCCTCCTGTAAAAGGGTTTTTCAAAACTCCCTTCAAAAGTTCAGATACTGGTTTCTGAGACCTTGTCAAAACTCAGTGGTGGCAAGACACCTTATCACAAAATCTAGTTTTGTTTTTTGAGCACCTTATCAAAAGCTCATTGGTGCCCAGGACACCTGATCAACTATTCCTGCAGTGGATTCCTACCAAGGGTGGTAGAAGAGTGGATGTACCCAGGTTGTTGGGTAACCACTATAGATCCTTGTGTCATATGGTTTCTGTGTGTTTGTCTTTGCTGTGTGCTGTGTGATTCTTTATTTCTTGCTTTAGTTTTTACTTCACTGCAAGCACCTTACACATATACATAAATTTAAGTCTTCCACTGCTGTACTATTTTAATTGTGAATTATTTTAAAATACTCTATTCACCCCCCTCTAGAGTTAAGGTAGATCTTTTCCTCACTTTCAGGTGAGATTAAAGATCTTTCCCATCTTTCGGCTCAAGGCGTCGGCCACCACATTGGCCTTGCCTGGATGATACTGGATCTCTACATCATAATCGGCCACACACTCGAGCCACCGATGCTGGCGCACGTTCAACTCCTTCTGCGTGAACACGTACTTCAGGCTCTTATGGTCGGTGAAGATCTTGCACTGAGCCCCATAAAGTAGGTGTCTCCACAGCTTCAATGCATAAATAACCGATGCGAACTCGAGGTCATGCGTAGGATAATTCTTCTCATGAGTCTTCAGTTGCCTTGACCCATAGGCCATCACTTTTCCAACCTGCATTAATACACAACCCAAACCTACCTGCAAAGCATCCACGTAAACATCATAATCCACCCCTTCAGTAGGCAGGGTTAGAACGGGAGCAATGAACAATCTCCTCTTTAACTCCAGGAAGGCTTCTTCGCACTTCACGCTCCAAACAAAAGCCACGTTCTTCTGAGTCAGCTTGGTCAAAGGTGCAGCTAGGGAAGAGAAACCCTCCATGAACCTCCTGTAGTAGCCATCCAACCCTAGGAAACTCCTGATTTCCTTAGGCGTATTCAGCCTACTCCAATCCATCACTGCTGCGACCTTTTCTGGGTCGACCGAGATCCCATCCTTGTTCACCACGTGACCTAGAAATGAAACTTGAGGCAACCAAAATTCGCACTTGCTCAGCTTGGAGAATAACTTGTGGTTCCTCAACTCCAATAGAACCAAGCACAGATACTGCTCATGCTCCTCAGCACTGCGAGAATAAACCAACACGAAATCGATGAAGACCACCACGAACTTGTCTTAGAAATCCTTGAACACCTGGTTCATCATATCCATGAAAGTTGATGGTGCGTTGGTTAAACCAAATGACATCACCAAGAACTCAAAGTGTCCATGCCTCGATCTAAAGGCAGTTTATGGAATATCTTCCTCACGGATCCTGAGCTAATGATAGCCTGAACGAAGATCGATCTTGGAGAACACCGTGCTACCGCACAACTGGTCAAATAAGTCATCGATCCTCGGCATAGGGTACCTGTTTTTAATTGTGACTTTGTTCAACTCCCTATAGTCGATGCAAAGCCGCATTGACCAATCTTTCTTCTTCACAAATAGCACAGGAGCACCCCAAGGCGACAAACTCTGCCTGATAAATCCCTTTGCCAACAGCTCATCCAACTGGACTCACAACTCCTCTAACTCACGAGGGGCCATCCGGTACGGCGCCTTAGCAATAGGATGCGTACCCGGCTCCAGATCGATCACAAACTCAACATCCCGCTCGGGAGGAAGGCCAGGAAGATCATCAGGAAAAACATCGGCAAAACTATGAACAACTGGAATCTCCTCCAAGTGCGGTACACTAACATTGGTCCCAACCACCAAGACCAAACAAGCAAAACAATCCGAAAGAAACAGCTTCTGAGCACAAACCGCAGAGATAACAGGAGAATCATGGCATAGATCAGCATACATGCTTTCGGGATGACCGTCGTCCCTGATGAAGTCCAAGCGCTTCCCTTTGCACTGAATGACTGGATCATACCTAGACAGCCAGTCCATGCCAAAAATAACATCGAAGTCCTCCAGATCAATCATCTTCAGGTCTTCCTTCGCAAGGAAGACCCCAAAAAACATAGGGCAATCTAACATGCCCAAATCTGACATCACAGATTCACTAGAGGGGAACTTGACACGGAAGGTATCCCGAACTCGATCTAAAGTCAACCGATGTCGCTCCACAAAGGCTATAGCCACGAACGAGTGGGTAGCGCCGGAGTCAAACAGAACACGCGCCCAACGGTTCTTCATCTTAAATTTCCCTATAGGAGCATATAAAACTAAGGAACTACCACAATAATACTGCAAACATTCTAGCAAAATAAGAACAAAACCTTCAGTCTGGAAAGACAACTAACCTGAGATGACCTGAGTCGAAGCTTGAGCCTCCTCGGAAGAGATCACATTCAGCTTTCCCTTTCCCTTGTCCACACGCTGAGGTGGAGGTAATGCCTGTAGTGGAAATGCATGATGAACAGGCTGGACCTGAGGACACCTAAACTTGATGTGTCCCTTCTGCCCACACATAAAGCAGACTTTATCCTTAGACCAACACTGGGCAGCATCATGCCCGGGTCTCTTGCAAACAGGACAAGAGAAATCTCTCCTAGGAGTACCATGAATCGCATTAACTTGCTCCTTCCTCTGAGCTACTGCCTTCTTGAAACATCTCTCGATAGGGTGGCCTGATCGGCCACAGAAGCTGCACACCACTTTGCTCTTCTTTCCCAGAGCTGCACCGGGTACCTGGGGTTTCTTCTCCTCCACAGACTTCCTCTTGTCCTTCCTCATTTGCTGGCCTCAGCTCTTCGCGGTCTCAATAGCCTCCACCTTCAGAGCAGCCTCCACTACTCCTGTATAAGTATCTGACCCATAAGCACTGGTCAACTGCTACACCTCTCTCCTCAAACCACCGAGAAATCGCTTAACTCGATCAGCCTCAATGCTGACCAATCCAGGGGCTAAACGGCTCAACTTGTTGAACTCTATCTCATACTCACCCACCATGAGTTGCCTTTGCTTCAGATGGAGGAAGTCGTTCATGAAGCGGTCATGCTCGACCGAGGGTAAGAACTTCCTCAACAACATCTCCTTGAACACCTCCCAAGAGCATCCAGCTACCAAGCTATCCTTCTCTCTCAGCCACGAACTCTTAGCCAAACCTTTAAGCTGATAGACGGCTATCATCACCCTCTGATCATTTGTAATCCCTGAGTACGAGAACACCTCCTCCATGGAGATCAGCCAATCGTCTATCACCATGAAATCTTCCTTCCCGTCATAAGTGGGAGGGCTCAGCCTCTAAAACTGCGAGATGAAGGCCATCTCTGCTGTCACCTCTACTAGAGGTCTTAAGGGTGCAAGAGGAGGAGGAACAACTAACCCCCCTGCAGGACCTTGCAATCCTTGAGTCTGACCTGCCACAACCACCACCAGGGACTGAATCTGGGCCTGCATCTCTACCATCTGCCTGCTCATGACATCGCTACTCTGTCGCAGGCTCTCGATCACCGCGTCATTCTGAGCTCAAGATGACTCACCCTCAGACAGGGGAGTCGATCTAGTCGAAGGACGTCTCGCCATCCTAAAATCATAACAACACTAGTTAGATCCTAGTACAACGGCTAGACTCAACTACAAGTACAGACAATACATATATAGATATGAACTTAAAGCTGCTAAACTTGCTCTTGGAGTTTATCTTTTTACAAAAATTGATGCTATGTCCTAACCTAAGATGGTTAACCACCACCATGCTAATTCATGTGCCTAGATCGGGAATGCATGAATTTGTATTACTTTTGACTTGAAAGCTTATGTGTGTGCATATGTCATCCTGCCAGTCTTTAGCTTGGCACGTTGTGCTTATGCAATATTATGCCATGAATGTTTGTGCTATGCATTCTAAAAAGGCCCTAATGCCTGTTATGAGCGGCGTACACAAGAAAATGTTATGCATCCCATACTACATAACATTTTCATGCAACGAAAAAGAAAATGAGCTAGTCGCAGCCATGTGGTGAGGTTATGCATCCTATACTACATAACCCTCATATGTTGCCCCTATGGTGGATACAAATACGAACACTTATTATGCATCCCATACTGCATAATATGCCCCGTATACTTCATGTTATGCTATGAGTGTAGTGTTCGTGCTTTTGCCAAGACGTGCTGATGCCATATCGGTGTGTGAATGACATGATGCTGAACTACTAAAGCAATCAAAGAAAGGTTGCCCGACTAACTTTTCAAGCAACCTCCCTCTGATACCAACTGTCACAACCCGCATTTTCTACGAATTTAGGAATTATCAGAGTATGAGAAAACACGCGTCATGATGCCACGTCAAGCAGGGGATAACTGCTGACGCTCAGGCAAAACCATCTACTTGACTTTATGAAAGAAATTCATGAGTTTAAATGATTAGAAAAACCAGTTATATTTTAGAGGTTGTATCCCTCGGCTCGGTGGATCACCTAGTCCACAGTTTAAAACTATACTTATGCACTGCGGAAAAATACTTTATTCAGGTTTGACATCCTAAGGAGTGTATAAGTGCCCCAAGAGGACAGCTTATGCTATGTAGGACTCTACATTTAATTTATATTATATATAAGAAAACGATCTTTATACGTTGTTTTGAAAATAGTGATTTAGTTTTATAAAACATGTTGATCATGAGCTATACTTATAGTAATAGTTGTAGTTTTAAAATAACTAGCAACCAAGCATAAATCCTCTTCAGAGCAAGTAGACTATCTCAAAAAAAATGGTAGCAACAAAAGTAAAATATCTAGTACAAAGGTGAAAACTACCAGTGGGCGCCAACAACCTGACACGGACCCACTGACAAATATAAATGTCTGTAAGAAAGTGCAGAAGAAAACTACCTCACTAAACAAATCCAGAAGGATCTCCGAAGTCCAAGAGACCACCAGCAACACCACCGCAACCTAGCCACCAAACTAGCTACTGCTCAGAACCTGAGGTATTCAAAAGAAGAAAGAATACCTCAGCAAGCAAAACAAGGAAAAACTGCATGAAAGTGTCAACCAGAGGATAAATGAAAGAGGTAAACACACCGCAGTAAAAGTCCCAACTGCCAAAAGCAAGACAAAAAGAAATGCACTACGTGCGAGGAAACAACATCAACCCTGCCCAAAAACTACATCCTGTAGAGTCTACTAAGCTACCAAGAGCCCAAAGTGCTGCAATCTACCAAGGAATAAACATCTAACACCCTAAGCTATGGGAGATGGTAGTAGCAAAAACAAACAACATGGATCCGGGTTGATGGCAAACTAAGTCCCCAAACCGCCATTTCCAAGCCAACAAGCTCAAGGGTCTACATGTGAAAGCACTAGGGACCTGCCACCCCCTTGCCCAGCCCATACCTGGAGCAAGATAAAAGAAAAAGGGTGGCCTTGGCTAAATTACACAATACCTCCTCTCTTAAGAGCTCCAAACCACCACTACTAACCACAACCCACAATTCGGCCTTTAGGAAAGAAAAACATAGCTGGCAAGGAGCCTCAAAGAAAATCAAGGAATTCACTCGGGAACGAAAATCGAGGTAGGGAAAAAGTGTTGAAAAGACTAAACACGTCTTGGCGTTGAGTGGGACCCACTAAACGCCTAACTAGAACTTGGCGTTGAGTGAGTTAGCCTCACTCAGCGCCAGAATAGACATGGCATTGAGTGAGGTTCACTCACTCAACGCCCTCCCGAAGAACTACTCTGGCGTTGAGTGAGCTAGCCTCACTCAACGCCACAACAGGCATGGCGTTGAGTGAGGTTCACTCACTCAACGCCTCCCGCAAGAATACTCTGGCGTTGAGTGAGCTAACCTCACTCAACGCCAAAACAGCTATGGCGTTGAGTGAGGCACACTAACTCAACGCCCTGGTACTTAACCATAAACAGAGAAAGTGGCGTTGAGTGAACTGGCCTCACTCAACGCCAAAACAGCAATGGCGTTGAGTGAAGCTCACTCACTCAACGCCCTTACACTTTGCCGCAAAAGAAAACTACGGCATTGAGTGAGTCCACCTCACTCAACGTCAAAACAGCAATGGTGTTGAGTGAGGTTCACTCACTCAACGCCCTGGCACTTAACCGCAACAAGACAAATTTACGGCGTAGAGTGAGCTGACCTAACTCAATGCCAAAAAAGCAATGGCGTTGAGTGAGGTCGTCTCACTAAACGCCAAAAATTCTGGCCGCGAAGAAGGGATGTGGCATTGAGTGAGTCTTCCTCACTCAACGCCAAAGCAAAAATGGCGTTGAGTGAGGTACACTCACTCAACGCCACGGGACTTGGCCGCAAACTTGCCTTCGGCGTTGAGTGAGGCCACCTCACTCAACGCCAAACCAGAAATGGCGTTGAGTGAGGTCAACTCAATCAACGCCAAAGTACTTAGCCTTTGAAAAAGCTATGGCATTGAGTGAGCACACCTCACTCAACGCCAAAGTACTTGGCTGCATAGAAGCGACGGCTTTGAGTGAGTCCACCTCACTCAACGCAAAAACCGAAATGGCGTTGAGTGAGGTCGACTCACTCAACGCCAAAACACTTAGCTTCTCAGTAAAACCGCGGCGTTGAGTGAGCTTGCCTCACTCAACGCCAAAACGGAAATGAGTGAGCTTGCCTCAGTAAAACACTTAGCTTCTCAGTAAAACCGCGGCGTTTAGTGAGCTTGCCTCACTCAACGCCAAAACGGAAATGGCATTGAGTTAGGTCGACTCACTCAACGCCAAAGTACTTAGCCGCTAGCATGGGCTGCGGCGTTGAGTGAGTCCACCTCACTCAACGCCATAGTACTTAGAAAAATTCTTACTTGCTACAGCTGCGGCGTTGAGTGTATGCACCACACTCAACGCCAAACCCGCAAAGGCTTTGAGTGTGTGCACCACACTCAACGCCGGCCAGACAGAATCCAAAATAGGCTCTATCCAACAAACACAGCAGGCACCCCCTCCTCTCTCTCTCTCTCTCTCTCTCTCTCTCGGCTTAACCCGCAAGCCACCAACCAGACAGCAATCTGGAATTTAACTAATGGCATTACGCCGGCGGGTTGAGCACCAACAACACAAAGAAGGGGGGCTCATAGGAGAATCTAAGCCCTAAATTCAGCAAGATAAAAGAGAACATGCTTGTCTTCTACCCTAGGGCTAACTGGGAATTTTCAGAATTTCAAGAGAACAACAATGGCAAGGGCAAGAATACCACTTGCCTCGATTTCCGGCGAAGCTTGGACGGCTTTCCCTCCTCTTTACTTGGCACTAGCAGCAGCAGCACCTAAAAGCACACTCCCGTAATTTAATGGCGGAAAACCACAAGACCGAAATCCCAAATCTCCTAAAACTCCACGAAAATCAAATTTCTTATCGTTGAAACGTAGATCTAAGCGACAGCAAGACAACGCCGCTTTCGGAATCGAAATCCGTCCACAAACACTCCCGGAATCACCGTCTGAAAGCTACGGCTAACCGCCGTTCCGCCTCTATTTTCCGTGAACAGGAGCAGACGGTTTTCTTCTTTTGGTGTCGGGAAGAAGGAGGAAAGAGAAGTGGACCCGCCACTTCTAAATAAAGCTTTTACAAAAGATTAGACACGTCGGTTCAGCAGAACCGAAACACAACCACCGGCTCTCTTATTTAAAATAAGAGAATTTCTACTAGGCTTTACTAATGACACACCCAAAATGGCACGAAAACCGAACTACCTCGGAATTCGACGAAATTCGCACCGTATCTAAATACCCATGCTACGAACACAACGACAAAGTTGAAATTAACTTTCGACAAACAGAACTCGAGTTATACCCGCCTAAAGCCAAAATACAAGCATCCCCCAATAGGCCACACCGGGTCACCCAAAATGACTCGGCTTGCTAGGGAGACCTTGCATATAGGCTACAAAATAGGCCTCTCAGTTCTATGGAGCTAAACCACACTCCAAAAATGGCACAATCCACTAAAACGCATCACCGTAGCGCCAAACGAGAAAAAAAATAGTCGCAGAAAAATCGGGGGCGTTACACGGGCAAAGCCCGGGCAAAGCCCGTGCTTAGCTCCTACGCGCCTTTTAAAATTGCGCCTTTTAGGGGCATTTTTAGGAGAAGTGTTCAACATAAAAGTTGTAGATCTCGAAGATATCTACAACTTTAATGTTGAATACTTTTTGATTTGAAGCCGTTTAGGCACCCAATTTGGCCCCCGAAAAATATCACGAGTAACATTTCAAATGTTCCACGTGATTTTTTCTGGGGCCAAATCGGGGACCTAAACGGCTTCAAATCAAAAAGTGTTTAGCATGAAAGTTGTAGATATCGTCGAGATCTACAACTTTTATGTTGAACAATTCTCCCTAAAATGCACCTAGAAGAAGCAGTTCAAAACGACGCGTATTTCTTTTTGTAAATGTTTTTTTTTTTTTTTATAAAAACAGGGCCCGGGCTAAGCCTGGGCTCGGCCCGGCCCGGCACTGGGGGCCTTAGCAGGCCCCCTCCCAGAGCAGGAAGCCCAGCCCGACCCGGCTGCAATCAGGGCCCGGGTGCGTTTTGGGAAAGCCCGGGCCTGGGAGGCCCGGTTTAAGCCCGGGTCCGGGGGGCTTTTTGAACACCACTTAATAGAAGTATTGATATAGTATAGATATATAATAATTTATACCTATGAGCTCGTCTCCCACTCTCCCTCTCTCTGCTCTCTCTCCCTCTCTCTCTCTCTCCATCTCTTTCTCTCTTTGTCTGATCCCTTACTCTTATAGTCGTAGGAGATCTTGGATTATTTGTTTTGTATGGTAGATAAGATCGGACGGATGTTATTTGTAACACCCTTATCTATCACATAACATATATCAGTAGGTTCGGCCGGGGCCCGACTCCATATACCACGGACAGACCGACGAGTTACTAGATGAAACCATTCAACCAATACGCATGTCCTACACAGAGCATCTAGCGGAAGCAATTTATTAACTTGCAAAAGCAAGAACCCAGCCACAAGAACGAATGTCCACTAACAGAACCAACAGGAATGAAATATAAAGTACCAAAAAGTATTGGCCTTATTGCCTTACAGTAGTTCACTAAATCTAAACTATGTCTTACAAACTTTGGCTCACAGGCTGACCACACATGAATTAAATAAGAAAACAAACAAGGCCTTCGAGGGTCGGCTCAGCAACGTGGGCTTTGGCCCGCTATTTGCCGCTCGGCTCCGCAGCACCTACAGGCACAATTCACCGCAAATGGTGGCAAACAAGAATAACGGTCAGCAAAAGCTGACCAAATTATAACGATTCCACCCCCAAACTCGGGGAGGTAAAACTTCTTCCCTGCACTTGTTAGCATATCAATTAATATAGTGAATAAGCACAACATCACAGGTGAAGGCTCACACAGCCACACACCCCGTGCTCTAAGGGAACTAACTCGGTGAACCCGGTCAAAATCGCGGTCTCACCACCATCCCTTGGACGAAAAATCTCGTGAACATTATAGTCTTTCTTGCCTAAGCCTAAGACCCTCCATCTATGCCAACGGTAAGTACCATGTACTTTAGGTCTCTTTAACCGAACAATACAGAGCGGGTACTGTTCCGCGTAACCCGTTGCTCACACCACAACGTCAATTTAGGCCATATGCGCGGGTCAAGCTTCCCCGAGTCCCAAAACGATCAAAACATGCACATAACCCAGTTATGTTCAAGGTTGGCTCCAAGGCCACCAAGTTGGCAGGAATGCGTTTCCGCCCAGTTTTCTGGGTGCACCTTGGAGTTAATCCCCAAGACACTCTGTTGCAATCTACCGAGTAGAAAACTCGAAAACAACCAAAGGCACGAAGTCTTCTCCGGCTAATCATGCATAATGAAACATCACCGATCTAGACCAATATGTCCGGGTAGGCTTCACACACCATGCCTATGTTCGTAACTCGATTTCGGACTCTACATGCAAACAAGGGGGACTTTACATATCTACCTCAAGGAACACCCCAAACTCGCCGCGCACTAGCGGGAGCGGGTTTTGCCTATGCAAAAGAAGAGCTTCATATGCTCAAGTAGAGAATCATTACCCTAGCATTCCTCTTTGGCGCTATGGAAATCTACACTGATGAAAAGCACCGCGATGATCTCGCCTTCGTATATCTGGACTCGGTTTGTGATTTGGCAGGCCGAATCTCCTCCGGTGATCGGATCATCCCTCCTTCTTCCTCCTTGCTCTCCCTTCTCTTTAGAACTTAGAAAGAGAGTGACCAATGAAAAGTGAGTGTTTAAACCCCCAATCCAGGCCTTAACCCTAGGATTGAGAGGCCTAAACCGTTAGATCCCAAAATAAGGAAACGAACGGCGATAATTCGCCCAGAAAATAAACTTCTTTGATCGAACACGGCTTGCGACACGCCCGTGTCCAAGGCCGTGTAGCTCATTCGCCGCCGAAATTGACACGTCCCGAAAAGAACACGGGCACTCGACACGCCCATGTTAGGCTTGACACGCCCGTGTCATCCAGTACACGCCCGTGTAGCTGGGCGTGTTCCTCCATCGTCACAGGTCCAAAACGTCCCGAGAAGGACACGACCATGTAACATGCCTGTGTCACATGCCGTGTGCTAGACACACCCTGGGACAATCCCGTGTCCCAGGACGTGTAACTCCCTCAGCACAATCCAACAAATGTCTGAGAAGGACACGACCACTGACACGCCCATGTGTCAGGCCGTGTGCCCTCAGTCAACGCTCGTTGAGTGAAAATCGTTGAGTGCTCGGCGATACGTCAAACACGCGCCTGTCACGGGCCTGGGACATGCCCGTGTCCCAGGCCGTGTGACCTTTAACAAGGCCCAATCATGCCTAAAAATGCTCCCCGTTGCTCTTTTGAGTTTCGGGGCGTTACAACTCTCTACCTCTGAAAAGAATTTCGTCCACAAAATTTCCAAAGAAAATGATACAGAAAACCAAAAGCGGTACCCGAGTGGAATAACTCTGGGTACTCCTCAAGCATGGCCTGCTCCCGTTCCTATGAGAGCTCCTCCCGACCACAATTGTCCCAACGGACTTTGACCATCCTGATCTCCTTGTTACGAAGTCGCTTGACTTCAGAGTCCTCAATACGAACGGGTTTGACCCTTGTCGTTAACCCTTCGTTCACCGATACTTTATCAACTGCGATCACCTACGAAGGCTCTTGCACCGCCTTTCGCAACACTGATATGTGGAATATGTTGTGTAGACCACTCAACTCCACCGATAGCCTTAGACGATAAGCCATTTCATCGATCCGCTCTAGAATCTCAAATGGTCCAAGGTATCTCGGGCTCAGCTTCTTCAAGCGTCGTACCCGTGAAATACCCTTGAACGGATTTATCTTCAAATACACCCAGTCGCCAACCGCAAACTCTACGTTCTGATGCTTGGCATTGTAGTATTTAGCTTGTCTATCTTGTGCGATCAGCAAACGCTCTCGAATGGTTTGTACCAATGAAGTGACGCTTTCCACCTCATGCTTTATATACAACCTCGCCTAACCCGTTTCCAACCACGACAATGGCGTGCGACATTTTCTACCATATAGAATCTCGAAGGGCGCCATTTGTATGCTCGCTTGGTAGCTGTTGTTGTACGCAAACTCCACCAAATACAGATGATCTTCCCACTGCTTTCCGAAGTCCAGGATGCACATGTGAAGCATGTTCTTCATCGACCTATTGACCCTCTCGGTTTGCCCATCTGTCTGTGGATGAAAGGCTGTGCTGAACTTCAACTTAGTTCCCAACATTTGCTGCACAAACCTCCAATCATTGGACATAAAACACCCATCTCTATCGCTCACGATGCTGCGGGGCACACAGTGCAGTCTAACAATGTTATCCATGTAAAGCTTTGCTAGCTTCTCCACCGAATCGTCCTTCCTATGAGGAATGAAGTGCGACACTTTTGTCAACCGATCTACGATCACCCAAATAGCGTCGTTACCCTTCTGCGACCTTGGCAAACCACGCACAAAGCCCATCGAAAAGTCATCGAACTTCCACTCCGGAATAGGCAAAGACTTCAAGAAACCCCCTGGATTTTGGCACTCTGCCTTCACTAAGGCGCAAGTATGACACTTTGCCACATATAGTGCCACATCCTTCTTGAGTCCTGACCACCAGAACAACTTCTTCAGATCTCATTACATCTTCATGCTCCCTGGGTGAATTGAGTACTTGGTATGATGAGCCTCGTACATCAACTCCACAAGTAAATTACCCACGTTAGGGACCCACAAACGACTGTCCTTCCTTAGAAGTCCATCTTCAACTGTAAATTAGGAATTTGACCCATCTGAAGCCGCATCCATGATTTCCTCCATACTGCTATCCAAATCCATAGCCTTCCGAATCTGATCAGCTACATCATACTGAACTTCCGTCCAGTTAAATAATGCTTCAGCACTAGTCTGCTTGTCAACACAAGAGATATCTAACGCATCAAACTCCCGAATGAACCGCTCATGATGAACCGATAACCAGTTGGCTTGGGCAGGGCCCTGCGACTCAACGCATCCGCAACTGCATTGCCTTTCCCAGGCACATAACGAATTTTGAATGTATAGTCCCCCAGGAACTCGATCCATCTCCGCTGCCTCATGTTCAGATCCTTCTGATCCAACATGTATTTCAGGCTCTTGTGGTCGGTATAAATATCGACCTTTACACCGTACAAATAATGCCTCCACAGCTTTAGCGCAAAAATATCGGCCGCCAACTCAGAGTCGTAGACCGGATAATTCCTCTCGTGCACTTTCAGTTGACAAGAGCCATACGCAATAACACTTCCATGCTACAATAGTACACAGCCCAATCCACTGCCCGAAGAATCGACGTAGATCACAAAGCCTTTGGTCCAACTCGGCGAACATAGAACTGGCGCCGTGGTCAACCGACTCTTTAACTCTTCAAAAGCTTGTGCACACTTCTGCGTCCACACAACTTCTGATCTTTCCTGGTCAATGTCGTGAGAGGTAATGCTATCTGTGATAAGTTATTTACGAAGCGCCTGTAATAGCCGACAAGCCCCAAAAAACTCTGGACTTCTGCTACCGTAGACAACACAGGCCACTCCCGTATCACAACTATCTTCGCTGGATCCACCCCAATCCCTTCTCCATTAATTATGTGACCAAGGAATGCCACTGTGGATAACCAAAACTCGCATTTAGAGAACTTTGCGTATAGTTCATTCCTCCTCAGCGTCTCCAAAACCAAATGCAGATGCTTGAAGTGATCTTCTTCGCACTGCGAGTACACCAATATGTCGTCGATAAAGACGATCACAAAATGGTCGAAGTACTCCCTGAACGCTCTGTTCATCAGATCCATGAAAACTGATTGAGCATTAGTCAGCCCGAACGGCATGACCGTAAACTCGAAATGCTCATACCTTATGTTGAATGCTGTGTTTGGGATATCACTCTCCCTTATCCTCAGCTGATAGTAACCGGACTTAAGATCTAGTTTTGAGTACACCGATTACCCGACTAACTGATCAAAAAGATCATCAATCCATGGGATCGGGTACTTGTTCTTTTCCGCCAACTTGTTCAGCTCTCTATAGTCGATACAGAGCCGAAAACTTCCGTCCTTCTTCTTAACGAAAAGGACCGGTGCGCTCCAAGGCGACGAACTTGGACGCACATAGAACTGCTCCAACAACTCCTCTAGTTGAACCTTTAGCTCCGCCATCTCCTTAGGCACCAACTTATAAGGAGAGCGTGACATAGGTTTGGCACCTGGCACTAACTCAATTGTGAAATCAATCTCCCGATGAGGTGGGGCTCCGGGAAGATTGTCCGGGAACACGTCAAAGTACTCGCACACTACTGGGATACTACCCAAAGTGGATTTAGGATTTACAGCCTCCACTATTGTGAAGAACAGCTCTGCACAAGAATGGACTGCCTTGACCACCTTAAGAGCAGATATTAAAGTCTTGCTTGATCCCTTTAGTCCCGCAAACGTTATCTCCCGCCTAACACCCAGCTTGACTTCCTTTTGGTTGCAATAAATGTATGCCTTCTGCTCTGAAAGCCAGTCTATACCGAAAATGACGTCGAACTCTACTAGCGGCAGTAATGATGCTAGTAAGTCGAACTCCTGACTTCCAATACGAATCTTTACGGCACATACTCTGTCCACAAGCATAGAACACCCATTCGGCAGCAACAAGTACAATTTGTCCTTCGCCATCGAAGAAAGGACTCCGATGCGCGATATAAAACCTTCGGACAAAAAGGAGTGTGAAGCTCCCGTATCGAATAGTGCCCTTGCCAGTCTATCGCAAATTAAAACAAAGCCTATGCAAACAGTAATAAGCTAACAAGCACTCGATAATAGTATTTAAAGCCAACTTGCTATAAATTTAAACCGTACCTGTCACCACATCCACTTGTTTGATGGCCTCCTTCTAGCCCAGATTGTAGACTCTTGGTTGAGTCGGAGCATAATGGGATGCAGTTGACTCCACTGCATTGCCCTTTTCCTCATAAGTTGCTCCTTGCTTCCTCTCGGACTTTACATGTCCGCTCCAACAGTTATGGGCAAAGTTCCCCGACTTCCAACAAGTAAAGAAAGCACCCGGGTTCCGGCTTGTAGTTTCCCCCGAAGCACCAGAAGAAGGGGCTGGACCTGAAGTCCTAGCCTTCTTAAAGAACTTGCGATAACAAGACTTCGAGGTAGTCGACACCTTAAACTCTATCTTCTTAACACTAGAGTCTTTCTTTGCCTGCACATTTTTCATATCTTTCTCCAAAGACCGGACCGTGTTGACCAGGGTCAATAATCCCTGCATCATCGGCCCCGAGAGCAGTTGTCTCAGGTCATCCCTCAGACCTTTATAGAAACGATTCGTCTTCCACTCCTCATCAACAAAAGTAGAGCTAGCGTACCGACCCAATCGTGTAAATTCGTGGAGGTACTCATCCACGCTGCACTCTCCCTGTACCAACTTTTGAAACTCGTTCTCCAATGCAATCCTCTAAGCCGAAGGGAGGTATCGAGCCAAAAAAAGTATCGAAAATTCCTCTATCGAGACGTCTGTAAGCTGTCTACCCCTTAGATGGTGTAACTCCAAGCCTTCCCACCATAATCTTGCGTCACCATCCAACAAGAACATGACAATAGTTGTCTTCTGCCATTCTTCCGTCTTTATAGCTATCATTACTCTCTTGACTCTAGAGAGCCAATCCTCCGCTTGGAATGGGGTTCCCATCCCCGAGAACACTGGAGGATTGAAGCCCATAAAGTGCTTAAGCTGTTTCTCCGTTGCTCTCCTAGCCAACACTGGCTCCACTAAAACCTACTCCACTCTCCTTAGCTCCGCTGCTTGGAGCGGTACTTGCTCTACAGCAGGGGCAGGCTGCTGCACCTGTCTCACTGACTACGCGTTAATCATCGCAAACACTGCCTCCGCTACCAATCGTATGGTCTCAGCCGAAGGAGGTGTTCCCGACGCATCATTTGGTGCGCTACTCGCCTAAGAAACTGGACATTTTGATGGCCCCGCACCACTCCTGGTCACCTATAGTCGTACAAAACACCGATAAGCGACCAAACAACATTGCAAAAAGCAATTATACGAACACACAGGTTCCTCAAACATGTGTATTTTCATTCCTAAGTGGACATTCATGGGTTCTTTTAATGTTATAACGATGACGCACACACATGTGCTCTCCACCCCTTAAAGTGAATTCGTCCACAAATTCATTTTAGTCTGACCGAAACCGATAGTCTGATACCAAATTGTAACACCCCTATCCGTCATATAGCATATAACAGTAGGTTCGACCGGGGCCGACACCATATATTACGGATAGACCGACGAGTTACTAGATGAAACCATTCAACCAATACGCACGTCAAACACAGAGTATCTAGCGAAAGATATTTATTAACTTGCAAATGAGAGAACCCAGCCACAAGCACGAATGTCCACTTACAAAACCAATAGGAATGAAATACAAAGTACCAAAAAGTACTGGCCTTATAGCCTTACAGTAGTTCACTAAATTTAAACCGTGTCTTACAAACTTTGGCTCGCAGGCCGGCGATACATGAATTAAATAAGAAAACAAACAAGGCATTCGAGGGCTCGCTCAGCAACTTGGTCTTTGGCCCGCTATTTACCGCTTGGCTCTGCAGCACCTGCAAGCACAATTCACCGCAACGGTGGCAAACAAGAGTAACAGTCAGCTAAAGCTGACCAAATTATAATGATTCTGCCCCCAAACTCGGGGCAGCAAAGCTTCTTCCCTACACTTGTTAGCATATCAATTAATATAGTGAATAAGCACAACATCACAGGTGCAGGCTCACACAGAAACCACCCCGTGCTCTCAGGGCACTAACTCGGTGAACCCAGTCAAAAATGCAGTCTCACCACCATCCCTTGGACGGAAAATCTCGTGAGCATTATAGTATTTCTGGCCTAAGCCTAAAACCCTCCATCTATGCCAATTGTAAGTACCATGTACTTTAGGTCTCTTTAACCGAACGACATAGAGCGGGTACGGTTCCTCCTAACCCGTTGCTCACACCACAATGTCAATTTAAGCCATATGCGCGGGTCAAGCTTCCCCAAGTCCCAAAACGATCAAAACATGCGCATAACCCAGTTATGTTCAAGGTTGGCTCCCAGGCCACCAAGTTGGCAGAAATGCGTTTCCGCCCAGTTTTCTGGGTGCACCTTGGAGTTAATCCCCAAGACACTCTGTTGCAGTCTTTCGAGTAGAAAACCCGAAAACAACCAAAGGCACGAAGTCTTCTTCGGCTAATCATGCATAATGAAACATCATCTATCCAAAATAACATATTCGGGTAGGCTTCACACACCATGCCTATGTCCGTAACTCGATTTCGGACTCTACATGCAAACAAGGGGGACTTTACATATCTACCCATAGGAACACCGCAAACTCGCCGCACACTCACGGGAGCGGGTTTTCCATATGCAAAATAAGAAGAGCTTCACATGCTCAAGTAGAGAATCATTACCCTAGCATTCCTCTTCGGTGCCATGGAAATCTACACAGATGAAAAGCACCGCGATGATCTCGCCTCCGTAGATCTGGACTTGGTTTGCGATTCGGCGCCCCAAATCTCCGCCGGTGACCGGATCTTCCCTCCTTCTTCCTCCTTGCTCTCCCTTCTCTCTAGAACTTAGAAAGAGAGTGACCAATGAAAAGTGAGGGTTTAAACCCCCAATCCCGGCCTTTACCATAGGATGGAGAAGCCTGAACCGTTAGATCCCAAAATAAGGAAACGAACGACCATGATTCGCCCTGAAAATAAAATTCCTTGGTCGAACATGGCTTGCGACACGCCCGTGTCCAAGGCCGTGTAACTCATTCGCGGCATAAACCAACGTGTCCCGAAAAGAACATGCCCGTATCATCCAGTACACGCCAGTATAGCTGGGCGTTTTCCTCCATCGACACAGGTCCAAAATGTCCCGAGAAGGAGACAGCCATATAACACGTCCGTTTCACATGCCGTGTGTTAGACACTCCCTGGGACACGCCCGAGTCCCTGTCCGTGTAACTCCCTCAGCACAATGCAGCAAATGCCCAAGCAGGACACGACCACTAACACGCCCGTGTGTTAGGCCGTGTGCCCTCACTCAATGCTCGTTTAGTGAAAATCATTGAGTGCTCGGCGCGACGTCGAACACTCGCCTGACACGGCCCTGGGACACGCCCGTGTCCCAGGCCGTATGACTTTTACTAAGGCCCAAACACGCCTAAAAATGCTTCCCGTTGCTCTTTTGAGTTTCAGGGCGTTACATTATTTTTCATGTCAGAGATTTACGGATGAGATTGCTTAGATCGCTTTTAAATTCATGATTTTAAAAATCATTTAATATAAGTGTTAGATATATATCTAAACCACTACAAAGGAAATAGTTTTGTTATGAATTTTAAACTCATTGAAACCATCGTGGTTGTTGGATCTGTCCTGATATTTCATCAGTCGTATGATAATATCGCACCCTCTCTCTCCACTTTTTCCTAGGTCTTTTTAACCTAGGAGGGGCAGCCTAAACCTATGTTAAAATTTTGGAGAGAATAATAAAAGTATCCATCTAGCCCGTCGACCCGCCTGGTCTTCATAGCCTGTCTAGTTAAGCCTTGCACGCTGTATAGCCTGTACGGTATATGTCACTTTTAAAATTTTGAATGCAATGTTTTTAATTTATATCGGGATAGATATTTTCTGTGAAAAAAGAGCTAAATAAAGGAAAATTGTTTTGCTCTAAAAAAGATAATTATTACATAGGTATGCCCCTTTATTTATAGAAAATGGGGGAGATAAGAGAATACAACAAGCGATGTGAGACTAAATACAAGCCGTGCGGGCTGGGCGGTTTGATACAGTCAAACCGCTAGACTATAAAAAATATAAACAACAACCCCAGAACTCTTACGATGGTTAACACCAAGACAGTAACTGTGTCTATCTTGATGCGTAAAAATCATCTCACGGACTACAATCCGAATAGGCAAGTGTATCTATCGTTTTAGAGTATAGTGATAAAAATATATCAAAGTCGTATAAAAACTCGGGGCAAGAAAGTACTATTACTCACAACGATTCTATTATCCTACCGAACGATTGATGGGTTTTGAAAATAAAATAAACTAAACTTAATTAAAAGAGAAATAAACTATTGCAAAAGGGTGCTCGATCGACGATTCGCTTAGAAATAAAATAATGAAATAAATTAGTTTAACATTTGCAATACTATTAAGACCGTGACGGATCCGATATTAGGAAGTAATCTCGCTAGAGCATTAAATCCCCTAACTTATAGACATTTTGACCGAAATCTCTTTACAAGTCAAAATGGCTTAAAGTCGCATTACCAAAGTGACCCGCACTATTGGATTTGACTCCAATCCGGAGGATTTACGTCATCCTATCTCTAGGGTTGCGTTAAACTCCTTCCTTCTTTGAGTGATATTTCAAATCAATGAGTCTCTCGACTTCTTTGAAATGAGATCAAATGCCTACTACCGTATACCGGAATACAGAGTCGACACGACAAAACTCAAAGAAGGATCAAAAATAGGAAAAATACAAATGCAAACATAAAATTTAAGATGACTTATTTCATCGCAAAGCTTATCGTGATCGGGCACAAAAACTAATTTAGCTAAGCATATTGGAAAAGGAAATGAGAAAAAGAGAAAAAGAAAATATTTTCATTGCTTAAATAAAGAGAAGTACATGATAAAACAAAACATGCATTATAACATTACTCTAACAAGACTTCAACAAAACTTGACATAAAACATAAACTACTAAACAACTTGAAACAAAACTTCTTCATAAAGAAACTACTTGCAAAAACTAATTAGACAAAACCTAAAACCCAAAACTACTTTCTAAACAAGAGGCAAGGTGTTCCTTTTATAGGAGAGGGAGAAAGTTCTAGAATGAAGTGGAAATGAAGGGGCAAAGGTGGTGGCCGGTGATAAGTCCCCATTTCATACCAAATTCTGGACTCATCTAGGCTTCATTTCATGACTTTGCACTGCCATTTAGCGCCATTAGCACTCCTTTTGGTTCGCTACGACATTCCACGTCTTGTGCACTTTATTAGCCTATTTCTGTCTGTGTGTGTATTTCCCTCTTGCTATGCATTTTATTAATATCTGTGACTGCCATGATCGACAACCCGTCCAGTTTTCCTGCAGGTTCGGGGATCGTGTGGGCGTCCGGGATAGGGCATTCACCATTTTTTGGCAAAGGAGTCAATGGTCGTGCGGTTTTACCCACGCATGACCATCGACCTCTTTGTCGCATGATCATCGGTCGTGCACAGTTTGGCTTCTCTTGTGAAAGTTCTGCCCTGCCATATCGCACGACCACTAGCAATACCGCGCACGATCACTGCTCGTGCGTTGCCGGTCGTGCGCAGTCATGCCCTCTTTTGGAAAGTTCTGTCTCGCCATTGCGCACGATCACTGATCGTGCGCTGCTGATCGTGCGCGATTTTTGATTTCCTAGAGCAGGTTCTATAGGTTATTGCCGCACGGGCGCTGACTTTGTTCGCGCACGACCACTGGTCGTGCGCCAGTAGTCGTGCGCGCTATTTAACTCTGCTTCTATAAATCGGCCTGTTCCGCGAATTAGGGCACAGACCCTTGATCGATCTTTTACGTACTTCTCTATTCCGCATCCCAGGAGTTCCATCCATCTCCACCTTCATCCCTACCATCGGGAGGTCATTTTCCGAAGATTCTAAAGCGTTCCGCATCCTCCAGTGATCCTCCCGGCCATTAAAGACCTCTTCTCCGAGCTTTCCACCGAAGAAGATGATGAAGACAACCTAGAGAACGGACTTAAAGGCCCTCGAGGTGACAGCTCGTCGGTACCGGAAGCCTCCTCGGACTGCGTGTGGAAGCGGATTGACAACCCGCACTTCCGGCCAACAACCGCGGTGTATCTTCACTTTCTTGGTTTAGTCTTTCTCCATCTCTCTTGTTGTATGAAATGACTTAAGCTTGTAATGAACTTCGATTTCTAGTTGTTTTAATTATATTATTATTGTTTAATCTTGCTCGTGAGATTTGTGATTTGATGCGCCTCGCCCCATCTCACTTCACTCCGTTTCTTCGTTCCATTCGATTGCACTCCGCACTAAACACCTCACTCACTGGCTCACCGTCCATTCTCCTTACCGAAGTACGACATCGCGTCCGTTACATCCATCTCACCTTGTTAAGCGGTGATTGCAACCCGCATATTTCTCTTTAGTTTATTTGTTTGCAAAACCACCTTCAAAGCCCTTTATTTTTCCTTTATTTAATTAACTCTCATAACGATAATTTCGGATCGTTCGTTATTCTACGCTAATTGCATTCCTCAAGAGACCGACACTCGGGGATTCATTCTCAAAACTTTATTACTTGTGCGACCGGTGCACTTGTCATATTTACACGCATCAAGTTTTTGGCGCCGCTGCCGGGGAATGCAACTGTAGAACGACCATGACGTTTGAAAGTATTGTTGTAAGAGTTAGTGTTTTTTGACCGCTGTTTCATTGTTTAGTTGCCATAGTGAATGTAGGGTGAGCCTTATCTCAATGCCTTCTATTCAGCAGCAAACCTATCAATCCAACCTCACCAATCGAGTGGAAATGGGTAATGACAGTTTCGAGATCTCGTCTGACTTGATCGAATATATCATCGAAAACTGTCAATTTAATGGTGATGGAAACACTGATGCCTTCTGCCACGTTCAAAAGTTTTTGGAAATTTACAACACATGTTCGTCAAACACTGCCAAATGCGAGCAGCTGAAGATTCGTCTCTTCTCCTTTTCTTTGAAGGACGGCGCAAAACAATGGTTTCATGATATACGAAAGGGAATACCTTATTCTTGGAAGCAACTCGAAGGAAACTTTTTGACAAAATTCAGGCAGCGAATGCTAACCAGAGACAATTACAAGGATCTCATCACCTTCTCCCAAAGAGAGGAAGAAACCTTATTCACTACTTGGGAATGTTTTCAGTGTCTGCGGAGGGAATGTTGCAGAGTGGAAGTATCAGACATTCTCCTGATCCAAACTTTTTTACTTTGGTATTTTAGACAGATTCCGGCCACTACTTGATGTCGCAGCCGACGGAACTCTGTTTAACAAATCCAGCGAAGATGCTTGGGAGATTATTGACAACATTGCCCAAACTAGTAGGCATTCGAACACTTCACTTTACCCCAATCTTTCCGTGGAGATAAAATCGGTGGTCCTTGATGAAGCCATCAATCCTCCTGTGTCGAAGACCGAGCAATTTTTCGCGTTTGTATGTAGAATGATGGAAATGTTCAACGAACAAGCTACCTCCATTCAATGTCTACAAACAGCCTTCAGGATTATTACGAAAGCGCTGCTAAGTTCAGTCGATATGAAGCAGGAAACGGTACATTCAATGAGACTGAGAAGTGGAAAAAGCCTCGAGAGAGCATTGCCTCCTGATCCTCCTACACAATCTTCTTGTGTACCCATTTCTGATTCGATAATTGAACCTCCGTCTTCGCCGATCGAGCAAGAACCCATGACAGTACCGCCAACCGTGAAGGACACCATGAGGCCGCCATTTCCCCATCGACTAAAGAATGAAAAGACCGAAAGGAAATTTCAGAAGTTCCTTGAGATCATGAAAGGAGTTCAAGTTAGTATACCTTTGACTGAAGCTATCACTCAGATCCCAGGATATTCCAAGTTCCTCAAGAACCTCATCTCGAGGCATAAATCCTTGGAAGGACTGAAGATGGTTAACCTCATTGAAGAGTGTTCCACTCTCCTCACTAGCTATCCTCAAACCAAACGCAGAGATCCTTGCAGCTTCACCATCCCCTGCAGAATTTGCCTCCACAGAGTTGGCCACGCACTTTGTGATTTGGGAGCTTCGATAAATCTGATACCGCTCTCCATCTTCCAAGAGCTAGGAGTTGGGATTCTTCAGCCCACCCATCTGAGGTTGCAATTAGCCGATCGATCGATAAAAAACCCAGCTGGGATAGTTTAAGACCTCACTATCACGGTTAACGGCCTCGCTTTCCTGGCCGATTTCGTCATCCTCGACATGAAGGTTGATCCCAAAGTTCCTATAATTCTAGGAAGGCCCTTCCTTGCCACTTCCCGGGCAATTATCAATGTCGACCAGGGAGAACTAACTCTAAGCCTGGGAGGAAAATCAATTTCTTTTAATGTCTATGAACCGCCACAACAACTCAGAATCACTAATTGTGACAATGCTGATTTGATTGAAGACCCGGACACGTGCAATAAATTGATTCTTGACCAGGACGAGCCAGAATGGGAAAATGAGGACACACCCTCCACTACCTTTTCAGGAACTCCGCATCTGATCAAAGAACCCTCCATCGCAACCATTACCGTCACTTTGAAGCCGCTGCCCAAATCCCTGAAATATGCTTTCTTGGAGGAAGGCGCAGCGTGTTCGGTTATTATCTTCGCATCTCTCTCTGCCGACAACGAACTTGCTTTGGTCAATGTCTTAAAGAAATATAAAAATGTCTTTGGACAATCTTTGGCTGATATAAAAGGCATTATCCAGTTGTTTTGCATGCACAAAATCTTTCTTGAAGATCAATACAAACCGTCGGCACAACCTCAAAGGAGACTGAACCCCAAGATGCATGAGGTAGTTCAGCCTGAAGTTATAAAATTGCTAGACGCTGGTATAATTTACCCAATCAATGACAGTAAATGGGTTAGCCCAGTTCAAGTTGTGCCCAAAAAGGGCGGGATTACTGTGATTGCTAATGGTGAAAATGAACTACTACCTACCCGCGCGGTCACCGGGTGGAGAGTTTGCATTGATTATCGAAAATTGAATGAGGCTATGCGCAAAGATCACTTCCCGCTTCCCTTCATAGATCAGATGCTTGAAAGTTGGCCGGTCAGGAATATTATTGTTTCCTTGACGGCTATTCGGGATGCAATCAAATAGCAGTCGACCCTGACGATCAAGACAAGACAACATTCACTTGACCATCAGGCACCTTTGCATTCAGACAAATGCCATTCGGATTGTGCAACGCCCCCGCAACCTTCCAACGATGTATGATCGCCATTTTTGGTGACATGATTGGAGATTTTCTTGAGGTATTCATGGATGATTTCTCCCTTTTCGGGAACATCTTTGACTCCTGCTTAACGAATCTAGCCAAGGCCCTGAAGCGGTGTGATGATACCAACCTCGTCCTGAATTGGGAAAAATGCCACTTCATGGTTCGTGAGGGCATCGTCTTGGGCCACAAGGTCTCTCATCGGGGGCTCGAAGTCAACCAAGCCAAAGTCAGTATCATCAAAAATCTTCCTCCTCCATCTACCGTCAAGGGTATCCACAGCTTCCTGGGACACGCTGGCTTTTATCGAAGATTCATCAGTAATTTTTCATCAATATCCAAACCCCTCACAAATCTGCTGGCTAAGGATGCTCTGTTTGACTTCGATAAAGATTGCATGCAAGCCTTTACGACTCTCAAGGACTGACTCATCTCCGCTCCAATTTTAGTGGCACCAGGTTGGACTTTACCCTTTGAAGTCATGTGCGACGCAAGCGATGTTGCAGTTGGTGCGGTGCTTGGTCAAAGGAGAGACAAAATATTTTATACCATCTCGTATGCGAGCCGAACTCTCAACGATGCCCAAATGAATTATACCACTACAGAGAAGGAGTTGTTGGCGGTCATCTTTGCTTTTGAAAAATTCCATTCCTACTTAGTGTTATCCAAGGTCATTGTTTACACTGACCATGCTGCATTCAGGTATTTATTTAAGAAAAAAGATGCCAAGCCCCGGCTAATCCGTTGGATTCTTCTGCTGCAAGAATATGCCATCGAGATCTGCGATAAGAAAGGAGTGGAGAAGGTCATAGCTGATCACCTATCAAGATTGGAGAGCGATATTGAAGGAGCTACATCAAATTACGAGCGCAATGAGATAGATGATTGTTTCCCGGATGAATGGTTATTCTCCATCACTTCACTCCCTCCGACAATCCCATGGTACGCAGACATGGCCAACTACCTCGCTTGCAAATCTGTCTCTCCCAGCCTATCATCGCAGCAAAAGCGGAAACTTCTATTTGATGCCAAATATTATTTCTGGGAAGACCCGTTACTTTTCCGTTCGTGCAATAACGGATACATTAGGCGCTGCATACCCGAGATTGAATTCCAATCTGTTTTAAATCACTGTCATGACCGGTAGGCCGGCAGGCATTTTGGCGCCACCAGAACGGCACGCAAGGTATTACAATGTGGCCTTTTTTGGCCAACCCTTTTCAGAGACGCCCAAACGTACATTGCCAAATGCAATGAATGTCAGAGGACAGGAAATATTTCAAAAAGGGACAAAATGCCTCTCAACAACATGCTCGTCTGCGAGCCATTTGACGTTTGGGGGATCAATTTCATGGGACCCTTCCCCATGTCACACAACAAACTCTATATTATTGTCGCGGTTGACTATGTCTCCAAGTGGGTTGAGGCTGAAGCTATTGCCGCAAATGACGCCCGCACGGTTTTGACTTTCTTACACAAGAATATTTTTTCTAGATTTGGTGCTCCGCGTACCATCATCAGCGACGGAGGGAGCCATTTCTGCAACAAATCTTTCTTGCAACTCATGAAGAAGTTTGGAGTTCACCACAAAATCTCTCTTGCCTACCATCCTCAAACGTGTGGGCAGGTAGAAGTCTCAAATAGGGAGCTCAAAAGAATCATTGAAAAATCTATTAATTCCAATAGGAAACAGTGGGCCATGAAGGTTGATGACGCCTTATGGGCATACCGAACTGCCTTCAAAACCCCTATCGGTATGACTCCCTTTCAACTTGTCTATGGAAAAGCATGCCACTTGCCGGTCGAGTTAGAACACAAAGCATTATGGGCAACCAAATTTCTAAACATGGACATTAAGGCTACAGCTGGCAAGCGCCGCTCTCAACTGAATGAGCTGGAGGAGCTCCGACATTTTGCTTACGAGAACGCGCAGATTTACAAAGAAAAACAAAAAAATGGCACGACCGTCACATCATCCCAAAAGAATTCCAGCCAGGAGACCAAGTCTTGATGTACAACTCCCGCCTCCATTTGTTTCCAGGAAAGTTAAAATCGCGGTGGAGCGGCCCCTTCACAGTGATCAAGGTCTCCCCTTTTGGCGCAATTGAAATAACCGGGAAGAGCGGAGACAATTTTAAAGTCAATGGGCACCGGGTAAAATTGTATGATGGTGGTGCTATTATTGGCGAACCTCAAAGCTTGCAGCTCGCTGACCCCTCGCAAAGTGATACCGTGACGCCTTGATCACCAATTTTCGTAGCGGGTCTTCTATTTTTGTTAGAACTTCTATGTTTGAGCTCTTTTTCCTCTGCATTTTTATCGTCAGATTCTGTGTCTCATGAGTGTTCTGTTTTTTTTATTTTTATTTATTTATCTTATAAACTGCAAGAACAATATATAAACTGCTAATATAGGTATTTGGTCCACCTTAAGGTTGGTAAACAAAAGGGCTATTCGGGAGACAACCCAAGCTTGGACCTTTTTGGTCCCACTTTTTTGTGCTTTTTTACTTTGCTCTTCTATTATATTTTCTGTTATTTGTCTTTTCTTCTGTTGAACCTAATTCGCAGGTCCAGCATACTTTTGTGCGATGCAGCAACCTCCGCCTTCTGGTATGCTCATTCTTTGGAGCTTTGGTACCCTTTCTCCTCAGCCCTCTTTTTATTTTAGATATCTATTTTCATTTCTGCCTATGTTTTCATTCAAATCTGGGGGGAAGAGCCGCTTATGCACTCCACGAGCACATTGATAGCATGCCAGTAGTTTTATTTTATGCTTTATCATTGTAGAATCCTGCTGCACACACCTTGCCACCCACACGAGCGCGCACTTAACCACGTGCGCGGCTCGAGTCAATGTTGTCATTTTGTGTCAATTTTAAAATGGCAGTGCTGACTTTGGATTTTAATTTAGAGTTGTTCGAAACTCGTGCAGTGCTCCTAATCGAGTACTCACGTGGTGTAGAAATTGTATAGGTTTAATTTTTCTTTTTTGCTTGTAAATTTATATTTTTTTGCACTCGTAAATCATGTTTTTCCTACTCAAAATTGTGAATCCGGAGCAATCCATCGATATCGTAGTAATTTGTGTAGGCGTCTCTAGCTTTGTATTGCTCGAGTCGGGAGGACGGATCATTTCTCTCGGTGGCTAAGAACTTGCCCCAAGCTACTTTCGAAGCATTGGTGCATGGTTAGTCTAGCGTGAGAGTGATGTAGGCCATCATGTTGGCCCGGTTGAGCTTTGTACCCTTTCCTAACGTCGCCCTTGCTAGCCCCTTTGTGCCTACCCTTCCAATTGATTCAGCTCCACTATATTCGCCAAAGCCTCATAGCCGATCCTAGTCGCACGCCCAATTCGAGCATTAGTAGTCTACATTTTACGTTGGGTTGTGATGTGGAGATTCGTTTTTATTATATGTGGATGTGCCCAAAAGAAAAATTTGCTGATTTTGTAAAATAAAAATGTGAAAGCTTAAAAGAAAAATCTATAAAAAGAAAAGGAAAAAAAAAGAGGAAAAGAAAAGAAATAATAAAATGTTTAAATGAACAATCTTTTTGAGATGGGATTGTTGTTTGGAGTAGGAGGTGCACACACCCATTTGTAAAAGTAAGTTTGGGGGTGTGGTGCACCTGCATTTATTTGGTGGTTAGCGGTTACTATTTTTTGTACATTAGCTCATTTGGGTTAGATTCATTACCCATCTTGTTTATCCTTGTTTTCCTTACCTTAACCAAAGCCCCATTATTACCCGAAGTCCTACGGACTCACGCTAGAGTCAAACTAGTGTCGTGGAGAGAGTGCGAACGAGCAAACATATGGTCCCCGACATTGGTGGATTCCTTTGGAGGTGATCACGAGCCCTGATCTTTGGCAATGCTTAGCCAAGCGACTTGCCTATTTTCTTCCTACACATGACTGAGCGATTCTCCGACATTCAATTTTTGAGTAGTGACAATATCTATTTAAGTTTGTCGAAAGTTATAAATTTCATAGTATAATTAAAAATTTCTTCTATTATATTTTCTATACACTTGAGTTTTCGATTTCTCGTTCTACTTTAAATTGAAGTTACTTCGTCAGCTAGCTATTTTGGAGTTCACGAGATGATTATTTTCCCGGGACGTGCAAATGGTTAAGTCTGGGGGTGTGGTGAGTCCCCATTTCATACCAAATTCTGGACTCATCTAGGCTTCATTTCATGACTTTGCACTTCCATTTAGCGCCATTATCACTCCTTTTGGTTCGCTACGACATTCCACGTCTTGTGCACTTTATTAGCCTATTTCTGTGCGTGTGTGTATTTCCCTCTTGTTATGCATTTTATTAATATCTGTGACTGCTATGATCGACAACCCGTCAAGTTTCCCTGCAGGTTCGGGGATCGTGTGGGCGTCCGGGATAGGGATTTAACCATTTTTTGGCAAAGGAGTCAATGGTCGTGCGGTTTTACCCACGCATGACCATCGACCTCTTTGGCTCACGATCATCGGTCGTGCGCAGTCTGGCTTCTCTTGTGAAAGTTCTGCCCTGCCATATCGCACGGTCACCAGCTATACTATGCACGATCACTGCTCGTGCGTTGCCGGTCGTGCGCAGTCATGCCCTCTTTTGAAAAGTTCTGTATCGCCATTACGCACGATCACTAATTGTGCGCTGCTGATCGTGCGCGAGTTTTTATTTCCTGGTGCAGGTTCTACAGGTTGTTGCCGCATAGGCGCTGACTTTGTTCGCGCACGACCACTGGTCGTGCGTTAGTGGTCGTGCGCGCTATTTAACTCTGCTTCTATAAATCGGCCTGTTCCGCGAATTAGGGCACGGACCCTTGATCGATCATTGCCGCACTTCGCCGTTCCGCATCCCAGGAGCTCCATCCATCTCCACCTTCATCCCTACCATCGGGAGGTCATTTTCCGGCGATTCTAAAGCATTCCGCATCCTACGGTGATCCTCCCGGCCATTAAAGACCTCTTCTCTGAGCTTTCCACCGAAGAAGATGATGAAGAAAACCTAGAGAATGGACTTAAAGGCCCTCGAGGTGATAGCTCGTCGGTACCGGAAGCCTCCTCGGACTGCGCGTGGAAGCGGATTGACAACCCGCACCTCCGACCAACAATCGCGGTGGATCTTCACTTTCTTGGTTTAGTCTTTCTCCATCTCTCTTGTTGTATGAAATGACTTAAGCTTGTAATGAACTTCGATTTCTAGTTGTTTTAATTAGATTATTATTGTTTAATCTTGCTCGTGAGATTTGTGATTTGATGTGCCTTACCCCATCTCACTTCACTCCGTTCCTTCGTTCCATTCGATTGCACTCCGCACAAAATACCTCACTCACTGGCTCACCGTCCATTCGCCTTACCGAAGTACGACTTCGCGGCCGTTACATCCATCTCACCTTGTGAAGCGGTGATTGCGACCCGCATATTTCGCTTTAGTTTATTTTTTTGCAAAACCACCTTCAAAGCCCTTTATTTTTCCTTTATTTAATTAACTCTCATAACGATAATTTCGGATCGTTCGTTGTTCTACGCTAATTGCATTCCTCAAGAGACCGACACTCGGGGATTCATTCCCAAAACTTTATTACTTATGCGACCAGTGCGCTTGCCGTATTTACATGCATCAGCCGGCCATGCTTGGTGAAGTGGGTTCATGCATGCAATTAAATGAAGGGAGAGAGAGAGTATGATGGATGCATGTATTTAATTTATGGAAATGCAATTGGAAAATGTAAAATAAATAAGGGGGGATGAATGTCATAAGAGTGGAGAAAATAATTAAAAAGAGACAAGGTGGGAATGAAAGAGAGGGGGGGTGGCCGATCACATGAGGGGAGATGTTTATGCATGCAATTAAATGAAGGGAGAAGAGGAGGATGTGAGAGAGAGGTGGGGGGGGGGATTCATGTATTAAGAGGGTGCATGTATGTGGTCGGGTTTTGTGTGGGCTACACCATGGGCTCGGGTAGGCTAGGATTTGATGTTTGGGGGCTGCGTGGTCTTGAGTAGGCTTCTCCAAATGGAGGAGGGATCGGCTTGGACATGTGGGCTTCTCCATAGGCCCGAGTAGGGCTTGAAAGCTTGGGCTTGAACCTACAAATAAAAAGACAAAACAAACATGTTAGATATTAGAACATAATATTAATAATTATAACATAAACATAACATAACAATAACAAACATATAATAACAATAATTAAAGATTAAACTAAACATAACAAGACAAAATAACATAACATAAAATAAAACATAAAGAAAACTAGAGATTATAACATAAAAGACTTTTAAATAAGAAATAAAACATAACAAGTATAATAATAAAAATACATATAATAAAACTATATATTTTATATCATAACACAAAATAAAATTGCAACATAACAATAAAACTATAATAAAACTAGGAATTATATTATCCTAACACAAAAATGACTGAGAGAACAAAACATGCATAAAAATACTTAAAACATTCAATTAAACTAGGAATTTTGCATATTAAACTATACCAAAAATGATGACTAAAAGTAGTCATCAAACTCCCCCATGCTTAGGCTTTTGCTTTTGCAGAGCAAAAGTATGAGAAATATTTATAAGATAATTATAAAATTTTCAATTTAACTAAAAAATTATTTACACAAAAATCTAGCCAAAAATAAAATTTAGGGATTTGCGAATTAAGTCCTAAATTATGAAATTAAAGTGAAAAGAGAGAAATATTTAGCCAAAAATTCTCTAATAAATTAACTAGTACTCAAAATTGAGTAAAGTGCAAACAAGGTTAGATTGAAATCATAAAAACCATAACTTAAAAGAAACTTAAGGAAAAATGCAACCTAGTACTTATGCTCTCCTAATATTTTAATTTAAAGACTAAGACAATAATATTGGCTAAGGGGTTTGGGGAGGAAATCAACATGAAGAGGTCTTTTATTGGAGGTGATCATTATTATTATTTTTTTTCACACCCCACCAATTTTTTTTAAAATAATATATGTAATACCAGAAAATGATAGACTAACATCCTATCACTTCCCCCGACATATATGAACTTTTAATTCCTCTCTTCATTTTTGGGTTGCATATGTGTACCAGAGAATAAAGAACTAACATTTCCTTATTCCCATGACATATGATCTAACAATAAAAAGAAGAAAAAGAGAATTGGGTAAGGATAAGGGGTTAAACAAGATTTTAGAAAATAAACTAAAATACTAGAGAGCAACTACTAGCAGATTGAGATTTCCTAAGAATCTAAAAGCATGTGGTAATAATCATTAGAATCCAAAACTACTACAAAATTGAAACTATTTAAAATAAAGAGAAAAAGTGCTAAATAAATTACTCTAAGCAAATTAAAATCATAAGATTATCCTCAAAACTATATCACTAAATATTAAATTTAACTAAATATGATGAAATAAAAGATTAGCAAATAATAAAAAGAATGCTTATAAACAAACTCAATCTAAATTTCTGAAAATAACAAAAAGCTAAGCATGAGGTTTATTATTTTTTTGATTTTTCTGACATTTTTCATTTTTTTTGGGTTTTGAAATATGATCTTTTTTTGGACTATTTGATTTTTCTAATTTTTTTGGGTTTTTGATAAGGCTAAATAAAAGCAGTACTAAAGAAACTTAATAAAACTATACTAATCTTTTTTTTGTAGAAATTTAAAACATTTTTAGAAAAGAAAGAAAAAAGAAATAAAACAACTAAACCCTCCCCCATGCTTGAATTTTGCATTGTCCTCAATGAAAAATAAAAACAAGAAAGAAAAAGGAAGAAGAAAGGGGAGGGGGGATACAATAAAGAAAATAAATAAAAAGAAAATGACTTTCCCGGATTCGTAAGGCCGAATACAGATATCGCTCCCCCATGCTTGAGTTGGACACCAGCTCAGGCCTAAGGAAGAGAGAAAAGGATGGAGCCAAACGAACCGACGGGGGTTTCATTCCTGTAAAACAAAACAAAAAGAAAAAGAAAGAACAAACAGGATAAGCAAGTGGTGCCTCCCAAGAGCGCTCTTTGTTTAACGTTGTCTGAGCCCGATGTTATTTGTAAGCTAAATGGAAAATAAAAACTGAAATGAAGAGGTAACTCCCTAAGTATGCGCTTAGGGGAGTAAATCAAAAAAAAGAAAAATTGAAGAATCGCACCGACATGCGGTGGAATCTTCAAGGGAATGACGCCCAAAAGTGAACGGATGGAGTTATAGAAGAACTCCTCCGTATGTAAAATGGGAAAGAAGGGGTCGTCAAAAGAAGAAGAAAAAAAAGAAGAAGAAATAGAAAGAGAAATAAAAGAAGTAGAAGAAGAAATTTCATCAACGGAAATTTTCACAAGGAGAAGGAGAGACTTGTGAAATTTTGGGAGTAGAAGGGGCAGAATGAACTAAAGGAGAGTCATCTAAAATAAAAGAAGAAGAAGAAAAAGATTCGCTAAAAATAGAAAAATTTGGAACAGTTGAAATTTGAAGCGATATGAAATCACAAACGTCTTCGGAAAAAGAATTAAGGGACGTCTCGTCATCCTCAACGGGTAAGAAGCACACCGGAATATCCATAGAGGTGTCTTCCAAAGGAGGAAGGAAATAATCCGGGATATCCGAATAGTTTTCCTCCTCGAGAGGAACAAGACAAGCCGGGGTATCCGGTGACTCATTACATGAAGAAATTGGAGGAGACAGAGAAGAAGATGAAGAAAATGAAGTGGCCTCACGAGAAAAATAATCCATAATGGTTTTGAAATACGAATCAATATTATTAATAGAAGTTTGTAATTCAAGATACTCATTATCGATAGAATTAAAATTTGGAAGCGCAACGCTTTGTGGGGGTAAAATCATAAGAAAAATAAGACGGGTTCCCCATCTCCCAAGTAAGATAAAAATTGGAGTAAGGGTCAAATTGGCCATTTTGACCTTCCCTAGAAAAATTAAAATCAAGAGGGAGGGGTTCCCGAAAGACATTCAGAATAAAAGTGGTCGGGCGACCTGCAAAAAGCACAAAAATATAATGATTCCATAAAAAAAAACTGTTACCAAAGATTAAAAATAATTTTTATTTTGATATTTTTTTTAGAAAGTAGAAAAATAAAAATAAAAAAAAATTAGTAAAAGTAATAAACTCGATGCTTTCGTAATATTGCCAAAAATCTCCCCGGCAACGGCGCCAAAAACTTGATGCGTAAAAATCGTCTCACGGACTACAATCCGAATAGGCAAGTGTACCTATCGTTTTATAGTATAGTGATAAAAATATATCAAGGTCGTATAAAAACTAGGGGCAGGCAAGTACTATTACTCACAACAATTCTATTATCCTACCGAACGATTGATGGGTTTTGAAAATAAAATAAACTAAACTTAATTAAAAGAGAAATAAACTATTGCAAAAGGGTGCTCGATCGACGATTCGCTTTGAAATAAAATAACGAAATAAATTAGTTTAACATTTGCAATACTATTAAGACCGTGACGGATCCAATATTAGGAAGTAATCTCGCTAGAGCATTAAATCCCCAAACTTATAGACGTTTTGACCGAAATCTCTTTACAAGTCAAAATGGCCTAAAGTCGCATTATCGAAGTGACCCGCACTATTGGATTTGACTCCAATCCGGAGGATTTACGTCATCCTATCTCTAGGGTTGCGTTCAACTCCTTCCTTCTTTGAGTGATATTTCAAATCAACGTGTCTCTCGACTTCTATGAAATGAGATCAAATGCCTACTACTGTATACCGGAATACGGAGTCGACACGATAAAAATCAAAGAAAGATCAAAAATAGGAAAAATACAAATGCAAACATAAAATTTAAGATGAGTTATTTCATCGCAAAGCTTATCGTGATCGGGCACAAAAACTAATTTAGCTAAGCATATTGGAAAAGGAAATGAGAATAAGAGAAAAAGAAAATATTTTCATTGCTTAAATAAAGAGAAGTACATGATAAAACTAAACGGGCATTATAACATTACTCTAACAAGACATCAACAAAACTTGACATAAAACATAAACTACTAAACTACTTGAAACAAAACTTCTTCATAAAGAAACTACTTGCAAAACCTAATTAGACAAAACCTAAAACCCAAAACTACTTTCTAAACAAGAGGCAAGGGGTTCCTTTTATAGGAGAGGGAGAAAGTTCTAGAATGAAGTGGAAACGAAGGGGAAAAGGTGGTGTCCGGCCATGAATGTTGAAGTGGGTTCATGCATGCAATTAAATGAAGGGAGAGAGAGAGTATGATGGATGCATGTATTTAATTTATGGAAATGCAATTGGAAAATGTAAAATAAATAAGGGGGGATGAATGTCATAAGAGTGGAGAAAATAATTAAAAAGAGACAAGATGGGAATGAAAGAGAGGGGGGTGGCCAGCCACATGAGGGGAGATGTTCATGCATGCAATTAAATGAAGGGAGAGGAGGAGGATGTGAGAGAGAGGGGGGCCGACCTCATGCATGAAGAGGGTGCATGTATGTGGTTGGGTTTTGTGTGGGCTGCACCATGGGCTCGGGTAGGCTAGGATTTGATGTTTGGGGGCTGCTTGGTCTTGAGTAGGCTGGTCCAAATGGAGGAGGGCTCGGCTTGGACATGTGGGCTGCTCCATAGGCTCGAGTAGGGCTTGAAAGCTTGGGCTTGAACCTACAAATAAAAAGACAAAACAAACATGTTAGATATTAGAACATAATATTAATTATTATAACATAAACATAACATAACAATAACAAACATATCATAACAATAATTAAAGATTAAACTAAACATAACAAGACAAAATAACATAACATAAAATAAAACATAAAGAAAACTAGAGATTATAACATAAAAGACTTTTAAATAAGAAATAAAACATAACAAGTATAATAATAAAAATACAAATAATAATACTATATATTTTATATCATAACACAAAATAAATTTGCAACATAACAATAAAACTATAATAAAACTAGGAATTATATTATCCTAACACAAAAAAGACTTTGACAACAAAACATGCATAAAAATACTTAAAACATTCAATTAAACTAGGAATTTTGCATATTAAACTATACCAAAAATGATGACTAAAAGTAGTCGTCATATCTCCAGACCATGGCGGCTACCTCCAGACCGCTACGGCTAACATCAAGTCCGCTGTTGTGGCTCTCTCCAGACCAGCTGCGGCTACCTATAGAGCACTATGGTTAACATCCAGTCCGCTGCTGCGACTTTCTCCAGACCAGCTGCGGCTACCTCAAGACCGCTATGGCTAACAACAAGACCACTGCTGCGATTCATCTTCAGACCCTTGCTGTGGCTAAGGCCCAGACGGCTGCTGCAGTTAATCACCAAATCTGATGCAGGCCAATGTTTCCGACGGGGTAAATACTACGCTCTCTTAGGTTCGGGCACTTAAACAAACACGTAGCATGTGGTATCTCTCTTTAACACTACCGATGAATTCAACCAATTAATGACAAATCCTTTAACAACGCACAAAAGCAATGGTTCGCTACTCCTTTTAGAGATTAAACAAGGGCTATGGGCCAATGTTCGCTCAAGCAAATAGGACCTACACGATCCAGACAATTATCTAATAAAATTATTATTATCCGCAAGCATTCACAAACCCAAATGGAGATGATCCGGATTAAAATTGTTTTTTAACCAAGTCTAAAATCAATCCCAAATTAATTAATATGAGGTAGACCAAATAACTTGATCTCAAATAGAAATCAATGGTTAATGAACCCGATTTCTACTAGCATTCACGAGATCTACCCAATCCAATTTATACGAAAATATCCGAATGAAATAAATGCTTTAAATTCATATTTTAGTAATATACTAATTTCAATATAAATCCGCACAAATCAATAGCCTTCTAAACCACAAAATCTCACAATAAAATAGAGGAATCATATAAGAGGAGGATTAAATATCATTACCCAGTCCCAAGAAATAAATTTGCAAATCCGTCCACAAAGATGAGTGGAGGAAACACACAATGAAGGTGGAAGGATCCACTTCCATGCAATTCCACGGAACTGCACCGGACGATGAAGACGCAAGCAACCTTATTTTGAACCACCAGGGAGGGAATAGATCATCGGAGTTGTTGTCCTTGGTCGAAGTCCACCAAGAGGGGATTTGGAGATTGTCCTAACCCTAGATGGAAAATCCTTGTAGTGACCAAATTCTTCAAGGGGAGATTTCCTGTGATTAGTTGGACGTAGTTAGAACAAAGGAGGGTTATAGTGGAGGAGATTAGAGGAGAGGAGAGGGGGAGGGGAAAGGTGTCAGAACCACTAGAGGGGAGGAGGGAGGCCGGGGGCCAAGAGAGGAAGAGGGGAGGGCTAAAATTTGCCAGAGAGGAGGAGAAAATTCTTAAATAGAATTAGGTTTTTTTTCTCATTCCAATCTTTTTTTCCATTACCCATGTAAGTAAATATTTAGGGTACACCACTCAATCTCCACCATATAATATTAAACTAGATCTAGATGGTTTCACAAATATGAAATTGAAATAACAATAGAACAGATTAATAAAATGCTTAAAAATTAAATGCTTAAAAATAAAAAGCTTAAAAATATATAATTTATAATCATATATTTTTATATGATGGTAAAGGTGGATGACATGCATGACATGTAGTAGAGATTTGGCACGACATTGGTGATGGATGTCGCAGTAGAATCCCATCTTCAAGCTTGCGGCAACGACCGTAACAATAATCAAATTCTTTGAGGCAGAGATCATCGACCACATCAGCGCCATCAATTGAACAGTCACGCACATCACGAACACATAGCGGGACATTGTCACCATCAAGATTGTTGCTGGGCTAATGCCCAGACCACTGTTGCAGTTAACCACCAGACCGTTGCTATGGATAATTGCCAGACCGCTGTTGCGGTTAACCACCAGGCTGCTGCTACGACAAACCCTTAGATCGACACTGCTGCTCCTGACCACTAGCTAAGATCCACCACCAGACCGCTGAGCCAAACTGCAAGACCACTTAGAGAAGCAGACCAATGTGGCTAGATATAAACCGCATGGTCTCCTCTTCTCTAACACTACCCTCAAGCTGGAGCATATATATCTACCATGCCCAACTTGCTACAACCTCCACAAAAGGAGTAACTGGATTGGTGAATAAATCAACCAACTCTCACTCTCTCTGAGGTAACAAATAGTGCAAATCTGATTCTTCAAAATCTCATCTCTAATGAAGTGGCAATCAACCTCGATATGCTTCGTCCTTTCATAAAAGATAGGATTCCTCAAAATATATATGACTTCCTTATTATGACAGAACATTGGTAAAGCATGATCATAAACCTCTCCAAAATCAAGCATAAGTTTCTATAACCACTTCAGCTCGTAAGTAGTTAGAGCCATGCTTCTATACTCGGCTTCTGCACTTGACCCGGATACAATAACTTGTTTCTTGATCCTCCAGCTGACCAAATTTCCTCAGACAAAAGTACAGAACCCTGACATAGACTTCATGTCTTCCTTATCATATGCATAGCTAGCATCAGAGTATGCCTCAACCTTCAAATGTCTCCTTTTTTGAAACAAAAGTCCTTTTCTTGGAGCTCCTTTCACGTACTTTAGAATCTTTATTGTCGACTGAAGATGACACTCCTTAGGAGATTGCATAAACTGGCTCACTCTTCCCACTATATAATAAATATCTGGTCTTGTGACTGTCAGATAAATGAGTTTCCCCACAAGCCGTCTGTACCTGATGAGATCTTCAAGAAGAGGTGAGTCCTTACTCCAACACTTGTCATATCCAACACTTGTCATCTCCAACAAACATCGGAGACTGCACAGGCTTAGCCCCAAGAAGACTTGTCTCTTTTAAGAGATCCAAGGCATACTTCCATTGTGATAGAACAATAGACCCTTCTTTCCTAGATATTTCAATTCCCATGAAATATTTCAGAGAGCCTATATCTTTAGTAATAAAATACCGAGGGAAGATGCTTCTTTATCATATTCACACCTTTTATAGCATCGCCTATAAGAAGAATATCATCCACATAAACTGCAAGGATAACAAGGCCATTCGATGTTTTACGAATGAATAAGGAGTGATCTACAGTACTTCGAGTAAACCCAACCTCAGAAATAACTTCGTTGAACATGTCAAATAAGACCCTGGGACTCTACTTAAGACCATAGATTGTCTTTCATAGTTTACAGACCTAAGAGTCCCCCTGAGCATGTAAGACCCCCATTTTTTTCCTTTAAAACATCGGGGTCTTAGGCCTAGAACCGCCACCTTGTAGTGACACCTTCGCACCCAGGAAGGTCATCACTGCAAAACGCCGATCCTGCCGGCCAAATTGATCACAACTATAGCAAATTAATAGAGCAAGTCCACAGAAATCACATATAAATAGTAAATGATCTCCACAAAGGGAGTGTCCACATATATAACATATAACTAAGTCTTGGGCTTATGCCCAGTACATCAAACCCTCACCACATATCTCTCATCGCAGAAGCAAAAATAATATAACTACTAGCGATCAGGACTCGCAGTCCCTGCCGTCTAAACTCCAGTACTAGACTACCCGATCTCCAAGCGTGCCATCCTCCGGGGCTGATCCTCCATGCTGGGCTCACAGGTCCCCTAAAATGATGTGGTTCAAAAACCGTTAGTCTAAAAGACTAAGTCCAATCATCCCCCGCCCCTTCCCCTATGGCTCGTAGGCACCGAGCGGGGAGAAGGAAAGGGGAGGACATGATAGTGGAGAATAACAAATAAGCAGATGGTGGCGGAACTAATCTAGCAGTTCTAAAGTATATAAGAAAGTAATAAAGGTATGAAAACCCAAATAAGAGTGTAACCTTAACTTATATGAAAATACATAAGCTAAGGGATCTTTTGGAGGTCTCCTATCGTATATGAAGTCCCATACCGATTTATGCGATAGGGTGTCAGTTTTATTAGCAAGCATTAATATGTAATACTGAATAAAAACCTTAACTTATAAGCACGCTCGCACAAACTTATAAACCAAGGGGTCATTTTGTAGGGCCTATTGTATAAAGAGTCCCATACTACTTATACAATAGGTGTCGGGTTATATGCAATGATTATGCTATGAAATACAATTATGCCATGATGTGAACATGCAAGTGCAACTCTCCCAATCGACTTTGTGTACACAGACCTTTAGTTCCCCCTTTCTGGAGCCGAACCTCCCAGGATACCTCCGTTGTCACAACCCGCATTTTCTCCGAATTAAGAATTATCAGAGTAAGAGAAAACACGCGTCGTGATGCCACGTCAAGAAGGGGATAACTGCTGACGCTCAGGCAAAACCAACTACCAACTTAATGAAAGAAAATCATGTGATTAATGATTAGAAAATTAGTTATATTTTAGAGACCGTATCCCTCGGCTCAGTGGATCACCTAGTCCACAAAAGAAAAACTATATTTATACGCTGCGGAAAAATACTTTATTTAGGTTTAACATCCTAAGGAGCGCATAAGGGTTCCAAGAGAACCACTCATGCTATGCAAGACCCTACATTTAATTTATATAATATATAAGAAAGCGGTCTTTATACGTGATTTGGAAAATAGTGAATACGTCTTATAAAACATGCTGATCATGAGCTTTATTTATAATAATAATTATAGTTTAAAAATAACTAGCAACCTAGCATAAAACCTTCTCAGAGCAAGTAGACTATCTGCAGAAAATGGTAGCAGCAATAGTATATATCTAGTACAAGGTAAAAACTACCAGTGGGCGCCAAAACCTGACACGAACCCACTAGCACAAATATATGTCTGTAAGAAAGTAATGAAAACAACCTCACTAACAAGGTAAACAGAACTCCAAAGTCCAAGAGACCACCAACACCACCACTGCAAACTAGCCACCCAACTGGCTACGGCTCAGAACCTGGGGTATTCCAAAAGAAAACAGAATACCTCAGCAAGCTAAACAAAGTAAAACTGCATGAAAGAGTCAACCAAAAGGGGAAAAGTACCAGAAAAACACGCAGTAGAAAGAGTCACAACTGTCCAAAACAGGACCACAAGAAAAGCACTACGTGCGAGGAAAACAGCAACAACCCAGACCCGGAACAACATCCTGCAGGGCCTACTAGGCTACCAAGAGCCAAAAGTGCTGCAAACTACCAAGGAAGAAACTTCTAACACCCTAAACTGTGGGAAGTGATAGTAGCAAAAACAACAATAAGGAACAAGATCGAAGGCAAACGCAGTCCCCCAATCCACCATGTCCAAGTCAAAAGCTCGAGGGTCAACACGTGAAAACATAAGGGACCTTCCACCCGCCATGCCCAGCCCGTACCTGGAGCAAGAAAAACATGGGTGGCCTTGGCTATATCACACAACTCCACCCCCATAAAGAGCTACAACCACCACTACTAACCACGACCCACGATTCGGCCTTTAGGAAAATAAAGAAAAACGGCCGACAAGGAAAACCCAGAAATACAACTGGAAATCCACTCGGAAATGAAAGACAAGGTAAAGGAAGAGTGTTGAAATAAACCAACACGACTAGGCGTTGAGTGAAACCCACTCAGTGCCTACCTAAACTTTGGCGTTGAGCGAGCTAGCCTCACTCGCCGCCAAAATAATGCCACTACCCACAAACCCACTAAAAAATACGGAGCTCGACGATAGTCGAACGACCAAGGCAGAAGATCCAGAACTCGAGTAGTTGCCTGTCACTTGAGTATCTAAATTCCCGCACTCGAAACCAGCTAAATTCGCCTAGCAAAAGAAAATATAAAGAGCGCACGATCAGTGACGCACGATCAGTGGTCGTGCGCACTCATCGGCTGATGATCATGCAAAGCGAACCTGGAAAACCTGAGAAAACTTAGCGTCAGCGCACGATCAGTGACGCACGATCAGTGGTCGTGCGCACTGCTTGCCAGCGCTCGTGCGATCTCCAAGACAGAACTTTGGAAACTGAAAGTTATATGCGCACGAACAGAGGCACACGACCAGTGGTCGTGCGCCCTAACGGTTAACGACCGTGCGCGGCTAACCTGTACCGTTTGGAATTTCCCGAACGACACCGGAACGTGCACACGACTCACGCAACTGCAGTAGCAGCAGGAAACTACCAACGTCGCGCACCACTACTATACAAACTATGCCTAATCATTCGAGTAATACCTTAAAGAAAATCGGCAACCACACCCCCTCCTAACTCTCCCTCTCGGCTACACCCGAACCAGAGCAACAATCAGAGTAAAGGAAAACAACAGCTCCACGCCGACAATTTGGATTCCAATCATGACAAAATAGGGGGGTTTCAGTAGGAAGAACTAAGCCCTATAGTTAGCAAGAAAATGAGAACAACAAGGCCTCTAACCTGGGCTAACCGGGATTTCAATTTCAGCAAGTAAGATCGAAAAAAAAACTTGGCAAGGGCAAGAATACCACTTGCCTCAATTCACTGCGAAGCTTTGGACTGCTTTCCTCCTCTTCGCACAGATCAAAACAGCCGCAACACCTAAAACAAACTCTCGGCCATTAATGGCGGAAAACTCCAAAACCGAAAATTCCAATCCTCCCAAAACTCCACGAAAATCGAATTTCTTACCGTAGGAATGAAGGTCTTGACGAGAGCAATCCAAATCCACTCTCAGAATCGAATTCCGTCCACAAACGCTCCGGGAATCGGCGTCTGAAGGGAAGGGTAGGCGGTTTCTCCATTTCTCTCGTACAGGACCGGCGGTTTCCAAATTTTGGAGAAGATGAGCGGCTCTTTCTCTAATTCTAACCTAATGCTTATATATATATATATATTAATATATAATAATATAATTAATTACAAAATTACATAAAGCACCAAAACGACGCGAAAACCGAACTACCTCGGAATTCGACGAAATTCGCACCGTAGCTAAATACCCACGCTACGAACACAACGGCGAAGTCGAAATTAATTTTTGACAAACAGAACTCGAGTTATACCCAAATAAAGCCAAACACCAACATCCCCCCGAGAGGCCACACCGGGTCACCCAAAACGACTCGGCTTGCTAGGGAGATCTTACCAACAGGCTACAGAATAGGGCACTCAGTTCTAAGGAGCTAAACCACACTCCCCAAATGGCACAAGCCACGGAAATGCGTCATCGTAACGCCAAACGAGAATAAAAATAATCGCAGAAAAAACGGGGCGTTACAGTCACTCCCCCTAAAAGAAAGTTTCGTCCCGAAACTTTACGCACAACCCTCCTACTAAAGAAGGAAAAGTAACAAACAGAAGTTACAAAGGGAAACATACCGATCAAATCAGTGAAACAGGTGAGGGTACGCCCTCCTCATGGCCGACTCTAGCTCCCAAGTCGCGCTCTCCAAATCTTGATTTTTTCATAGAACTTTCACCATCGGTATGGACTTCTTTCGCAGCACACGCTCCTGAGTATCCAAAATACGAACTGGCACCTCAACAAAAGAGAGGTTGGGCTCCAACTGGGGCACAACATCCAAGAGTTGCCCACTGCTGCGCACACACTTCCGCAATTGGCTAACATGAAAAACATTATTAACACCAGGGAAGTTCGCTGGCAAATCCAATCTATATGCAGACACACCAATCCGCTCCAAAATCTCGAACGGGCCCACATACCTTGGGTCCAATTTCCGATTTTTACCAAATCTCTTCACACCAACCATTGGAGAAACCATGAGGTATACATGATCCCCTACTAAAAACTCCAAAGCAGACCTACGCCGATTGGCGTTCTTTTCATACCTCTCCTGAGCTAAACGAAGCTTTTCACGAATAAGCTTCACAGCGACTTCCATCTCTTCCAGAGCATCTGGACCCAACAAAGCTTCTCACCAGCCTCAGCCCAAAACAAAGGAGTCCTACAGCGCCTCCCATACAAAGCTTCGAACGGAGCCATCTACAAGCTTTCCTGATAACTGTTATTATAAGCAAATTCCATGAGTCGCAGACGCTCATCCCACGCTCCACCGTGATCTAAAATATAGCACCGGATCATATCCTCAACAATCTGATTGACCCGCTCCGTCTGCCCATTGGTCTGAGGGTGGTACGCAGTAGAATACCTCAGATCCGTACCCAAACCCTCCTGCAGACTCTGCCAAAAACGAGAAGTAAACCGGGAGTCTCGATCAGAAATGATGCTAACTGGCACACCGTGGAGTCGGATGACTTCATTCAAGTACAACTCCGCTATCTTCTTCATCGGGTAATCAATCTTATAAGGCACGAAGTGAGCACACTTCGTCAATCTATCCACTATAACCCAAACAGAATCAAATCCCCTCGGGGATTTTGGCAAACCCGTAATGAAGTCCATAGATATACTCTCCCACTTCCAAGTCGGGATCTCTAGCGGAGTCAACTTACCACCAGGCCTTCCATGATCGGCCTTCACACGCTTGCAAGTGTGACACTCAGCAACAAATCGGGCTATATCTCCTTTCATACCATACCACCAGGCAAGTTGCCTTAAGTCACGGTACATCTTCGTAGATCCTGGATGGTAGGCAACGCTGGAACCATGAGCCTCACTGCAAATCATACTCCTAATGTCCCCAACAGCGGGAACGCAAAACCTGCCGCGGTACTTCAAAGTACCCGCATCATCAATAGCAAAATCTGGCAACTCTCCCTTCTCTGTCCTGGTAAAAAGGTGCAATAGATCCGCATCGTCCTTCTGATGCAGTCTAGTCAAAGAAATTCAGGATGGCTCTGCCACTGACAAACTACTCTGCAAACCACAGCATCCCACTGAAATATCCAAAAGGAGGAACTCCTCCACTAACCGATCGGCGGAGAGGTTAAAGATCTTTCCCGTCTTTCGGCTCAGGGCGTCGGTCACCACATTGGCCTTGCCCGGATGATACTGGATTTCTACGTCATAATCCGCCACATACTCAAGCCACCGCCGCTGACGCAGATTCAACTCTTTCTGCGTGAACACGTACTTCAGGCTCTTATGGTCAGTAAAAATCTTGCACTGAGCCCCATAAAGTAAGTGCCTCCACAACTTCAACGCATAGATAACCGCTGCAAACTCATGGTCATGCGTAGGATAATTCTTCTCATGAGTCTTCAGCTGCCTTGACCCATAAGCGATTACTTTTCCATCCTGCATTAATACGCATCCCAGACCTATATGCGAAGCATCCACATACACATCATAATCCACGCCCTCAGTAGGAAGGGTCAGAACGGGAGCAGTACACAATCTCTTCTTTAGCTCTAGAAAAGCTTCTTCGCACTTCTCGCTCCAAACAAAAGCCACATTCTTCTGAGTCAGCTTGGTCAAAGGTGCGGCTAGAGAAGAGAAACCCTCCACGAATCTCCTGTAATAGCCAGCCAACCCTAAGAAACTTCTGATCTCCTTAGGAGTATTCGGCCTACTCCAATCCATCACTGCTGCAATCTTTTCTGGGTCAACCGAGATCCCATCCTTGTTCACCACGTGGCCTAGAAAAGAAACCTGAGGCAACCAAAATTCGCACTTGCTCAACTTGGCGAATAACTTGTGGTTCCTCAATTATGATAGTACCAAGCGCAGATGCTGCTCATGCTCCTCAGCACTGCGAGAATAAACCAACACGTCATCAATGAAGACCACCACGAACTTGTCTAGGAAATCCTTGAATACCCGATTCATCATGTCCATGAAAGCTGATGGTGCGTTGGTCAAACCGAACGACATCACCAAAAACTCAAAGTGTCCAAGCCTCGACCTAAACGCAATCCGTGGAATATCTGCCTCACGGATCCTGAGCTGATGATAGCCCGAACGAAGATCGATCTTGGAGAACACAGTGCTACCACACAACTGGTCAAATAAATCATCGATCCTCATCAGAGGGTACCTGTTCTTGATAGTGACCTTGTTCAACTCTCTATAGTCGATGCAAAGCCGCATCGACCCATCTTTCTTCTTTACGAACAAAACAGGAGCACCCCAAGGCGACGAACTCTGCGTGATAAAACCTTTAGCCAACAACTCATCTAACTGAATTTGCAACTCCTCTAACTCACGAGGGGCCATCCGGTACGGCGCCTTAGTAATAGGATGCGCACCCGGCTCCAAATCAATAACAAACTCCACATCCCGCTCAGGAGGGATACCAGGAAGATCATCAGGAAAAACATCGGCGAAACCACGAACAATAGGAATCTCCTCCAAGCGTGGCACGCTAACAACGGTTCCAACCGCCGAGACTAAACAAACACAACAATCAGAAAGAAACAATCTCTGAATACATACCGCAGAGAGAACAGGAGAATCCTGACACGGATCAGCATACACGCTGCCGGGCTGACCGTCATCCCTGATGAAGTCCAAGCGCTTTCCTTTGCACTGAATGACCGCATCATACCGAGAGAGCCAGTCCATGCCCAAAATGACATCGAAGTCCTCTAGATCAATCATCTTCAGGTCCGCCTTCGCAAGAAAATCCCCCAACAAAACCGGGCAACCAAAATACCTAAATCTGACAACACAGATTCACCAGAGGGAAACTTGACACGGAAGGAATCCCGAACACGATCTAGAGACAACCGATGACGCTCCACAAAGGCTCTAGCCACGAACGAGTGGGTAGCGCCGGAGTCAAATAGAACACGCGCCCAACGGTTCTTCACCTTAAATTTCCCTATAGGAGCGCACAAAGCTAAGGAACTAGCACAACAGTACCGCAAATAATCTAGCAACTAAACTACCAGGCTAGAAAGAAAAACAACAAACAACTAACCTGATATCACCTGGGTCGAAGTCTGAGCCTCCTCGGAAGAAATCACGTTCAGCTTCCCTTTTCCCTTGTCCACACGCTGAGGTGGAGGTAAAGCCTGTAACGGAACTGCAGGAAGAGCTGGCTGAAACAGAGGACACCTCGACTTGATGTGACCCTTCTGCCCACACTGATAGCAGACTCTATCCCTAGACCAACACTGGGCCGCATCATGGCCGGATCGCTTACAAACAGAACAGGAGGCATCTCTCCTAGGAGCACCCTGAATAGCATGAACCTGCTCCTTCTTCGGAGCTGCCGCCTTCTTGAAACACCTCTCGACAGGATGGCCTGACCGGCCACAAAAACTGCACACCACCCTGCTCCTCTTTCCCAGAACAGCATCGGGTACCAGGGGTTTCTTCTCCTCTACCAACTTCCTCTTATCCTTCTTCAACTGCTGGCCTCTGCTCTTCGCCGTCTCAATGGCCTCAACCTTAAGAGCAGCCTCTACAACTCCAGCATAAGTCACTGTCCCATAAGCACTGGCCAACTGCTGCACCTCACTCCTCAAACCACCGAGAAATCGCTTAACTCGATCAGCCTCAACGCTGACCAATCCAGGGGCAAAACGGCTCAACTTACTAAACTCTATCTCATACTCACCCACCGTGAGTTGCCTTTGCTTCAGATGGAAGAAGTCGTTCATGAGGCGGTCACGCTCGACCGAGGGTAAGAACTTCCTCAACAGCATCTCCTTGAACATCTCCCACGAGCACCCGGCTACCAGGCTCTCATTCTCTCTCAGCCACCAACTCTTAGCCAAACCTTTAAGCTGATAGGCGGCTATCATCACCCTCTGATCATCTGCAATCCCTGAGTACGAGAACATCTCCTCCATGGAGATCAGCCAGTCGTCTAACACCATGAAATCTGCCTTCCCATCATAAGTGGGAGGGCTCAGCCTCTAAAACTGCGAGATGAAGGCCATCTCTGCTGGCACCACCACTGGAGGTCTCAAGGGTGCAGGAGCAAGAGGAACAGCTAACCCCCCCAGCAAGAACTTGCGCACCCTGAGCCTGACCTGCCACAACAGCCACCAAAGACTGAATCTGGGCTTGCACCTCCTCCAACTGCCTGCCCATAGCTTCGCTACTCAGACGCAGACTCTCGATCACCGCATCATTCTGAGCTCCAGAAGATTCACCCTCAGACAGGGGAGTCGATCGAGTCGCAGGACGCCTAGCCATCCTAAAAATCATTACAACGCAAATCAGATCCAAATCCAACGACTAGAACCGATTACCAGTACAGACAATACATATGTAGATATAGACTTAAAGCTGCTAAACTTGCTCTGAGAGTTTATCTTCTTCACAAAAATTAGATGATATGCCCTAACCTAGGATGGTTAACCACCACCTTACTAACTCTTGTGCTTAGATCGGATGCATGAATTTATGTTAATTTGAAAACTCATGTGTGTACATATGTCATCATGCAAATCTTCAGCTCGGCGCGTTGTGCTTATGCAATGATATGATATGCATGATTGTGCTATGCATTCTAAAAAAAAAGGCCCTAATGCATGTTATGAGCGGCGTATGCATGAAAATGTTATGCATCCCATACTACATAACATTTCCATGCAACGAAAAAGAAACGTGCTAGTCGCAGTCATGTGGTGAGGTTATGCATCCCATACTACATAACCCTCACATGTAGCCCCTATGGTGGATCCATATACGAACACATATTATGCATCCCATACTACATAATATGCCCCGTATACTTCATGTTATGCTATGAGTGTAGTGTTCGTGCTTTTGCCAAGATGTGCTGATGACATATCGGTGTGTGAATGACATGATGCTGAACTACTAATAAGCGAACAAAGGAAGGTTGCTCAACTAACTTGTCAAGCAACCTCCCTCTGATACCAACTGTCACAACCCGCATTTTCTCCGAATTAAGAATTATCAGAGTAAGAGAAAACACGCGTCGTGATGCCACGTCAAGCAGGGGATAACTGCTGACGCTCAGGCAAAACCAACTACCAACTTAATGAAAGAAAATCATGTGATTAATGATTAGAAAATCAGTTATATTTTAGAGACCGTATCCCTCGGCTCAGTGGATCACCTAGTCCACAAAAGAAAAACTATATTTATACGCTGCGGAAAAAATACTTTATTTAGGTTTAACATCCTAAGGAGCGCATAAGGGTTCCAAGAGAACCACTCATGCTATGCAAGACCCTACATTTAATTTATATAATATATAAGAAAGCGGTCTTTATACGTGATTTGGAAAATAGTGAATACGTCTTATAAAACATGTTGATCATGAGCTTTATTTATAATAATAATTATAGTTTAAAAATAACTAGCAACCTAGCATAAAACCTTCTCAGAGCAAGTAGACTATCTCCAGAAAATGGTAGCAGCAATAGTATATATCTAGTACAAGGTAAAAACTACCAGTGGGCGCCAAAACCTGACACGAACCCACTAGCACAAATATATGTCTGTAAGAAAGTAATGAAAACAACCTCACTAACAAGGTAAACAGAACTCCAAAGTCCAAGAGACCACCAACACCACCACTGCAAACTAGCCACCCAACTGGCTACGGCTCAGAACCTGGGGTATTCCAAAAGAAAACAGAATACCTCAGCAAGCTAAACAAAGTAAAACTGCATGAAAGAGTCAACCAAAAGGGGAAAAGTACCAGAAAAATATGCAGTAGAAAGAGTCACAACTGTCCAAAACAGGACCACAAGAAAAGCACTACGTGCGAGAAAAACAGCAACAACCCAGACTAGGAACAACATCCTGCAGGGCCTACTAGGCTACCAAGAGCCAAAAGTGCTGCAAACTACCAAGGAAGAAACTTCTAACACCCTAAATTGTGGGAAGTGATAGTAGCAAAAACAACAACGAGGAACCGGATCGAAGGCAAACGCAGTCCCCCAATCCACCATGTCCAAGTCAAAAGCTCGAGGGTCAGCACGTGAAAAAACAAGGGACCTTCCACCCGACATGCCCAGCCCGTACCTGGAGCAAGAAAAAAATGGGTGGCCTTGGCTATATCACACAACTCCACCCCTATAAAGAGCTACAACCACCACTACTAACCACGACCCACGATTCGGCCTTTAGGAAAATAAAGAAAAACGGCCGACAAGGAAAACCCAGAAATACAACTGGAAATCCACTCGGAAACGAAAGACAAGGTAAAGGAAGAGTGTTGAAATAAACCAACACGACTAGGCGTTGAGTGAAACCCACTCAGTGCCAACCTTAACTTTGGCGTTGAGCGAGCTAGCCTCACTCGCCGCTAAAATAATGCCACTACCCACAAACCCACTAAAGAATACGGAGCTCGACGATAGTCGAACGACCAAGGCAGAAGATCCAGAACTCGAGTAGTTGCCTGTCACTTGAGTATCTAAATTCCCGCACTCGAAACCAGCTAAATTCGCCTAGTAAAAGAAAATATACAGAGCGCACGATCAGTGACGCACGATCAGTGGTCGTGCGCACTCATCGGCTGATGATCGTGCGAAGCGAACCTGGAAAACCTGAGAAAACTTAGCGTCAGCGCACGATCAGTGACGCACGATCAGTGGTCGTGCGCACTGCTTGCCAGCGCTCGGGCGATCTCCGAGACAGAACTTTGGAAACTGAAAGTTATATGCGCACGAACAGAGGCACACGACCAGTGGTCGTGCGCCCTAACGGTTAACGACCATGCGCGGCTAACCTGTACCGTTTGGAATTTCCCGAACGACACCGGAACGCGCACACGACTCACGCAACTGCAATAGCAGCAGGAAACTACCAACGTCGCGCACCACTACTATACAAACTATGCCTAATCATTCGAGTAATACCTTAACGAAAATCGGCAACCACACCCCCTCCTAACTCTCCCTCTCGGCTACACCCGAACCAGAGCAACAATCAGAGTAAAGGAAAACAACGGCTCCATGCCGACAATTTGGATTCCAATCATCACAAAATAGGGGGGTTTCAGTAGGAAGAACTAAGCCCTATAGTTAGCAAGAAAATGAGAACAACAAGGCCTCTAACCTGGGCTAACCGGGATTTCAATTTCAGCAAGTAAGATCGAAAAAAAAACTTGGCAAGGGCAAGAATACCACTTGCCTCAATTCACTGCGAAGCTTTGGACTGCTTTCCTCCTCTTCGCACAGATCAAAACAGCCGCAACACCTAAAACAAACTCTCGGACATTAATGGCGGAAAACTCCAAAACCGAAAATTCCAATCCTCCCAAAACTCCACGAAAATCGAATTTCTTACTGTAGGAATGAAGGTCTTGACGAGAGCAATCCAAATCCACTCTCAGAATCGAATTCCGTCCACAAACGCTCCGGGAATCGGCGTCTGAAGGGAAGGGTAGGCGGTTTCTCCGTTTCTCTCGTACAGGACCGACGGTTTCCAAATTTTGGAGAAGATGAGCGGCTCTTTCTCTAATTCTAACCTAATGCTTATATATATATATTAATATATAATAATATAATTAATTACAAAATTACATAAAGCACCAAAACGACGCGAAAACCGAACTACCTCGGAATTCGTCGAAATTCGCACCGTAGCTAAATACCCACGCTACGAACACAACGGCGAAGTCGAAATTAATTTTCGACGAACAGAACTCGAGTTATACCCAAATAAAGCCAAACACCAACATCCCCCCGAGAGGCCACACCGGGTCACCCAAAACGACTCAGCTTGCTAGGGAGATCTTGGCAACAGGCTACAGAATAGGGCACTCAGTTCTAAGGAGCTAAACCACACTCCACAAATGGCACAAGCCACGGAAATGCGTCATCGTAACGCCAAACGAGAATAAAAATAATCGCTGAAAAAACGGGGCGTTACATCCGTAGTGGCAAACGGAAACGGTGGGTTGGGCATCTCCCACCTCTAAACCGGTAATTGCACTACCAGTCAAACCTATCATATGCCTCAAACCTGGTGCACTAAGCGGAGCTCCTGCATACTCTTGCCGGCTGGCGCACTGGACTTTATTTTGCCAAGTGCTAAACCACACTCGCCGAGTCAACATATTGGCGTCGGTGCATTGAACCTCCAATACCAAAGACCCACCACCTTATACTTTATGCACATGCAACCTTATGAATCAGCTACCGAGCCAAGGCTCCACAGACCATCCCGTCCATCATAAACAACAACCGAGCCAAAGCTCGCCGGGCCAACCTGCCCATCATAAACTATTACCGAGCCAAAGCTCGCCTGGCTATCCTGCTCATCACAAAAACCACTTGCTTACTGCCCGAGTGACCCAAACTATCTCCACGAGACCTCGAGGTGCGATAAGGTGAAACCCTAGATTTACTAGTAACTTTTGCACTTCAGTTTTGCCTACAAATTAGGTTTAGCCCAGGACTGCCCAAGGTATTCCCTGCGAGGGGATCTCGAGGGCACTAGGAGCTACGATGGGCTAAAGCACAAAGCTCCCTTTCACAAGGCACTTATTCTTATTGGGTAATACCCAACCCCTAGTCCCTTAATTATTATATTGGTTCTAACCCTAATATATTTGACACTTCCTCTCTATGGGAAAGACGGTCTTCCGTCGATCCCGAGCACCATTTAACATTAGCCTACCAACCCTCTACTCATCTTACTCCCAATGATGAATTCATTTTTATTTATCCAAACCAGCAACCCACTAATCCCGACTCATGTGCCCAATTTATACTCCGACATAATTCCTGTAGTTTTTACTATATGCAGACCACTAAGGTTAAATGACATGTAAAATGGGAGGTACATCAAATAATCACCCAATACTCTTATGATAATTATTGGAGTGCTATTATGACCATTGTGGCCCAAATCAAGAGATTCACAATTTCCTTTTTATCTGATAATTTTTTAATTATTCTAGTAGCCAAAAATTCCAAGTTTGAACATGAAGTACCAATTTTAGACAAGATAATATTCCACCAAATTTATGTTAAATACAATATTAATATTTAGCTTAAAATCCAAAGTTTCCCAATTTTTCATTAAGGTTTAGGCCCTTAATTTTAATTTTAAATATATCCCGCAATAAATCTTTTTAAGAGATAAGTACAGCAATAATACTTCCAAAAATTTAGAGAAAATTCAATGATAATTACAAGGACATATAAATGCTCTAGTTCAAGTTTCATAATTTATTAGCAAGTAATGAGCTTTAACCAAATTATTGAACCAGTTTCCAAGTTAATGAGCTTGTGAAGTAGGTACTACTAAAATGTATTCAAAAATTCTAATAAAATTCATACATGACTAAGAAGGTATAAAACTCCCTCTTCCAATTTTTCTTGACCTTCGAATGGGTAGTGGGATCATAATGACCAATTGACTAATTATAGAAAATCCATGAGTTACAAAGGAAGTGCTAAGGATATTGATCCAAAATTCCTAATTAAATTATCAGAGGTTCAATATGTCCATATAACCACACTACCTAATTTTCATTATTGTTCAAGGAGTTTTACTAACCTATTCTAGCAATATAATGTTTGTGCCCTAAACTAGGGTTAGGGTTTTGTGGGGCCTAATTTTTTCCAAACCCACTAATATTTTCACCAGATGGCTTTAGCTACCCTAGCATCCTCTCAACAAACTTTCAAGCTGATACAAGGTCTTTTTACCTCATGCCCTTCACAAGGAACAAAAGCTCTTCCCTAGTGTTTGGGCTTAGATCTTAGGCCAAATCTATTCCAATCTACCCCATCTTCCATGGGGAAGGTGTTAAAAGCCATGCCAAGTCAGTGGCCCCAACTTTAACCTATGTTGAGGTGGTTTGCCCACACAAAGCCCAAAGTGCACTTTTGGACCAAAATACCATTATCATGCAAGGCTAGGGTTTGCATGTTTTCTATTCAAACCATATTCAAATGAAATTAAATTTTAACCAGAGCATTATAGTGACCCAATGCACCACCCACCAAAATTTGGATGAGTTTGGAGGTCATTTGCCCCTTAAATTAATTTACCCTAGAGAAATTAAATTATTTACAAAACTATAGAAAAATTATTCCCAAAAATTTCCATTTTTGGGCAGGATCTAGATATGGACTAGGTTGACTCCCTTACCAAATTTAAAGTCATTTGAACCAGAGATGAGGTGTGGGCACCAATTTTAATTTCTGCCTAACCATAGGTATAGACCCCACCAAAATGTGTGCCCTGGTCAAACCAAAAATCCAAATTGGTTCAAACTAAATTTTAAATAAAGTAGACTGATAGAGATACATTTTATGTGTTGACCATTTCTTCTGCATTAGATTCTAGGTATTTTTAAAAATTAAAAACATTAAATACATTATATGTGACAGAAATGAAATAATAATACACAAACCTATAGTTTAAATTCATTTCAGCACAAATCTTGGCGCAGAAATGGGCGGCATCAGGTTGTCTTCTACCTCCAGCCTACGGTCCCGATTCAACCCGCCTGGAGCTTATTCCATCCACTGCCACCGGCCATCTGGCCACCTCCCCGGCCAGCCACCGCCACCACCACCTCCATTGAGGTGGTGGCTAACGCTAGGCGGCGGTACAGCCATTGGAGGGCCCTATTCCAGCGAACCCGACAAGTGTAAGAACACGAAAAAACCAGGAAAATTTCAAATTTGATCGGGCTCAATTGAACCCGAACCTTGGCCCTAATAATTTCTATGAACTACCCATGGAAGAAGGAGTGGAGGAGGACCTGTGTGGGTGGCTATAGCCTTGCCGATCACCGGATTGGCATGGTAGTGATGGTGGTCGGGTTTCTGCAACAACACAGTGAACCCCGTTTGCTCCTTCAAGTAATGTGTGGGATTGAATCCCTGGAGTCTAGTGAAGCTTTAAAGAGGGAGGAATGAGGGTTAGGTGGGGGATGAATCATGGCTAAAACCAATCAATCACCAGCCGGTTGAAATGGGCTTGCATTCCTTATCCAAGTGAAATAAATGGAGGGGGTTGGGAAGGGGGAGGATGAGCCCAAAGTCTTCCCCCCTTTTCTTTATTCTCTTTCTCTCTCCTCCCTTTGAAGATTTTCTCTCTCAAACTCACCAAGCCTGAAATTTGGCTTCTACCAAACCCAATGGCAACCCACATGTTCATTTCATCCACCAATACAAGGTTGGCCCAAGTGAATTTGGCTTGAGCTTGAGTTAGCCCATTTGGGCTAGCTTGACCTAAACCTTGACTAGGGTTGACCTTGGTCAATTTTGTCTTGAGGTTGCCCCTAATGGGTCCTTGGTGACCCATTTTCCTCCCCTAATGTCTAGGTGGGGTTGACTTGGCCCTTGGAGGTCACTTGACCCTTAACCAGGGCACTTTGACCACTTTAGGGCTAGAGTTGACTTTGGCCAACTTAGCCTTTTTGGTTGACCCCAATGGGTCCTTGGTCACCCATTGGCCTCTCTCTAGGGTTAAGAAGGTATTCGTGGGGTCCAATTGGCTAAGGGAAGGTCAGTTGACCCTATGTAGGTCAGGTTGACCCATTTAGGGTTAGAGTTGACTTTAGTCAACTTAACCACTTTAACTGCCCTCCATGGGTCCTTAGTGACCCATTCACCCCACTGTAGGTCTAGGATGGTTTTGGTAGGGTTATTTGGACTTTAATAGAGCACACTGCCCTTAGTTAGGGCACCTTGCCAGATTTAGGCCTAGAGTGGTTCTAGGTCATCTTGGCCACCCTATACCTATCCAATGGACCCCTAGGGCTCTAATGGACCTTACAATGGGTTGATAAGACCATGGTGGGGTCTTGAAGTCTTGGTAAAACCCCATGGTCATCTTAAACTAGGGTTCAGAAATTTACTGTTTACAGACCATAGTGGTCTCACCTACATTCTTAGGTTCACTGGGCCTTCTTGGGATCCCTAGGGTTTTTTCATGACCTAGCCATGACAAAACTACTCCTAGGGGTCTAGTTGTTTGAGGGATGTTACAAATCCCAATATATAAACAAAAAATTTCGTCCTCGAAATCTAGTTAGGCCCACGGGGTTTCAAATATGGAAAGTAAATTGTAACATCCCGAGAGGTTGGGAGTAGTACCTGACCAAAAAGTTCCGGGTACCTCTGTCGCATCAGGTCCTGAGGATCCCATGTGTGTTCCTCTCACCCAAGATTCCTCCACAGGACCTTGACCAATGGAACCTTCTTGCGGTGTAAGACTTGTATTCCCTTGTAGTCAATCCGGACAAGTTCCAGGTGAACTGACCGATCAGATGCTACCGGCCCATCTGTGGCCGTAATCTGCTTCTCCGGGCGTAATAGAGCCCTGCTAAGAGAGGATACATGGAACACGTCGTGCAGACTTTCCAGCTCCGGTTGTAGCTCTAACCTGTATGCCAAGGGACCGATCCTCTCCCGGATCCTATATGGCCCCATATATCTTGGGCTGAGCTTCTTCTTCCAACCGCGTACCCGTGAAACCCCATGCATTGGTCGGATCTTCAAGAACACCTGGTCCCCCACCCGGAACTCCACCTTATGGTGCCAAGCATCGTAATACTTAGCCTATCGGCTCTGTGCCTCTAGCATCCTATCCCGTATCAATCTCACCCGAGCCTCGGTGTCCTCGACAAACTCCGAACCCAAAGTCTTCGAATCCTCGTCCTGTATCCATGACAACAGAGTCCTACACCTCCGTCCGTATAGGGACTCATAAGGAGCCATCCTTATGCTAGGATGGTAGATGTTATTATATGAGAACTCGATCAGCGATAATAGCTTCTCCCATGGCTCATCGCGATCCAATATGCAAAGTCGCAACAAATCTTCCAGAGTTCGATTGGTATATTCCGTCTGCCCATCCGTCTGGGGATGAAACGTTGTAGTAAATGTAAGCTGAGTGCCCAAATAAGTCTTTACTGATCTCCACTCCCTGGACATAAACCATCCATCCCGGTCCGATACAATCGACCTGGGTACTCCATGATAACGTACGAACTGCTCACCGAACTTCCGAACTAACACACCAACCGAATCATCCTTCCTAATTGGAATAAATTTGGTTACCTTCGTCAGCCGGTCAATGATCACCCAGATCGAATCATTCCCCGTCCGCGATCAGGGAAGCCCATGTATAAAGTCAATGACGATATCATCGAACTTCCACTCTGGCACTGGGAGTGTCTGCAATAATCCCGCGGGGTTTCTTGCACTCTGCTTTCACCAATTGGCATGCCTCATAATGCTTCACAAAATACGTAATGTCCTTTTTCATGCCTGACCAGTACATTGTTCTCTTCAAGTCCGCTGTCATCTTGGTGATCCCCGGATGCACTGAGTATCAAATGTAGTGATCCTATGCCATGATGTCCTCCCGAATATGGCCTCTTGTCGGTATATAAAACCTACCTCAGAAACATAGTAGTCCATCTCTCAACGAGTAATCCCCTGCCGTGCATTCCTCCGAGGCACTAAATATTAGTTCTGCCCTCGCATCCAGCCTCTGCCCGTCCCTGATACGATCCCGAATATCATCGGTGGGAACCATCGATCCTAGATACTCCTTATACAATTCTGGATCATCCTCAGACACTAAGGATATCTACATCTCCTTAAACGTTTTTACCAACTCTAGGGCCATCAGCTGTGGGCCTGCTCCTGATGTATTCGCTCTCCGGCTCAAAGCGTCTGCCACTACGTTTGCCTTCCCAGGATGGTAATGCATGGTGTACTAGTAGTCCGACAAAAACTCCACCCAGCGTCTTTGCCTGATGTTCAGCTCCTTCTGTGTGTCCACATACTTTAGATTTTTATGATCTGAGAATATGTTGCAATGCACACCATATAAATAGTGTCGCCAGATCATTAGCGCAAAAACAACTGCCCCCATCTCCAAATCGTGCACCGGTAATTTTGCTCATGTTTCTTCAGCTGATGGGAAGCATAGGCTATTACGTGCTCGTTCTGCATCAGAACAACACCCATCCACTGATAGGAAGCATCTGTATACACCTGGAATCCTTCCTTCCCTGATGGAATGACAAGGATGGGAGCCGAGGCAAGCCGACCCTTCAGCTCTAGAAAGGCTGACTCGCATCGTGGCGACCAAATTAAAGGAGACTCCTTCGTTAGGGATGTGAGAGGGAGAGCAATCCGAGAGAACCATTCTATAAACTTCTGGTAATAACCGGCAAGTCCTAAGAAACTCTAAATATCCGTTGCCATCTTCAGCGGTGGCCAATCTCGTACTGCCTGGACTTTCGCTGGTTCTACCGCCAAACCCGCTCCACTGATAATATGGCCCAAAATTGCCACCTCTTTTAGCCAAAACTCGCACTTGCTAAACTTAGCATACATCTTATGCTCTCAAAGCTTCTCTAAAGTCAAAGACAGATGTATCGCATGCTTCTCTTCAGTCCTTGAGTAGAATAGGATGTCGTCAATGAATATGATGATGAAGCCATCCAGATATTCCTAGAACACCCGGTTCATCAAGGTCATGAACGCGGAGGGTGCATTCGTGAGCCCGAAAGGCATCACGGTAAACTCGTATAACCCATATCTACTGCTGAAGGCCGTCTTCGGGATGTCTTCCTCCTGAATGCATAGCTGGTAGTACCCCGACCTCAAGTCCAACTTGGAAAACCAATGAGCTCTCTCCAGTTGGTTGAATAGCTTGTCTATCCTTGGCAAGGGATATGTATTCCGGACCGTCAGCCTGTTCAGTGCCCGGTAATCAATACACAACCGAAGTGTGCCATCCTTCTTCTTAACGAACAAGACCTGATAGTTTAACTTTCAAGACAACCTAAACACCTAGAGGGGGGGGGGGGGTGAATAGGTTCTACTTGTTTATAAAAACTTCTAGGCAGAATTCAATTTAATGGCTAACACAATAATCACAGCAATCACAGAAAATAAAACATCACAGATTGCACAATGTTTTATAGGGGTTCCCCAAGGTCTGGGTACATCCACTTTCCCCCTTCACCTATCTAGCAGTATGCTAGATTCGGCCAAACTTCCACTAATCTCAGATCAACAGATCCTACAACTCAGAACCCAACTGGTTCCTACAACTCAGGCACAACAGCCCTACCTCAGCCTTGCCCCAAGGCCTACAACTCAGAGAAGACCCTTCTCCTACACTCAGGCAAACAGCCCTACCACTCAGAGTTCAACACTCCTACACTCAGCCTTTATAACACAGGCTTACAACTCAGATCTGTGTAAACAGATCCTACAGAAATATAGAAAAGATTATTTAACTGTCTTGCCTAAATTGAGAGAGAAAAGGCCAAGACAATTCTTGATCAGCTGATGAAATCAACTGTATCTGAGCTTTCTTCAAAGCTTCTTGAATATGAACTTAGCTGAGTTGATCTCCAAACAGCTTCTTGAGAATCCACTGGTGGTTTCTTTCTTCTTCTTCAAATTCTGGCTTGATCTCTCTCTATCCAGCACTTTGAATGATTCTTCTGAATTCTGATTAGAACTCTTCTTTGATCTATCCTTAGATAGTCTTCTTAGATCTTCTGGAGAAGATCTTCTTAAGTGCCTAGCACTTTCTTGAAATGAATTGGATTGTAATCCTTCTCAACTTTTTTTTTTGATTCTCTTCAATGTTTTCAAAGGTTAGTTTTTCTCCTTCTGAATCTGTCTATTTATAGACTTTCTTCATGGTAACCGGCTGATCCGGTTTCTAACCGTTTTCTGACAAGTCTGACAGCTTCAGTTAACCGGTGGCAACCCACAGCTGTCAAGTCTTCAAACAAGTCCTGTGCCTTAGTCTTGAACCACAAGTTGTCGAGACAGTCTGTCAGAAAGTGTCGAGACCATCTGTCTATCTGTGTCGACACAATTGACTTTGGTGTCGACACAGTCTTCAGTGATGTCGACTAAGTTGCCTTTGAGTCGACACAGCTTCTTCTGAAAATAACTTGGTCTTGACTCTTCAGTGTGTCGACACAAGTCCTGTGTGTCGACACAGTTGTTGTAGAATCATAACTTAGTAAGTGTCAACTTAGCCTTCAGGTGTCGACACAGTCTTCTTTTAACTTTGCTATAATGTGTCGACCCAATCACAATGTGTCGACACATTCTCCTGGTGTAGACAAACTTGAGGTCGACTATATTCTTCTGTGTCGACACATCCTGCTGGTGTCGACAAACTTGAGGTCGACTATATTCTTCTGTGTCGACACATTTTCCCAATGTTGAGGTCGACGCTTTTCTTCTGTGTCGACACAAATTCCCAGTGTTGTGTCGACTTACTTCTTCTGTGTCGACACTGCTTCCCAGTGTTGTGTCGACTTACTTCTTCTGTGTCGACACACTTTCCCAGTATTGTTGTAGACTAACTGCTATGTGTCGACACTGCTTCCCAGTGTTGTGTCGACTAATTTCTTCTATGTGTCGACACATCCTTCTCTGTGTCGACACTTGGACTTAGAATTTTTCTGCATACTTTATCAATTCTTCACCTGCACATGTCAACTCAAAACAACATCAAATACACCTTGATGTATATCATTGAGCTAGGTTGGGCTTCTTCAAATCAGGTACACATTTTCCAATGTACCCAACAATCTCCCCCTATTTGGAGAAGTCATAACCCTTATAGCCAATGATATACACCATTTATAAACAGTACTAAATGATGATATATGACAAAAACACAGGGATACTTAATTATAAACAAAATAATAAAAACACCATAGATAAAACAATCTATCACAGATTTAAACAATATTTTGTTTATTACTGGGTAATGTTTGATTACATTGTTTTACATTTAATGATCACATCACAACATTACAAAACATTATGAAGGAACTAAAAACACAATCAGGATCTCTAATGATAATCCCTTTGCGAGATTGAATTTTAGCTGTCACAGGAGCTTCTGATTCTTCAGCTATCTTCTTTCCTTTTAGATCAGCTTTCTTCTGAGCTTCTTCCTTGAGCCTTTGCCTTTCAAAATAGTGAAAAGGCTTTGGGAAGTACTTGCTTGGCTCCTTAGCATCTGGTGACAGCCTCCCCAGCTTAGCTTTCCTTCTGAATTGTACTATAGCTTCCTATCTTGCCTCATACTTCTGCCATTCTATCTCATTGTACCACTTCCCTCTCTCATGAACTTTGTCTTGTACAGCCTTCCATGCAGTGAGTATTATGTTCTTTGAAGTAGGACTCCACTGCTCATAATCTGGCTTAAGTGCAGCCTGCTCTCTAAATCTCTTCTTTGCTAATAGAGCATCTTGCTGTTCTTTCAGGAAGGCCTCTGGCATCTCAACTTTCTCAATCACAACATTATTCACCTCCTTTGGAGGACTATACATATCCTGCACTTGCTTATCCAGAATATCAAAATCAGAAGGGGGGTAAATAACTTGGGCAACCTCAGGTTGGTTGCCTTCAAGTAGTCCTGCTTGAATGCCTGATTCAACCATCATATCGTCATCACACAAGGGTGGACATCCCAAGGTGGCTCTTATACTATTTGTCACCCATTTAGAGTTCTCTTGGCCTGCATGAATCAATAACCTCTCCCCCTTTATGACTTCTCTGGTCATATGATCTCTGAGATCTTCCTTTTGAAATCTGATTTGGCCATCCAGATAATTGACACCCTCTTTAAAAAATGGTTTTAACTTTTGAAGCTTTTCAGATATTTCTTTTTGAGAGGTAGTGATTGCAGTCTTAACAGAAGCAATAGCAGCTTGAAAGTTCTTATCAAATTCTTCCATTTCTTTTGTTTTATCTGCAGGCAGGCCTGAAACAATCTTTTTCAATTCCGCTATTATCTCATGATGAGATTCAGTTAAATTATCATTCATTCTTAACTGATTTTCCAAGACATAGCTTTGCTTCAGGACAACATCATCTACCTTTTTAGTAATAGCCTCCTGTTGTTGAGCTAGATAAACCACAGCATGGCCTCCCTTTTGGAAGCAATCTGTCATTTCTTTCTTATGCATGTTGACTTGAAACTGGATGGACTTTATATCCTGAGCTAAGTCAAACTGCATAGACTTGCTATTTTCATCAACATACTTTTCCAGAGCCATTCTTTGTTCATCCAATTTCACCTGGAGATCTACCATAAACTTGTTATGATCAAAGGCAGGAGATACTTGTTGAGGTGTTGTCTGTAAAGCCTGCTTATAATTCTTGCTTCTTCTCTTAAATACAACAAGTTTTCTTTTCTTGGCCATCCTGGCTTCTTCAGTTTCAGTATCAGACGAAGTATCTAGGTGAACTCTTTCTTGAGGAGGATGAAGTGTATCTGTCCCAGTGACCTGTTGCTCAGTCTCAACATCCACTGGCTCCCCCTCAACCTGTGGCTCAACTTCAGCTTCCTGATCAATTTCCATACCTATGGACTTCTCAATTTCTGGTCCTCCTCCTACTTTATCAGTAGTAGTATCAGCATCAGGGAATAACTCCTCCAGAGTAAATTCCAGTTGAGCTGTTTCTTCTACAGCAGTTAAATCTTGAGAGAAGTCTAACTGTGCTTCCTCTTGCACTTGTACTGACAACAGCTTCTCCTGTACTCGTTCAGTAATTGTAGCATCTAGAGTAGGAGTGGACACTAGCTCCCCCTGAACCTGTGCAGTAATAAGAATATGAGCAATGTCTTTTATAGTAAAATACATTAGCTCCCCCTACACTTGTACCTGATCAGGAGTAGATACATTTTGAGCAGGAGAGTGAACTGGCTCCCCCTGCATCTGTGCAGGTATTGACACTTGCTGGACTATAGTTGAGTCAGGTTGTTCTTCAACCTGTGTCCTGAGTGGGTCTTCTTGTTGTTGTTCAGTTTCTTGAATTTGAGAAGGGGATTTCACAGGGGTGTCTGGCCTGCTCTCTTCAGGCACATCCTTGGACAGCACCCTATCCCACCTAGAGAACAGTCTCATATCCATCCTTCTCATATGATTGATCTTAGTCCCTGACAGTTGCTGCATAACTTCAGGAATCACTCCAGTGAGATATAAGCTCATGATTCTAGCCATGTTGGGCTTCTTGATTCCTTCTTTGATCTTATCAAAGAGTACTCCTGACCAATCAGTAGGAATTGTAAAAACAATCCTGGTCATAAGGCTGAACATATAGGCAGAAATCCTATCATGTCCACCTGTCTTGCAGAGGATCACTTTCCCAACAATTTCAGACAAGAACTTCCCTTGCTGATTCATACCCTTCCTGTTGAATGCAGCTCCAATCTTCATGCTCGAGTCCAGTCCAGACCATTGAAGGGCTTCCCTTGTCTTAAAATAAGGAACTTCCTCTTCATTCTCAACTACTTGTAATTGAAAGATCTTTCTTAAACTTCTTGGAGTAATCTTCACCTTAGTCCCTTGAACATTGGACTTAATCTTGAGGCCATTTGAGTGGACTGATGCAGAGATAAAGAACTCGTGCACCTCCTTCTTCCAGATTTTAGTCGGTTCTGAGATTAGAAATTCTAACCCTGACACGGAGAGGAGGGTGATAACCCCTTGAACATCTGGCGGCGCATCTGCAAAGGCCTGGCGCACCAACTCATACCCTTCATTGACGTTGTCTTCAATCCTTGGCGCCATCGATTCGTCGAGAAAGCTTGAGAGAAGAGAGAAAGATAGACTGTCGACACAGGGTTTTAGTCTCGAAAACCTTGGAAGCGTGTCGACAGAAAGAGTTTTTGACCTATTTATACCTTCTGTTGAAAGAAGTTCAAAAGGCGCCAAAAACAGACTAAATGTGTCGACACAGACGGAATGTGTCGACACAAACTTCTATTGTCTCGACATTACTTCAGCCTACTATGTGTCGACACCAATTTGTGGTTATGTCGACACCTTGAATACATAGTAGATAGACAGAAATTCTGTGTCGACTCTAAGGATAAGTGTCGACACATATTCTGTAAGTGTCGACACCATTATCCTGGTTGAGTCGACATTACATTTCTGGTTAAGTCGACAATATAACTCTTAAGTGTCGACACATATTCTCTGTGTCGACACAATATTTCTGACTTGTCGACATTATTTCTCTGAGTCGACACATTATTACTGTATGTGTCGACACATTCTTACTTAGCCAATTTCTGTTGGTTCAACACCACTTGTAAGTGTTACTTCAATGTGTCCTTTTAAACACTTAATTATGTTGTTATTACTTTAACTTACTTACATACCACTTCAATTGCATTGTTAATGATTTTGTTAATACATTAATCAATGGTTAACATACCTAATTCAATTTTGAATTTATTGAATTTGGTTTCATCTAAAGGCTTAGTAAATACATCTGCTATTTGATAATCTGTTTTTACAAATTCCAATGAGATGTCTCCTTTTTCTACATGTTCTCTAAGAAAATGGTATTTGATTTCTATATGCTTAGTTCTACTATGAGAAACTGGATTATTAGCAATAGAAATAGCACTCTTAGAATCACATAAAAGGGGTGTTCTACTTACCTGAATACCATAATCCTTAAGCTGATGCTGCATCCACAATAGATGTGCACAGCAGCTTCCAGCAGCAACATACTCTGACTCAGCTGTGGAAATTATCACACTGGTCTGCTTCTTACTACTCCATGATATTAGTCTTCCTCCCAGGAATTGACAAGTACCTGTAGTACTTTTCCTGTCCTCTCTACATCCTGCAAAATCTGCATCTGAATAGCCTGTTAGTAGAAAATCTCTATTCCTAGGGTACCAAAGGCCTAGACTAGGAGTGCCCTTTAGATATCTCAGAATCCTTTTGACTGCAGTATAATGAGATTCTTTAGGGCAGGATTGGTACCTAGCACAGACACATGTTGCATACATAATGTCTGGTCTACTAGCAGTAAGATATAGTAGAGACCCAACTATTCCTCTATACAATGACTCATCAACAGGTTTACCTGCCTCATCTTTGCATATAGGCATACTTGTTCCCATAGGTGTTCTCATGGTGGAGGATGACTCCATACCATATTTCTTAATTAATTCTTTGGTGAACTTAGACTGGGATATGGACAATCCATCATCAGTCTGTCTTACTTGGAGTCCCAAGAAGAACTTAAGTTCTCCCATACTGCTCATCTCAAACTTCCCTTGCATAAGTTTGGCAAACTTTTTACAAAGGTTGTTTTCAGTAGATCCAAAGATTATGTCATCAACATAGATCTGAACTAAGATGATCTTACCTTTGGATTCCCTAAGGAATAGAGTTTTGTCTATCTTTCCTCTTGAGAATTTATTCTCAATGAGGAAGGTAGACAGGGTTTCATACCAAGCCCTTGGAGCTTGTTTTAACCCATACAAAGCTTTCCTAAGCTTATACACAGAATCAGGTTTAAGAGGATCTACAAAACCTGATGGCTGCTCTACATATACTTCTTCTTTAAGATCACCATTCAGAAATGCTGACTTCACATCCATCTGGTATACTTTGAAGTCTTGGTAGGCTGCATAGGCAAGGAACATTCTGATTGCCTCCAGCCTTGCTACTGGAGCAAAGGTTTGATCAAAGTCAATCCCTTCTTCCTGCCTGTATCCTTTTGCAACTAACCTTGCTTTATTCTTCACTATTATCCCACTTTCATCTAGCTTGTTCCTATAGATCCACTTAGTGCCAATTATGTTGTGGCCTCTTGGTTTAGGAACAAGCTCCCAGACTTTGCACCTTCTGAATTTATTCAGCTCCTCTTGCATAGCATCAATCCAGTGCTGGTCTTGGATAGCTTCTTCAAACTTCTTAGGTTCCATTTGAGACAAGAAACTTGAATGCAAAACTGTGCTTTGATTTCTGCTTCTAGTTTGCACTCCTTGTCTTGGATCACCAATTATCTGATCAGCAGGATGATCTCTTAGATATCTTATAGCTGGAGGAAGATTCCCTTCAGGTTGAGCATCTCCAGCTTCTTCATTCTGCTGAACCACTTGGTTTTCATCAGCTTCCATTATCTCTTGTACTCCCCCTGGACAGCAGCCTTCATTTTCCAATGCTCCATCTTCCTTTGAAGCTTCAGCAATGGAGAGCTTGTCCATCCTCTTGCTTATACCTGTTGAGTCATTTGATCTACAAGACAACTCACAATTGATTAATCTTGTTTCATCAAGTACAACATGCACAGATTCTTCAACAACTTGAGTAGTTAAGTTGAAGACTCTATAGGCCTTACTATTTGTGCTGTACCCAACAAATATCCCATCCTGGGATTTGGCAGCAAACTTAGTCAAATATGACTTGCCATTGTTAAGTATATAGCACTTGCAACCAAAGATCCTAAAATAGGATAGATTTGGTTTTCTGCCTTTCACAATCTCATAGGGAGTCTTTCTGTGGCTTTTGGTGATAGAAGCCCTATTGATGACATGACAAGCAGTGTTAACTGCCTCAGCCCAAAAATATTCTGGGAGAGAGGTGTCACTCAATAGAGTTCTACCAGCTTCAATTAATGTTCTATTCTTTCTTTCAGCAATTCCATTTTGCTGAGGTGTTCTAGGTGAGGAGAACTCTTGGAAAATCCCAAAGTCTTTACACAAGTTTGTTATGCTTTCAGATTGAAACTCAGTACCATGGTCACTTCTGATTTTGACCACTGTACTATTCAGTTCATTCTGAATTTGCTTTACAAAATTAAGTAATACACTTGGGGTTTCAGATTTTTGTCTCAGAAAGAACACCCATGTAAATCTAGAATAGTCATCTACAACCACAAAAGTGTAGACCTTCCTACCTAGACTATGAACTGGCATAGGACCAAAAAGATCCATATGCAAGAGGTATAAGCACCTCACAGAATCCTTGTTTTCAAGGCTTTGAAAGGAGGATTTTTTCTGCTTTCCCTTTTGACAAGCTGAGCATATCCTTTCCTTTATACACTTAATTTGAGGTCCATTCCTCACTAGCTCTTTGCTAAAGAGTTGGCCAATTGTCTTGTAGTTTAGATGAGCCAATCTCTTGTGCCACTTAACACAATGAGAAGCATTGTCATCAGCTACAAGACAGATGGGAGAAGCCTTATTCTCACATTCAAAATTAAGACAATATACATTTCTCTTCCTATACCCAGTCAATATGATCTTTTGATCACTTGACCTCTTGATATGACATCCATCTTTAACAAATGAAATGTCATATCCTAAATCACTTAGCTGGCTTATGCTTATTAGATTATGTTTCAAACCTTTTACATAAGCCATTTGAGTGATAGTAATTAGGTTAGAAGAAATGTTACCAAACCCTTTGATGACTCCTTTTTCAGATCCACCAAAGATCACTTTAGGTCCATCTTTGACAGATGAATACTCTTTCAGCAGCCCCTTTGTTCCAGTCATGTGCCTAGAACAACCACTATCCAAGTACCATATAGGGGCATGGTTACTTGGATTCACCTGCAATACAGAATTACTTACCCTTAGAACCCAAGTAAGTCTTGGGTCCTTGGTTCAGGTTAGCATTAATAAAGCTATCATAACCTCTTCTAACAGGTAGACTCTTATTCTTTATAACACTTGTGTTATACCAGCAGTCTAATGCAAAATGGCCTCTCTTGCCACAGCACCAACATTCAAACTTATTGTATCTAGATCTAGATACATCCTTGTCAGAAGAATTTCTGTTCATTGCTGGTGCTGTTGCAACTTCACCTACTGATTTCTTAAAACCATTGGGTTTATGACCATAGGTAGGCCTGCTTGCATTTACACCCTTGTTCTTCAGAACATTAGTCTTAATATGACCTTGAATGTCTTCATGATCATATTTGTTAGAAGGCACTTTCACCTTACTAAACTTTATGGGGACTGAAAAGTTTAGTGGCTGAACAGGAGCTTTGCCTTTCCTCTTGAATCTGCCAGCCCTGGAGTTACCTTTAAATCCTAATCCAGCCTTACCCTTTTGAGTGACAAATTCATCTATCAAGGGTAAGACAGATTTTGGCTTAGAGTAACTAGCCACTAAATCCCTTTCAATTCTAAGTCTGGCCTCCAGACTCTTCACTTGATCATTAGTATAATTAATTGTGCCCATCTGAATAATAGTTATATTCTTCAGCTTCGCAATTTCATTTAATTTTTGATCAATAACTTTTTCTAACTCAGTTGTAGCAAACCTTAGTTCAGCAATTTCCTGAGCCTGAGATTTAACCAGGTTCTTGCTTTTCTTATGGGCCTGCAACAGGTCCCCATACTTGTCTATCAATTGATAGACATCTCCTTCAGATTCAGATGCATCTACATCTGTTGATGCAGATGTAGCTGATTCTTCACTTGTACAACAAACAGATGTAATAGAAGGACATTGTACCTTATTATGACCAGACTGATTCTGGCATATGTCCTCTTCTGATCCTGCCATCAGCCCCATACACTGCTGATCCTTTTGTTCATTGATGGAGTCTAGCAACTGCAGAAACTCCTCTTCTTCAGATGCAGTATATAGTCCAATATATGCTTCAGCTTCAGATTCTGACTCTGAAGTTGACTGGTCTGATAGACTCTTATCTTTCTTTGCTACAAAGGATTTCTCCTTCTTGCCTTTCTGATAAGTCTTCTTCTTTTCTGAAGATTCCTTTCTCTTGTCAGGACAATCAGCCACTACATGTCCAGGCCTATTGCAACAATAACAGACAATCTTTGAAGTAGTGGCTTTGCTGGGCTTTGATCTGCTCTTCTCTTTCCTTGATGACCTTTTCTTCTTATAATAGTCATCAACTTGCTGTGATGGGGAAGGCCTAGACTTCCACTGCTTCTTCTTCAAGAACCTCTGGAATTGTCTTGTGAATGCAGCAAAATCTGCATCTGAATCACAGCTTTCAGAACCCTTGTTTGAACTTTCAGAACTATCTTCTGTAACTTCCTTAGGAGGAGATGGTGATATCCTCCTATTCTTTCTAGTGGCTTCTGCATTGAATGCCACAGTCTTTTCTCTATGGTCTCCTCTTGAGTTTCTTTCCTCCTCCTTCCTCACCATAAGTTGCATTTCATAGGATAACAACTTTTCAAACAGGGTTGGAGGAGATATCTTTGCCAATTTAGCCACTTCTCTTATGGCACAGATCTTTGTATCCCAATCCTTTGATAAGGATCTTAAGAATTTGTCATTCAGTTCATAGGTACTGAAGACTCTTCCATAGGATATTAGCTCATTCATAATTCTATAGAATTTCTTATAGCACTCAGTTATGCTATTAGATTTTCCTTGTCTAAAGCTTTCATACTCCTGATTTAGCATAGACTTCCTGTCCAGCCTTACTTCTTCAGATCCCTCCATGTAGACAATCAATGTGTCCCACATCTCCTTGGAGGTCTTGCAGTGAATCAGATTCTGAAATGTTGAATCATCTATGGCACTAACAATGATGTTCTGTGCCCTTTTGTCCATGGTTGCCAAGATGATTTCATCCTTGGTCATTTCTGAATAAGTCTTTGGTATTTGGATATTTGCATCCACAGCTGAAATCTTCTTTGGGATAAAGGGCCCTTCCTGAACTGTGATATAAATCCTTAGTTCAGATGCCTCCATAAACAATCTGACTCTTTCTTTCCAGATCCCAAAGATTTCCTTCCTGCATATGGGTAATTTCATAGACCCTAGCTCCTTATGATTCTCTCCAGAACCCATCTTCTTGAATCTTGAATCTGCCTTTCTGATCTACCTCAGACTGTTAAGTCCTTTTTGAGGAACCTCCCTCTGATACCACTTGATAGTTTAACTTTCAAGACAGCCTAAACACCTAGAGGGGGGGGGGGTGAATAGGTTCTACTTGTTTATAAAAACTTCTAGGCAGAATTCAATTTAATGGCTAACACAATAATCACAGCAATCACAGAAAATAAAACATCACAGATTGCACAATGTTTTATAGTGGTTCCCCAAGGTCTGGGTACATCCACTTTCCCCCTTCACCTATCTAGCAGTATGCTAGATTCGGCCAAACTTCCACTAATCTCAGATCAACAGATCCTACAACTCAGAACCCAACTGGTTCCTACAACTCAGGCACAACAGCCCTACCTCAGCCTTGCCCCAAGGCCTACAACTCAGAGAAGACCCTTCTCCTACACTCAGGCAAACAGCCCTACCACTCAGAGTTCAACACTCCTACACTCAGCCTTTATAACACAGGCTTACAACTCAGATCTGTGTAAACAGATCCTACAGAAATATAGAAAAGATTATTTAACTGTCTTGCCTAAATTGAGAGAGAAAAGGCCAAGACAATTCTTGATCAGCTGATGAAATCAACTGTATCTGAGCTTTCTTCAAAGCTTCTTGAATATGAACTTAGCTGAGTTGATCTCCAAACAGCTTCTTGAGAATCCACTGGTGGTTTCTTTCTTCTTCTTCAAATTCTGGCTTGATCTCTCTCTATCCAGCACTTTGAATGATTCTTCTGAATTCTGATTAGAACTCTTCTTTGATCTATCCTTAGATAGTCTTCTTAGATCTTCTGGAGAAGATCTTTTTAAGTGCCTAGCACTTTCTTGAAATGAATTGGATTGTAATCCTTCTCAACTTTTTTTTTTGATTCTCTTCAATGTTTTCAAAGGTTAGTTTTTCTCCTTCTGAATCTGTCTATTTATAGACTTTCTTCATGGTAACCGGCTGATCCGGTTTCTAACCGTTTTCTGACAAGTCTGACAGCTTCAGTTAACCGGTGGCAACCCACAGCTGTCAAGTCTTCAAACAAGTCCTGTGCCTTAGTCTTGAACCACAAGTTGTCGAGACAGTCTGTCAGAAAGTGTCGAGACCATCTGTCTATCTGTGTCGACACAATTGACTTTGGTGTCGACACAGTCTTCAGTGATGTCGACTAAGTTGACTTTGAGTCGACACAGCTTCTTCTGAAAATAACTTGGTCTTGACTCTTCAGTGTGTCGACACAAGTCCTGTGTGTCGACACAGTTGTTGTAGAATCATAACTTAGTAAGTGTCAACTTAGCCTTCAGGTGTCGACACAGTCTTCTTTTAACTCTGCTATAATGTGTCGACCCAATCACAATGTGTCGACACATTCTGCTGGTGTAGACAAACTTGAGGTCGACTATATTCTTCTGTGTCGACACATCCTGCTGGTGTCGACAAACTTGAGGTCGACTATATTCTTCTGTGTCGACACATTTTCCCAATGTTGAGGTCGACGCTTTTCTTCTGTGTCGACACAAATTCCCAGTGTTGTGTCGACTTACTTCTTCTGTGTCGACACTGCTTCCCAGTGTTATGTCGACTTACTTCTTCTGTGTCGACACACTTTCCCAGTATTGTTGTAGACTAACTGCTATGTGTCGACACTGCTTCCCAGTGTTGTGTCGACTAATTTCTTCTATGTGTCGACACATCCTTCTCTGTGTCGACACTTGGACTTAGAATTTTTCTGCATACTTTATCAATTCTTCACCTGCACATGTCAACTCAAAACAACATCAAATACACCTTGATGTATATCATTGAGCTAGGTTGGGCTTCTTCAAATCAGGTACACATTTTCCAATGTACCCAACAAGACCGGGGCTCCCAATTGTGAAGAGCTTGGCCGAACAAATCCGGCCTCCACTAGTTCCTGGAGCTGGCCTCGAAACTCCGTTAGCTCTTTCAGGGTCATCCGGTAAAGGGCTTTAGCTGCCGGCTTAGCCCCCGACTCTAGCTGAATCCGAAAATCCTGCTCTCGGTACGGAGGTAGCACTAGCAGCATCTCTGGGAATATGTCGGCAAAATCTCGCACCACCGGAATATCCGATATGGAACCCTTGGCCTCAGCCATTTCAAACAGCACCTCATAGACTTCCTCCCCCTGCAAGTGGGCCTTGACGGCCTGCACGGATGACACCAAGAGGTGGGAATTGATCTAGTACCTTCGATGACGAGGTAGGAATCCCCATGCCTCACAATAACTCTCTTGGACATGCAGTCAATCTGAGCATGATTCCAGTGCAACCACGTCATTCCTAGGATCAAATCAAAGACCGGCATCTCCATGATCGTTGCTTGTGCATCAAATATCTTTTCACCTATCTCCGCCTCCATGTTGTAGTGGGCAGAGGTCAACAACTCCGATTCGTCGGGTAATTGTATCCTCATTATCAAACCCGTGAATCACTCCATGCCTTCCAACCCTTCCACTAAGGCCTCCGATACAAATGAGTGCGAAGCACCCGTATCAAACAGCGTATAAACAGTCTTGCCGCTGATGAAAATTATGCCTGGGGGGGGGGGAGTTAAATGTCTTAGAATCTATTTATGGTTTTCTTTTCTAGATTATCAATTCTATATCCATAAATTTAAGTGTTTAGGAAGAAAATTTAAAACTTTTTAGCGTACCTGTGATCACTTGCTCCGGGTTTCGGGGTTAAGCCAGATCCAGTGCATAAACTTTCTCCCTATCCTGCCTGCGATCTGCACCCTGGTATCCACATCCTCGACCTCCAAACTGCTGAGCATGAAGGGCAGCCTATGGTGCTGGTATAGGTGCTCCCCTCATGGGCCAGATCCTCCGGATGTGCCCTGTCTGATGGCAGTTATAGCACTCTTGCAAGAGAAATGCCATACCCCCGGGTCTCGGTGCCTCCAACGTCTAAAGAGGTTGAGGAACCACTAACACTGGCTCCCTCAGCTCCTGCCTCACCTCCTGACAAGGCTGGTCCTCTGCTCTTCTTCCCTCTCTCCAATCAGAGATGCGGCCCCACCGCTGATCATTCCTGGCTCCCCGACCCTAGTCCTTCGTTGGCCTCTTCCGACCCCGACTTATGTGCAAACCAACCTCAATCCTCTTGGCCATCTCTAACATCCGAGGTATAGGCCCGTCAGATACGAACAAAAGGGCCTCCCTCAACTCCTCCCGCAGGCCCTTATAAAAACTCTTGGTGTATCCTGCCTCATCCAGCTGATAGGAGTCCTCAAACCGGGCTAAATGGTTGAACTCCCGGTGGTATTCTACCACTGTCTTGTTGCCCTGCTTCAACTACAGGAACCTGTCCTCCAGCTCAACCGTAGCCGACTGTGGAACAAAATGCTCCACTAACGCGGCCTTGAACTCCTCCCAAGTAATTTCAGCAACCTCCATATCCGCAAAAGTCATATCCAGCGACGTCTTCCACCATCTTTTGGCATGAGACTCCAAGCAAGAGACCACCTGAAAGTTAGGGTTATATCTGATATACTCTAGAGGGGGGGGGGTGAATAGAGTATGTCCGTGTATTTTTAAAATTTTCTTCTTTAACAATATAATATCTTTACCTTTAACAACTGTATCTAACTATCACAGATTAAAGTAAATCAAAGATCACAGAATATCTAACTAACATAGCCACATCAGGAACAGAAGAGAAAGAGAAACCAGACGACACAAGAAATTTATAGTGGTTCCCCATACTGGGTACATCCACTCTTCTACCACCCTTGGTAGGAATCCACTACAGGTTTTGATCAGGTGACTGTCACTTGTGAGCTTTTGATCAGGTGCTAAAAAACCAACCCAAGTCTTTTGGAAGGAGACTTGCAACCAGAATAATTTTGAAGGGAATTAAAACCCTGTACAGAGGTGGGAATGAGAGAGTGATGTAAGTCTTCTTTTCTCAAGTCAAAATGAGAAGACTAGGGGATTCTTATTTGTTGTCAAAGCTCCCCTTGAGATCTTGAATGATTTAGGAGTGGAAGCTTTGTTCAAGGGTGTAGGACTTCAGCTTTTATGATCGCTCGACAGCAGGCTTCTAGACTGATAAGTATGTATGTCTCTTGGAAAGCCTTGGAGTAGACTTAGGACAGATGAAGAAGAACAAGATTTTCTTTATTTTTGTATGTTGTTGATGTCGTGTATCATGTTCTTTTCAGCAGAATCAGGACTCCTTAGTTTGTCGACGACCATTTTAATTTTCAAATTACTCCTGTAATCAATGTTGATGACGTTGAGAATTACACGACATTGATTTCTTTCCCTAACTGTTTCATTGAAAAAAATGGCAGGCAATAATCCTAATGAAGACCATAATTTATGGTCTGTCTAACAGTAATATTCAGAAGAAGTTAGAGCATTAATTACACAGGAATTACTGCAATATAAGAGGAACAGAAGGAAATAACTTAGTCTGTGAAAGTGAGGGTAAGATCTATCTCAACTCTAGAGGGGGGTGAATAGAGTTTATTTAAATTAATTTCACACTTGAAATTAATCAGCAAATATAAAATTCAATTTATAGTATAGTGTAGAGTGTTAGTAAAGAGTTAAAAACAAAGAAATGAAGAGCACAACACACAACAAACCATTCACACAAACAACCCAGAAGACACAAGGAAATATAGTGGTTCCCCAAAAACCTGGGTACATCCACTCTTCTACCACCCTTGGTAGGAATCCACTCAGGATGAGTTGATCAGGTGTCCTGACACCAATGAGCTTTTGTTAAGGTGCTCAAAAACCAAAACTGGATTTTTTGATAAGGCGTCTTGCCACCACTGAGTTTTTACAAGGCTCTCAGAACCAAACAAAACTTTTGAAGGGAGTTCAAGAACCCTTTAACAGCAGGAAAAAAAAGATAAAGAGGTGAAGTTGTCTTCTCTGTTCTCAAATCAAATGAGAGAAGACTAGTGGATCTTTTGTTGTCAAAGCTCCCCCTGAGTTGTAGACAGGTTTAGGAATGGAAGCTTTGCTCTAGGGTGATAGGCCTTCAGAACTTTAGATCTCCAACAAAAGATTGTTTCAGCAAAAAGACTGAAAGATGAGGTATCTGGAGTTCTTGAGATGAGGCTGTGATCACTTTTCTGTAAGCAAAAATATTGTTATTCTGATTCTTCAGAATTGATCACTTGTTGTCTGTCACAGCTTAATTCTTCTTGTTGTGTTCTCTGTGTATGTTGTTATGTGTGTTCTTGTCTGACTGAAGATGAAAGGAAGATCTTATTCTCAAAAAGAATCTTATCAAAAATAGCCGTTGGCAGGCATAAATGTCTTCCAAAAAGAGTCTTGTCTTCTAGAGGAAGGTCCAATAAAACATTCCCTGAATAATTCCTTGAAACTTGCTCCATAATAAAGACAAACGGTTGGCAGATCTCCTTAACATAAATGCCGAGAGATTTCAAAAACATTCCAAAGAGTGGCAGCATTTGAATCCTTAGAATCGTTGATCTATCAGAAAAATCGTCGATCTGAGCTCTACTATCGTCGAACTGAGCTCAGAGATGGAAACAGATCAAACAGACAGAAAACCTCGAACTGAGCTCGAAGATTGTCGAACCGAGCTCAGCGACCTGAAGAATAGCTGAAGAGAGATCGTCGACCTGAGCTCGAAGATCGTCGACTGGAGTTCGACGATTTATCGAAGTTGAGCTCAGAGAGCGTCGAACTAAGCTCGACATTTTGTCGACCGGAGCTCGACGAAAATTGCCTTATACTTGGCTCTATATCCTTGATATTGGAATGGTCCTGTGGGCAGCTTCAAACCTAAGTTCTAAGCCCTAGACTCATTCTAATGTTGACCTTTACAACTATACAACTAGGTCAACCTGGTTTCCTAAGACAAACACAGTGATCCTTACCCAAATTAGTAATAGGGTGTTCCAACAGTCTGGAATCGTCGACCAGAAGACAGAATTCATCGAGCTGAGTCCATAGTTCGTCGAGCTAAGTATTGCTGTTCGTCGAGCTGAGTTACAAGATCGTCGAACTCTGAATATCTGACTGCTGCTTGACGAAATCTTCTTGTTCTATGCTCTAAGTTCGTTGACCTGAGAACAACTTTGGCTTTGAGTGAATTATGTCGCTGAGTCCATTTGGCACTGAGTGATCTTACGCGTTGAGAGATGAAGAATTAGTTGGCCTGTGAATATAGATCGTCGAACTCTGTTAAGAGAATTTTATCTCTGAGTTAGTCGAGCTGAGTACGACTATCGTCGACCTGAGATCGACGAATGTAGATCTCTTTCTCTAAATCTTTATTTCTCTCAGTCTTGAGTCTCTAGTAGTGATGGAGGCTAGTCCTTTGTACTGTTGACTCTAAGGACATGGCATAGACTTAAGAAACACATAAAATTTGACCCTTCTATACAATATGGGTCACAACCTAAGAAGAGAACCTAGCCCAAATCATTTAGGGGTTCCAACAATCTCCCCCTATTTGGGTGAGGTTACTTCAAACAAAAACAGATAAAGATCACAAGACAAAATGAGGTAAACATAGCATGAAAACTGAGATAACTGATAAAATATATAAGCTATCAGTACTTTTATAAAGCTATGTACCCAGATTGTTCACAGAAAGCATAGAGAATAAACAATTTAAATGTTCTTGTGAGAATCAGAAGGCTTAGAAAATTTGATTATCCTGTTTGGATCATGAGCTTGCTTCACTGTCATGGTCATATCAACATCACCAATAGTATTTTGTGAGGTAGTTCTTGGAACCACTGCTTCAGGATGTAGACTCATGTATTCATCAGCATTGAATAATTTTCCTACTTGATATCTTTCAAACTCTTTCTTCCTATAGCTAGACATAGTAGAGAACTGAGAAGAGTCTTGACCTTTTTCTTTGGCTTGCCTGATTTGTGAGAGAGCCACATATTCCTTGAATCTAGCCATTCTTGTAGTTGGACTAGTTTCAGGATCATAAGCTGGAATTGGAGGTTCTTCAGGGTCCTTAGCTTTGCTAGGAGATGGGGGAGGGGAAAAAGTTGGCTGAGGGATAGGCTATTGAGCTGACTGATGTCTGGAATAAGATTGATGTCTCTGTTTATGTTGACTGACTCCATAAGAGTGAGAAGGTCTTCCCTATCCCTGATAAGTTTTAGTGAGAGTAGGTTTAGTGAATCCTTCTGAGCTTTGAGATAAGGTTCCTGAGGCATCTGTAGCTGGAGGAGGAGGAGGAGGATCTCTTCTGAACCTTTGTGGAGAAGGAGAATACCTCCTACTTTTCTTCCTTGCTTTATATTCATTTTTAGATAGCCACATTCATGCTGGAATACCCTTGTATGGAGTTATGTTTTGTAGGATATAATATGGTGTATCATTGGTATTTCCAGGTTTCGGAGCAGGAGGAGGTGGAGCTTTCCTTTTCTTTGAGGCTTGCTTTTTCTTTCCCTTTGGATCTTCATCAGGGTCAGTATCATCATCATCATCATCATCATCATCATCATCATCAGATTGTTGTTGAGGATTGTCATACAATGCATCTATTTCTTGTAAAAGCTCTGTAGAAATGGAAGATTCTTTATGCTGTAAAGGAGCTGGAGGAGGATATTAAACTGATGCTGGAGGACTTCTTAAGATAGAGCTCGCAGCAGCTGCCCTGTTCTCTTCTTCAATATCAGCCATGATCAGATCATCTAAATCAGGCATTGGAGTATTATCCATGACAAAAATGGGGGCAGAAAATGATTCTGGAGGAGGGAAGGCTCTGACTGAGTCAGCCTTGGTTGTCATTGTTAGAGTCTTAGGAGTATGAGCAAGACTGTCTTCAAGTTGCTTAGCAGATTCAGAACTTATTGGTATTGAATAAGGAACAATAGCCATTGATGGCTTGGTAATTTCTCCTGGAGGGAGGCTTAAATAAGCTGTATCTAAAATCTTTAACAGTCTATCCATGTCTATGGTTGGATGAATGACAACATCACCCACATAATTTATTTAAATTATTACTGACACATCAATGTCCATGTAAGTTTCAATAAAATGAATGAAATCAATCAAATCTGAATCTATACAGTCTGCTACTGCTTCTGCTTCTGCTTGAACTGCTGGAGCTACTTGAACTGCTGCAGCTTCTTCATTGAATATCTCCCCCTGCCTGGGTTCAGTGAAAACTGGAGCCAGGCTCCTTGCTGAAGAGGGGGCAACAGAGAAGGCAGCAAATTGTGTGGAGAGGGAGGTGATGGAATCAAAAAGAGGTGTTATGGACTCTGTGATGAGTGTTTTCAGAAGAGGTATAAGAAGGTTAATGAGGGGGGCGACAATGGAGGGGTCCAGGAGAGTGGAGGTAGGTAATGTTGCAGTTATTGGGGGAGATGGTTGATTGGAGGTGTCTGGAAGGGGGTCCTGTTGAGGAGAATGTTGAGGAGAAGGAGTGTTCAGAGGAGATGAGAGTAAATTGAAGGATGGGATTGAAGCGAGAGTGGAGAGGGGGATATCAGCAAGATGAGATGGAAGAGGAGATTAGGGAGGAGTCGGTATGGATGTATCAACCCTAGGAGAGGGAGAATTGGATGGAATATGGGTACGCAAAGAAGGAATTGGAGAAGTTGGTGGTGTAGGGGTATGGAATATAATAGAAGTGGAGGCTGGGGTTTTTTGAACTTGAGGTTGAGATGGAGCTTGAGAATCAGGAGGAGGTTGAGGGGTTTTAATTTGTATGTGGGCTGTGGATGGAGTTGGAATGTGAATGGCTGGTGAAGGTGATGGAAGAGATGGAGGGGTGGGATGGTCCGCTTCAGTAGGCTGGGTAGTGGCTGGTATAGCCCTTATATTCTCAGAAGTTCTTGTGGAAGAGGAAGGAGCCTTGGTTGGCATTGTAATGGTCCTCTCCCACTTTCCAAAAAGAGCACAGGTAAGTCTTTTTGAGGCATTAATGGATATGGTCGGGGAGACTAGGGATCCGACAGCCTTTTTTTTGAGGAAGATCACTAGGATCCTTCCAAAACATACCTCCTTTTTATTGTTCTTCTTTCTTATGAGATCAAACAACACTTGAGCCCAGTTAATGGCTTTCTTGTTTAATATTACACACATAACCAGGAATTGATGCCTGGTAATGTAATCATGTGACGAGTGCTTTCCTAGCAGCACTTTCCCTACAATATCCGCAAGGAACTTATATTCAACAGATAAATGCTTTTTAAGCAGTTTCTGTGGGGTTTCTCCTGAATAACCCATGAGGCAGGGATAGTCCCTGTCATCACATTCTCCTCCGTGGTAGATGTATAGACCCATTCCCTGATCTCTGTTCCACAGATTTTGATGCATGTTGATAGCAGAGTTTTGAGATGTTGGTCTTCTAGAGTTTGTAGAATGTTCACGAATACAGGATCAGAGTATTGGAAGGATTCTAAATCCAGATCGAATCCTATATCAAACTTCATCGCTGCAAGAGAGCCTGCGGGGATCGCCATGAGAATACCTGCAAGAAAAGTCGAAGATCAAGTGCAAGAGAACTGAAAGAGCAGGACAGAGGTCGAAGGAAACCTAAATATAATGTTTCTTGAATATGAATCGACAGACTCCATTCCACGAAAAATGAATAGATCTTCGATCTGAGGTCGGCGAAATAATTTAGACTTAAATGATTCGTCGATCTCAGTCTGAAGGGTTGGAGTCATTTCGTCGATCTTTGTTTGACGAAATTTTTCTGAAGTAGGTTCGTAGATCTCAGTTTGACGAAACTAACTTCACAAAGAGAGTTCGTCGATCTCCGTTCGACGAATATCTCACAAACTTTCCCTAGTTCATCGATCTCCATTCGACGAACTTTGTAAAATTCGTCGAGTGCAGACAGAAATTAAACTAATTCTTCTCCATTTATCATTCCAAGCTGATTTATGAAGAACAAGTGATTTCTTTCATCCAGAGATTTGGTGAAGATATCAGCTCTTTATAAATCCGTGTAGATATAGACAAGATTAATTTTATTTTTGTCTACACACTCTCTAATGAAATGATGCCTAATGTCTATATGCTTAGTTCTGCTGTGATGAACTGGATTTTGTGCTATGGCTATAGCACTTGTGTTATCACATAATAATGTTGAATTATTTAAGTTGAGACAATAGTCGAGTAGTTGGTTTTGAATCCACATCATTTGGGAACAGCAACTGCCAGCTGCAATATATTCTGTTTCAGCAGTTGATGTAGACACAGATGACTGCTTCTTGCAAAACAAAGACACTAATCTCATACTAAGGAACTGACAAGTTCCCACGGTACTTTCTCTGTCCACTCTGCATCCAGCAAAGTCAGCATCTAAGTATCCAGTTAACTCAAATTCTTACTCAATAGGATACCATAGACCTAGACTATGACAACCCTTTATATATCTCAGAATTCTTTTTAGAAAAACTAGATGAGATTCTTTAGGGTTCACCTGGACCCTAGCACAAAGGCATGTAGAAAACATAATATCAGGTCGGCTTGCTGTAAGGTATAGTATGGACCCAACAATTCCCCTATATAGTTGCTGATCCACAGGTTTCCTATGTGCATCAGAGTCTAGTACAGCATTTGTAGGCATGGGTGTTTTTTTTGCTGAGGCATCAGCCATCCCAAACTTCTTTATAAGCTCTTTGGCATATTTAGCCTGGGAAATGAAGATGCCATCAGGGAGCTGCTTCACTTGGAGACCAAGGAAGTAAGAAAGCTCACCCATGCTACTCATCTCAAATTTTGAATGCATTAGATCAGAAAATCTCTTGTATAATTTGGGATCAGTAGAGACAAATATTATATTATCTACATATATTTGTACTAACAGTATTTTATTATGATGCAATTTGGTAAACAAAGTCCTATCAACTATGCCTCTTGAAAAACCATTCTCTAATAGAAAGCTGGCTAGGGTCTCATACCAAGCTCTTGGAGCTTGCTTTAAACCATAGAGAGCCTTGTACAACTTAAACACAAAAGAGGGATTAGTTGGAGAAATAAAACCTGGAGGCTGTTCAACATAATCCTCTTCTTTAAGTTCCCCATTCAAGAAGGCACTCTTCACATCCATTTGATAGACTTTGAACTTTTTGAACGAAGCATAGGCCAGGAATATCCTTATTGCTTCTAGCCTGGCAACTAGAGCAAAGGTTTGATCATAGTCAATCCCTTCCTATTTTCTATACCTTTGAGCAACAAGTGTAGACTTGTTCCTCACTATCACACCTTGGGCATCAAGCTTATTTCTGAATACCCATTTGGTTCCAATGACTGGGTAGTCTTTTAGTCTTGGAACCAAATCCCAAACCCTGCATCTCTCAAACTGATTGAGCTCTTCTTGAATTGTAATAATCCAGTGGGGATCTTGCTCTGCATCAGATATGGATTGAGGCTCAATTTGAGGGAGGAAATAGGCATGCATCAAGTCCTGGTTAAGTTGATGCCTTGTCTGTACACCTACTTTTATGTCTCCAATCACTTGGGATCTGCGATGATCCCTCAGTGTGATAAGATCAGTAGGTGGAGTTGGTTCAGCAACAACATTTGGGAAGGATTCCTCTTGTGGAGTTACTTCTGTTGTTGTGTGGGGGGGGGGGGGGAGGTTCAACTACATCCAGATTTTCTTAATCACTTTCTTCATTGGCTTGTTGAGAAGACTGGGATGTAAATTTTAATTCATCCAATTTCTCACACAAGTTGTTTACCTGCAAGGGGTTTCTGGTAGAAATTTCTTTCTCCTTGTAAAACATGTTAGTCTCATAAAATATAACATGCTTGGATTCTTCTATTTTTAATGTAGATTTATTAAAAACCCTATAAGCTTTGCTGACTTGGGAATATCCTAGAAAAATTCCCACTGTAGCCTTTGCTTCAAACTTTCTAATGTGCTTTTTGTCATTATTATGAATATAACATACACAACCAAAACTTTTAAATAGTTAATTATTTGTTTCTTCCCTTTGAGCAATTCATAGGGGGTCTTATATTTTAGTTTGTGTAACAAGCTTCTATTCCGGACATAGTTTGCTGTGCTCACTGCCTCTGCCAATAGTATAGGGGCATGTAAGCATCTATAATTAATGTGCCTGCATCTTCAATGAGTGTTCTATTTTTCCTTTCAGCTACCCCATTTTATTGAGGAGTTCTAGGAGCTGAGAAACAACGTCTTATATCTTCTTTCCTATAGAACTCTAGCATAAGAAGAGACTCAAACTCAGTGCCATGATCACTTCTTATCAATGCAACATGAGTAGAATACTCAATCTATATGTTCTTGAGAAAATCTGTAAGAACTTGAAAAGTATATGGCTGTGCTCTCAAAAAGGAAACCCAAGTGAATCTGGAGAAGTCATCTACAACCACTAAGGTATAAGACTTCCCTCCTAGGCTTTGTACAGTAATAGGGCTAAAAAGGTCCATATGTAGTAAGCACAAAATCCTAGGTGAATCACTCTTATTAATGGATTTAAAACTAGATTTAGTTTTCTTGCCTTGTTGACAAGCCCTGCAGAGGCCTTCCTTCTTATAGGGGCCAGAAGGTAAACCTCTCACAAGGTTGTCCTTTGATAGCCTAGCAATGTATTTCAGATTTACATGTCCTAATATCTTATGCCATAAGTCATTTTGACTACTAACTAAGTTAAGCAGACATATATCTGAAGTAATAGACTAGAAATTAATTTAATATATGTTTCCTTGTCTACTGCCAATTAAAACTGGTTTGTTTTCTCTTGAGGTAATTGTACAGGATTCAGAGTTGAATGATACCTGATAAACTTCATCACAGAGTTGGCTTATGGAGATGAGATTGTGCTTCAGTCCATTCACATATGCAACTTTCTTGAAAGTTACAGCTCCAATCCTGATTTTGCCATAGCCCTCTGTTTGGCCACAATTTGAATCACCAAAGATGACCTTTTGTCCCATCTTGGACTTATAGTCAATTAAGTTGTCCTTGCTGCCTGTCATGTGCTTGGAGCAGCCACTATCCAGATACCAGTGTTGATTATATTCTGGATAGGTCTTCATCTACAAGTATAACACTTAGTTGTTCTTGACCCAGGTTACCTTGGGTCCTTGTTGATTTACATATGAATAACTGGAAATATATGAGCATTTAGGTTGATCTTTATAGCCTTTGGAATGATTTCTTCTGGGTGGTATTATCCATGTGCTAAAGGGATTAAAGTTGCTTTAGAATTTGGATTTCTGTTGTTAAAATATGGGATCGACAATTTTTGGTTGATCATTGAACTGAGCTCGACGATGTTGGATGAGATTGTCGATCTCTACTTGAAGAATGAGATTATTCATTCTTGGAGTACCAAAATCGTCGATCTCTGTTCGACGAACCATACTGATGTCGTCGATCATAGATCGAAGAATGATTATTACTCAAGTTTGCGTTCAGAGATCGTCGTTCTGAGTTCGATGATCTGTTCATATATCGTCGATCTGCGTTCGATGATAATTGCTGAACATTGTCATTTTTGTTTTTTTGGTTATTGAGGTTATTTTTAATTTCAATCTGTTCAAGAACATTATTAACCCTATTGACCTGTTCGGTATTTTTCTTTCCTTTATCGGATATAAACTTTACTGGTTTGGAAAGATTGTTTTTCTGAATTATAAGTGGATTACTAGGGGAGGCACCTAATCCTAATTTAATATTGTTGATCCTAGCATTTACAGTACTAGTGATATCTAATAATTGTAGACTTCTCTCATTTAAGGATTCTTCTAATATCTTGGCCTTGCTATGTTCAGATTTCAAAAAGGATATTTGTTGATTAGCAGAGATAAGTTCATTTGTCAGGTTAGCATTCTCTACTGTAGTTTTATCTAGGTCATTTAATTTTTCTCTAAGGAGTTTTATTTCCTTCTCAGAGCTAATTAAGTCTAAGCACAAGTTTTTAAATTCAAGTTTAAATTTCTCTGATTCAAAATCATAAGAGGCTATTACCTGATCCTCAGCTGATAAGAGCTCTTCATCTTCAGACTCATCAACATCTGATCTGCTAATGCCTGCTTCAATATCCATGAGGCAAACTTCTTTGGCCTTCTGCTCTTCTTCATCCTCACTGGGGCTGGAGGAGGTTGACTCTTCTTCAGTATCACTCCATGACTCAGCAACAAAGCCCTTGTCCTTCCTCTTGTGCTTGTAGTAGGGAGGCTTGCTGTAGTGACCCTTCCTTAAGTCACCCTCCTTTCTTCTATGCTTCTTCAGAACTTCTGGGCACTCAGAGATGAAATGCCCAGGTTTCCTGTAGCCAAAACACACTACTTATTTAGATGGTGTTTTGTCATACCTTGGCTTGTCTTCATACTTGGATGGTTTCCTTCTGAAATCTTTTCTAGCCATCTTAAAGAATCTCTTGGCAAAGAGACTCTTTGATTCTTCATTCATAGGAATGACTTCAGAGTCACCTGCAGCTTTGAAAGCTATGTTGTGCTCTTTCCTAGTTGGAGTAGGAGTCTTGACTTCAACTACTGCTTCCCTTGATTTTATCAGCTGCTCATATGACTTTAGCTTTCCTAGTAGAGCTTCAGTTCAGATCTCTGTTGTGCTTCTGGCTTCTCTGATAGGCCAGATTCTTGAGTTCCATGTGCTGGGAAAGCATATGAGGATCTTGTCATTCACTTCAGTCAAAGTGATTTCCTTATCTAGAGTCCTTAGCTCACTGATAATGGAGTTGAGTCTGTTGTAAATCACTTCCACTATTTCAGCTTCATCCTTTTTGAAGTTTTCATATTGAGTGATGAGGTTGTATCTTCTATCCTTCCTCTCATCTGCTGATCAAGCCACCATCTGGTTCAGGGAGTCCCAAATGGCCATGGCTGATAGGCACTCAACAACCTTTTGAAATATCTCATCTGACATTGTTTGAGCCAATATGTTCATGGCTCTGGCATCAGCAATCTTTTCCTTTCTCTGTGCATCTGTCTATCCAGGGGGTGGAACTGCACTCATGTCTGTTGAAGTTGATGAGGTTGAAGCCATTGGAGCTGGGGGTCCTGTTAAGATGGAATTAAATATATCCTCATCAATAGAATTCATGTAGAGTCTTATTCTTGCCTTCTAGAGTGTGAACTTGGATTAGATACACACTAGAGGTCTGGTGCTTGCATATTATTTGTTTTGTGCCATGTTGTGTAGATCTAGAAGATGTAAGAGAACAGATCTAACTTAGGATCTTTGGTTCAAGGGTTAGCTTATACAACCAAAAGAACCTCCTCTGATACCAATTGAAAGTTAGGGTTAGATCTGATATACTCTAGAGGGGTGGGGGGGGGGGGGGGTGAATAGAGTATGTCTGTGTGTTTTTAAAATTTTCTTCTTTAAGAATATACTATCTTTACCTTTAACAACTATATCTAACTATCACAGATTAAAGTAAATCAAAGATCACAGAATATCTAACTAACACAGGCTCAACAAGAACTAAAAAGAAAGAGCAACTAGACGACACAAGAAATTTATAGTGGTTCCCCAAACTGCGTACATCCACTCTTCTACCACCCTTTGTAGGAATCCACTACAGGTTTTGATCAGGTGATTGTCACCAGAGAGATTTTGATCAGGTGCTCAAAAACTAACCCATGTATTTTGGAAGGAGACTTGCAACCAGAATCATTTTGAAGGGAATTAAAACCCTGTACAGAGGTGGGAATGAGAGAGTGATGTAAGTCTTCTTTTCTCAAGTCAAAATGAGAAGACTGTGTGGATTCTTATTTGTTGTCAAAACTCCCCCTGAGATCTTGAATGATTCAGGAGTGGAAGCTTTGTTCAAGGGTATAGGCATTCAGCTTTTATGATCGCTCGACAATAGGCTTCTAGACAGATAAGTATGTATGTCTCTTGGAAAGCCTTGGTGCAGACTGAGGACAGATGAAGAAGAACAAGATTTTCTTTTTTTTGTATGTTGTTGATGTCCTGTATCTTGTTCTTTTCAGAAGAATCAGGACTCCTTAGTTTGTCGATGACCATTTTAATTTTCAAATTACTCCTGTAATCAATGCTGATGACGTTGAGAATTACACGGCATTGATTACTTTCCCCAACTGTTTCATTGAAAAAATGGCAGGCAATTATCCTGATGAAGACCATAATTAATGCTCTGTCTAACGATAATATTCAGAGAATGTTAGAGCATTAATTACACAAGAATTACTACAATATAATAGGAATAGAAGGAAATAACTTAGTCTTGAATCGTCGACCAGAAGACAGAATTCGTCGAGCTAAGTCCAGAGTTTGTCGAGCTAAGTATTGCTGTTCGTCGAGATGAGTTACAAGATCGTCAAACTATGAATAGCTGTATGCTGCTTGACGAAATCTTCTTGTTCTGTGCTCTAAGTTCGTTGACCTGAGAATAGCTTTGGCTTTGAGTGAATTATGTCGCTGAGTCCATTTTGGCGCTGAGTGATCTTTGGCGTTGTGAGATGAAGTATTAGTCAACCTGTGAATAGAGATCGTCGAACTCTGTTAAGAGAAGTTTATCTCTTAGTTAGTCGAGCTGAGTACGACTATCGTCGACCTGATATCGACGAACGTAGATCTCTTTCTCTAAATATTGATTTCTCTCAGTCTTTAGTCTCTGGTAGTGATGGAGGCTAGTCCTTTGTACTATTGACTCTAAGTACATGGCCTTGACTTAAGAAATATATAAAATTTGACCGTTCTATAAAATATGGGTCACAACCTAAGAAGAGAACCTAGCCCAAATCACCTAGGGGTTCCAACACCACCAATGGGACCCTCTCCTCCCAGGGGCACCGTATCCCAGTCAAAATCTCATACATAATGTCCAGCCACTCCTCCGTTTGAATAGCTGACTCTGTCCCTTAGTAGGATGGGGGAGAGAGTCCTCGGAAGATGCTCAGCCAATTGGCCCCTGGGTTTGGCTGCATAGCCGGAACATGTTGGGCCCTAAAAGCTTCCAGAATAGCTGTCAGAGTCTGCCCCATATCCTATTGTAGGAATGGAGTGGGGATCGGGGGAGGTGGTGTAATATTTGGAGTCTGTTGGACTCTGCCCCTGTGGTGTAGGCTGCGCTGGGGGCTGCGTAACAAAAGCCAATTATAAGTAATCACTCCACCCTAACAAAAAGTGGACAATTTATATGTCATCCCCCATATGGGCCCACCACGCTTCCACTACTTAGTTTGTCCCCAAACTAAACTAGTGCGGGGGTGACCCGGGGATTGTGGACTGCTACCTTTTGATCGAGGTCGTCCTCTGATACCACTTTTAAGAGCCCCATTTTTTTCCTATAAAACACCGGAGTCTTAGGCCAAGAAATGCTGCCTTGCAGTGACACCTTCGCACCCGGGAAGGTCATCACTGCAAAACGCCGATCCTGCCGGCCAAATCGATAACAAATGTAGAAAATTAATAGAGCAAGTTAACATAAATCACATATAAATAGTAAATGATCTCCACGAAGGGAGTGTCCACAGATATAACATATAACTAAGTCTTGGGCTTATGCCCAGTACATAAAATCCTCACTACATATCCTCATCGCGAAAGCAAAACTAATTTAACTACTAGCGATCAGGAGTCACAATCCCTGCCGTCTGAACTTCGGTACTAGACTGCCCGATCTCCAAGCGTGCCGTCCTCCGAGGCTTCTCCTCCATGCTGGGATCCATGATCCCCTAAAATGATGTGGTTCAAAAACCATTAGTCTAAAAGACTAAGTCCTATAATCCCTAGCCCCTTCCCCTATAGCTCCTAGGTAACGAGCGGGGAGAAGGAAAGGCGAGGACATGATAGTGGAGAATAAAAAATAAGAAGATGGCGGCGGAACTAATCTAGCAGTTTTAAAGTATATAAGACGGTAATAAAGGTATGAAAACGCGAATAAGAACGTAACCTTAACTTATATGAAAATACATAAGCTAAGGGATCTTTTGCAGGGCTCCTATCGTATACAAAGTCCCATACCGATTTATGTGATAGGTTGTCGGTTTTATTAGCAAGCATAAATATGTAATACTGAATAAAAACCTTAACTTATAAGCACGCTCACACGAACATATAAACCAAGGGGTCGTTTTGCAGGGCCTATTGTATAAAACATCCCATACCGCTTATACAATAGGTGTCGGGTGATATGCAATGATTATGCTATGAAATACATTTATGCCATGATGTGAACATGCAAGTGCAACTCACCCACTCGACTCTGTGTACACAGACCTTTAGTTCCCCCTTTGTTGAGCCGAACCTCCAAGGATACCTCCATAGTGGTAAACGGAAGCAGTGGGTTGGGTCTCGCCCACCTCTAAACCGATAATTGCACTATCAGTCAGACCTATCATACGCCTCAACCCTGGTGCACTAAGAGGAGCTCCTTCGTACTCTTGCCGGCTGGCGCACCGGATTTTATTTGGCCAAGTGCTAAACCACACTCGCCGAGTCAACGTATTGGCGTCGGTGCATCGACCCTCCATACCGAACACCCACCACCCTATACTTTATGCACATGCAACATCATGTATCAGCTACCGAGCCAAGGCTCCCCGGACCATCCCGTCCGTCATAATCAACCACCGAGCCAAAGCTCGCCGGGCCAACCTGCCCATCATAAACTATTACCGAGCCAAAGCTCGCCGGGCTATCCTGCCCATCACAAAAACCACTTGCTTCCTGCCCGAGTGACCCAAACTATCTCCCCGAGACATCGAGGTGCGATAAGGTGAAATCCTAGATTTACTAGTTACTTTTGCACTTCAGTTTTGCCTACAAATTAGGTTTAGCTCAGGACTGCCCAAGGTATTCCCTGCGAGGGGATCTCGAGGGCACTAGGAGCTACGATGGGCTTAATCCCAAAGCTCCCTTTCACAAGGCTCTTATTCTTATTGGATAATACCCAACCCCAAGTCCCTTAATTATTATATTGGTTCTAACCATAATGTATTTGACACTTCCTCTCTATGGGAAAGACGGTCTTCCGTCGATCCCGAGCACCATTTAACATTAGCCTATCCAACCCTCTACTCATCTTCCTTCCAATGATGAACTCTTTTTTATTTATCCAAACCAGCAACCCACTAATCCCGACTCATGTGCCCAATTTATACTCCAACATAATTCCTGCAGTTTTTACTATATGCAGACCATTAAGGTTAAATGACATGTAAAATGGGAGGTACATCAAATAATCACCCAGTACTTCTATGATAATTATTGGAGTGCTATTATGACCCTTGTGGCCTAAACCTAGAGATTCACAATTTTCCTATTTATCTGATAATTTATTTAATTATTCTAGTAGCCAAAAATTCCAAGTTTGAACATGAAGTACCAATTTTAGACAAGATAATATTCCACCAAATTTATGTTAAATACAATATGAATATTTAGCTTAAAATACAAAGTTTCCCAATTTTTCAGCAAGGTTTAGGCCCCTAATTTTAATTTTAAATATATCCCACAATAAATCTTTTTAAGAGATAAGTACAGCAATAATACTTCAAAAAATTTAGAGAAAATTCAATGATAATTGTAAGGACATATAAATTCTCTAGGTCAAGTTTCATCATTTATTAGCAAGTAATGAGCTTTAACCAAATTATTGAACCATTTTCCATGTTAATGAGCTTGTGAAGTAGGTAGTACTAAAATGTATTCAAAAATTCTAATAAAATTCATACATGACTAAGAAGGTCTAAAACTCCCTCTGCCAAATTCTCATGACCTTCCAATGGGCAGTGGGATCATAATGACCAAATGGCTAATTATGGAAAATCCATGAGTTACAGAGGAAGTGCTAAGGATATTGATCCAAAATTCCCAATTAAATTACTAGAGGTTCAATATATGCTTATAACCACACTACCCAATTTTCATTATTGTTCAAGGTGTTTTACTAACCTATTTTAGCACTATAATGTTTGTTACCTAAACTAGGGTTAGGGTTTTGTGGGGCCTACCCTTTTCCAAACCCTCTAATATTTTCACCATATAGCTTTAGCTACTCTAGCATACTCCCTACAAATTTGCAAGCTCATAAAAGGTCTTTTGACCTCATGCCCTTCACAAGGCACAAAAGCCCTTCCTTAGGGTTTGGCCTTAGATCTTAGGCCAAATCTATCCCAATCTACCCCATCTTCCATGGGAAGGTGTTAAAAGCCATGCCAAGTCCGTGGCCCTAATTTCAACCTCTGTTGAGGTGGTTTGGCCACACAAAGCCCAAAGTGCACTTTTGGACAAAAATACCCTTATTATGCATGGCTAGGGTTTGCATGTTTTCTATTCAAACCATCTCCAAATGAGATGAAATTTTAACCAGAGCTTTATAGTTACCCAATGCACCACCCACCAAAATTTGGCTGAGTTTGGAGGTCATTTGACTCTTAAATTAATTACCCTTGAGAAAATAAATTATTTCCAAAACTATAGAAAAATAGTTCCCAAAAATTTCCATTTTGGGGCAGGATCTAGATATGAACTAGGGTGACACCCTTCCAAAATTTCAAGTCATGTGAACAAGAGATGAGGTGTGGGCACCAATTTTAATTTCTGCCTAACCATAGGTATAGACCCCACCAAAATGAGTGCCCTGGTCAAACCAAGAATCCAAATTTGTTCAAATTAATTTTGAAATAAATAAGACCCATAGGGCTACATTTTATGTGTTAAACATTTCTTCTGAATTAAACTCTAGGTACTTCTAAAAATTAAAACATTAAATACATTATATGTGATAGAAATGAAATAATAATACACAAAGCCTGTAGTTTAAATTCATTTCAGCTTGAATCTTGGAACAGAAATGGGCGGCATCGGGTTTTCTTCTACCTCCATCCTACGGTCCCGATTCAACCCGCTTGGAGCTTATTCCAGCCGCTGCCACCGGCCATCTGGCCACCTCCCCAGCCGGCCACCTCCACCACCACCTCCGTTGAGTTGGTGGCTGTCGCCAGGCGGCGACACAGCCGCCGGAGGGCCCTATTCTGACGAACCCGAGAAGTGTAAAAACACGGAAAAACCAGGAAAATTTCAAATTGGGTTGGGCTCAATTGAACCCGAACCTTGGCCCTAATAATTTTCATGAACTACCCATGGAAGGAGTGGAGGAGGACCTATGTTGGTGGCTGTAGCCTTGCCGATCGCTAGATTGGCATGGTGGTGGTGGTGGTCGGGTTTCTGCAACAACACAGTAAACCCCATTTGCTCCTTCAGGTAATGTGTGGGATTGAATCCCTAGAGTCCAGTGAAGCTTTTAAGAGGGAGGAATGAGGTGTTAGGTGGCTGTAGGCTGCATGTCCTTGTAGGCCCTCTTATTCAATAATTTCGGCCATGGTAGGTGGAGGATGAAGCATGGCTCAAACCAGTCAATGACCTGCTGGTTGAAATGGGCTTGCATTCCTTGTCCTAGTAAAATAAATGGAGGGGGTTGGGAAGGGCGAGGATGAGCCCAAAGTCTTCCCCCCTTTTCTTTCTTCTCTTTCTCTCTCCTCCCTTTGAAGATTTTCTCTCTCCTACTCACCAAGCCTGAAATTTGGCTTCTACCTAACCCATTGGCAGCCCACATGTTCATTTCATCCACCAATACAAGGTTGGCCCAAGTGAATTGGGCTTGAGCTTGAGTTAGCCCATTTGGGCTTGCTTGACCTAAACCTTGACTAGGCTTGACCTTGGTCAATTTGGTCTTGAGGTTGCCCCTAATGGGTCCTTGGTGACCCATTTTCCTCCCCTAAGGTCTAGGTGGGGTTGACTTGACCCTTGGAGGTCACTTGACCCTTAACCAGGGCACTTTGACCACTTAAGGGCTAGAGTTGCCTTTGGTCAACTTAGCCTTTTTGGTTGACCAATTGGGTCCTTGGTGACCCATTGGCCTCTATTTAGGGTTAGGAAGGTATGTGTGCGGTCCACTTGGCTAAGGGAAGGTCAGTTGCCCTTATGTAGGTCAGGTTGACCAATTTAGGGTTAGAGTTGACTTTAGTCAACTTAACCACTTTAACTGCCCTCCATGGGTCTGTAGTGACCCATTGACCCAACTGTAGGTCTAGGAAGGCTTTGGTAGGGTTATTTGGGCTTTACTAGGGCACACTGCCCTTAGTTAGGGCACCTTGCCCAATTTAGGCCTAGAGTGGTTCTAGGTCATCTTGGCCACCCTATACCTATCCAATGGACCCCTAGGGCTCTAATGCACCTTACAATGGGTTGATAAGACCATGGTTGGGTCTTGAAGTCTTGGTGAAACCCCATGGTCATCTTAAACTAGGGTTCAGAAATTTACTGTTTACAGTCCATAGTGGTCTCACTTACATTCTTAGGTTCACTGGGCCTTCTTGGGCTCCCTAGGGTTTTGTCATGACCTAGTCATTACAAAACTACTCCCAGGGGTCTAGTTGTTTAAGGGATGTTACAGAGCATACCCAGGAGGTTGCTCTATATAGACTACTTCCTGCAAATTTCCATAAAGAAAGGCATTCTTCACATCCAACTGAGATATGTCCCTGTATCTGTTGACAACTACCAAAAAGAGAACATGGATTATAGTAATCCTAGCTACATGAGATAAGGTATCAAAGAAATCCACACCATAGGTCTGTATAAAACCTTTGGCAACAAACCGAGCATTGTAACGATTAATAGAACCATCAAGAAGGAGCTTGATGATAAATACCCAGCGAAAGCTAACCACATAAGCTCCTGGAGGTGTAATAATAAAACTCAAAGTACCCCATTCAGTAAGATTGTGCATCTCTTCATCCATTGCAATCTTCTAATGTGGAATAACAAGAGCATCTCGATACGAGGATGGAACCACATTTATCGAGAGGGCAAGGGCAAAGCTCCTAGACAAAGGAGATAGTTGAGCATAAGAGACCACAGACTGAAGAGGATATTGAGTGCATGAGCAAACACCTTTCCGAAGAGCGATCTGAAGATCCAGATCTGTCCTATCTACTATATCAACCCCATCCATTGAAGAGACTACTGGCCTGGGAGCTGGTGGCAGCGGCTCAGGACAAGAATAAGGGATAGTAGAAGAACCAGAAGTAGGAGGAGGAGAAAGAAGAGCAGGCTCAGGAAGCGGTGCTGATACATTTAGAACAGAAGAAGAATCATCAGAAGTAGGAAGAAGAGAGGGAGAAGAAAAGAATGGAGCATCCTCAAAGAAAGTAACATCTGTCAAGACATACTATCTACGAAGAATAGGATCAAAACACTGATATCCTTTTTATGTCGGACAGTAACCCAAAAAGACACACTTGATCGAACGAGGAGAAAGTTTGTCACATCTAGATGTATGAGAATGGACAAACACAATGCATCAGAAGACACGAGGAGGTAATAGAAACAGTGTTCCATCAGGATAGAGAATAGAAAAAGTAGTCTTACCATTGAGAATTGAAGATGGAACTCGATTAATAAGAAAATAGGAAAGAAGAATCACATGGTAACACCCCTATCTGTCACATAGCATATAGCAGTAGGTTCGGCCAGGGCCCGACGCCATATACCACGAACAGACCGGTGGGTTACTCAATGAAACCATTCAACCAATACACACGTCCTACACAGGGCATCTAGCGGAAGCAATTTATTAAGTTGCAACAATAAGAACCCAAGAAACAAGTAAAAATATGCACTAACAAACCAAACAGGAATGAAATACAAAGTAACAAAGAGTGCTGGCATTATGGCCTTACAAAAGTTCACTTAAATAAATAGTGTTTTACAAACTTCGGCTGGCAGGCCAGCCACACATGATTTAAATAAGTAAACAAACGAGGCCTTCGAGGGACGGCTCAGCAACTTAGGCTTTGGCCTGCTATTTGCTGCTCGCCTCCGCAGCACCTGCAAGCATAAATCACCACAACGGTGGCAAACAAGAATAACGGTCAGCAAAAACTGACCAAATTATAACGATTCCGCCCCCAAACTCGGGTGGCAAACCTTCTTCCCTGCACTTGTTAGTATAGCATGTAAAAAAGTGAATAAGCACATCATCACAGGTGCAGGCTCACACGGCCACACATCCCGTGCTCTCAGGGAACTAACTCGGTGGACCCGATCATAACCACGGTCTCACCACCTTCCCTTGGATGGAAAATCTCGTGAGCATTTTTAGTCTTTCTTGTCTAAGATTAATACTCGCACGACTATGCCAGTGGCTAGTCCCTTTTTCAGGTATCTGTCACCAAACCACATAGCCCGAGTCCATTTCCACTTGCCCATTGCTCACATCGCCTAGTCACTTTAAGACGTACGCGCGGGCCAAGCTTCTCCCAGATCCCAAATTCGATCACGGAAGCACATAACCCAGTTATGTTCAAGGTTGTCTCCCAGGCCACCAAGATGGCATAAATGCGTTTCCGCCCAGTTTTTCGGGTGCGCCTTGGTGTTAATCCCTAAGGATCCCTGCTGCAATCTACCCCGTAGAAACCCGAAAACAATCAAAGACACAGAGTCTTCTCCAGCTACTCATGTAATGAAACATTACCGATCAAGACCAACTTGTCCAGGTTGGCTTCACGCACCATGCCTATGCCCGTACTTCAATTCCGGACTCTAAACAATGGGGACTTTACATATCTATCCCAAGGAATACCGCAAACTCACCACACACTTGCGGTAGAGGGTTTTCCCATGTAAAAGAAGAAGAGCTTCACATGATCAAGATGAGAATCGTTACCCTAGAATTTCTCCTTTACGCCATGGAAAACTACACGGGTGAAAAGCACCGCGATGATCTTGCCTTCGCAGATCTGGACTCGGATTGAGAATCGGAGCTCCGAAGCTCCATCGACGGCCGGATCTCCCCTTTTTCTTCCTCCTTGCTCTCCTTTCTCTCTAGGACTTAGAAAGAGAGTGGCCCCAACACAAATGAGGGTTTGAACCCTATTCCCGGCTTAAAACCCAACAAGGAGAGTCCTGGGCCGTTAGATCCCAAAGTAAGGAAACGAACGGCTACAATGCGTCTAACAAATAAACTTCCTAGGTCGAACACGGCTTGCGACATGCCCGTGTCCAAGGCCGTGTCACTCATTCTACATCAAAACCGTCGCATCCCGAAAATAACACGGGCACTCGATACGCCCGTGTCAGGCTTGACACGCCCGTGTCATCCAGTACACGCCCGTGTCGATGGGCATGTTCCTCCATTGTCACAGGTCCAAAATATCCAGAGCACGACACGGCCATGTGACACGCCTGTATCACATGATGTGTGCTAGACATGACCTGGGACACGCCCGTATCCCAGGCCATGTAGCTGCCTGAACACAACTTGCCAAATGACTCGAGCAGGACACGGGTATTCGACACGCCCGTGTCGAACCCAAACACGCCTGGGCTCAGGCCGTGCGTCCTTACTCAACGATCGTTGAGTGAAAGGCTTTGAGTGACTGACACGCCCTGGGACACGCCCGTGTCCCAGGCTGTGTCACCTCTACCAAAACCCAGACTTGGCTCAAAACGACACCTGTCACTCTTTTGAGTTTCGGGGCATTACACGCATGACCCCAATAAGACCGAGGAACATGCGTATGAGTAAGAAGACTATGAGCCACATCTAGAAGATGGCAATTTTTACGCTCAACAATACCATTCAGTTGTGAAGTGTAAGGGCAAGTAGTTTGATGGAAAATGTCATGATCCAAACAAATGATGTAAATTGATGACTAAGATATTCTTAGCATTATCAGCGTGAAGAGTTTTAATATTGGTATCAAATTGTGTACGAATTTCATTATAAAATACAAAAAAAATCTCAGAGCAATCTTGTAACAAATACAACAATTTACATCGAGAAAAATCATCTATGAGGTAACAAAATACAAACTACCCCTACTGACAGTTTGAAGTGGAGCAAGACTCCAAATATCCGAATGAACCAGGTCAAAGGGACGAGAAGAATTGTGACCATACTTAGCAGGAAATGTAGACCGATGATGCTTGCCAAACTAAAAAGCTTCATAATCATGAGAAGGGTCGCTGCGAGGTAGATCAGGTAGAAGCTGATAAAGAATCCGAGGAGGAGGATGCCCAAGGCGAAGATTCCACTGAAGAAGAGAAGAAGATGCAAAAAATGCAGAAGACTTATCAATATAGAACAAGCCGCCACTCTCAGTCCCAGTACCTATCATATCCTTGGAATGAGGAATCTAAAAAGCACAAGTAGATGAAGTAAAAATAACTTCACAATTCAACTGTTTGCAAAGAGCTGTAACAGAAATAAGGTTGCATGAAAAATTTAGGACATAAAGAGTGTCCTGTAGCTGAAGAGAGTGAGTAACGTGCATGGTGCCAGAACCACAAACTGAAGATGGAGAACCATCCACAATAAGGACCGAAGGTAACCAGTTGCTCTTGTCAAGATAAGAGGAAAGACGAGAATTGTCAGTCATATGATTAGTAGCACCAGAATCAATGAGCCACCTACTCATCGTAGCCAACTGAGCAACACCAGAAGTAGCTAGAGAATAAGTAGACTGCTTGGAGGAATCAACCAATGTTGGATGAAGATGAGGATGTTTGGTCCAACAACGATCAAATAAGTGACCAAGTCGGCCACAATGAGAATAGAGATGCTTAAAATAACCACGACCACCACCAAAACCACCAGTACGGCCTCTATGGCCACCAGAGGGGTCATGACGGGCAGTATGAGAAACAAGATCAGGAGACGGAGACGGAAGCAACAGATGTAGTAAAAGAGTAGTAATAGTATAAATTCTGACAACAGTAGCATCCAGAGTAGGAGTATCTACCTTTGCAAGAATTTGTAGGTGGATCATATCATAAGAGTCTGGTAGACGAAGAAGATAACAAACAGTAAGAAGCTCCTAAAAATGCCTGTATTGCTCAGCTAGATCAGTAGAAAAAGGTCTATGCTGAAGAAGTTTAGCACCAAGAGCCTGAACCTCCTGATAGGCAGAAGCAGAAGTCATGACTGGTCGAGCAAAGAGATCAGCATACAGAGTATAAATGCGCAAAGTTTGGGATCCCTTAGAATATAAAGCGGCAAGATGATTCCAGGCAGCCTTGACCGTTAGATCATGACGGATGACAGGAAGGCACTCATCAGACAAACTATTAGCCAACTAAGTACACACCAAGGCATCAGAAACATCCCAATCATCAAAAGTAACAGAGCCAAAAGGAGGGGGATCACTGGTCTAATGATGATGCTTGCACTGAGAACGCAATAGAAAAGTGAAGGACACACTCCAGTCAGGGTAATTTGGACCTGTACGCTTCAAAGAAGTTCCTAGATTACTAGAAGTAGAGAACGAAGATGTAGAAATAGAAGAAGGGGCAGAGATAGTAGAAGAAGATAGAGCAGGAGTGTCAGTAGAAACTAGGGAGAAATCGCACTGGTAGAGCAAACAACCCACGCAAACACAAACCGTAAAGCAAACCGTGTGACTAGAATATAAGCCACCTGAAAAGAACCAACAAGGGAGGGCAGGGAGGGAAACTGTGCGACTAGAACAAAAGTTGCGCGAACAAAAATAACAAGGGAGGACAGAGAGGGAAACTGTGTGAATAGAAAAGAAGTTGCGCATACAGGAGCAAAGGACCGATTCCCTAAGATACTATGTGAAAAAAGTGCTAAATAAAGGAAAATTTTATTACTCCAAAAAGATAACTATTATATAGGTATGTCCCCTTATTTATAAAAAATGAGGGAGATGAGGGAATACAACAAGTTATGTGGGGCTAAATACAAGCCTCGTGGGCTGGGCGATTTGACATAGTAAAATCGCCAGACTATACAAAATATAAACAGCAACCCCAAAACTCTTGCAGTAGCTAACACCAAGAATATAGCTGTGGCTATCTCCAGACCGCTGCGGCTTCCTCCAGACCACTGCGACTAACATCTAGTCTACTACTTCGTCTATCTCCAAACCAGCTACCGCTACCTCCAGGCCACTACCGCTAACATTCAGATTGCTATTGTAGCTGTCTCCAGACTAGCTGCAGCTACCTCCAGACCACTACGACTAACATCCAGAACGCTGTTGCGGCTAATATTCAGACCGCTGCTATGACTAATGGCAAGATCGCTTCAGCTGTTAATCACCAGATCGCTGCTGGGATAATAGCCAGACTGCTGCTGCGGTTAACCACCAGGCCCGCTGCTGCGACTAACCCTCAGTCTGCCACTAATGCTCCTGATCACTAGCTGAGATCTACCACCAGACTGTTGAGAGAAGCAGACCACTATAGCTAGATATAAATCGCCCGGTCTCCTCATGCTCCAACAATTTCAACCCAAAATACGGGACTAAATTTCAGAACCTTTAATAACAAAAAAAATAAAGAGCTATGCCGGGTGAGACTCGAACTACCGACCACCACCTTTATAACCATGCTCCTTATCTACCAGGCCATGAACACTTTAACGTTTCATTTTTTCCGCAGTTTTTATATGTACTATTACTAATGAAACTAAATTAAAATTAACATATTATATATTAAATAATTATAGATAATTCAAGGATATTATATATATTATTATAAAATTATATTAGAGCTTACCGGTGGGCGGGTGAAGGGCGTTTGGTGGCGGGCAAAGGGCGTCAGCGGCGGGCGAAGGGCGTCAGGGGCGGGCGAAGGGTGCCAGGGAGCGTGTATTGACGCGCTTGGCTGTAGGGGCGGAGCCCCGTGCCGAGCACTTATATATATATATATATATATATATATATATATATATATAGTTAATAAGGTTATCTCTCGTGACAATTTACATTCCCTCTGTTTTTCAAATTAATTTTTTAAATTCAAATTACACTTTCAACCACATGTGCAGGTAGTGCTATTGCTCAAGAATCTGTATGTGATGAAGTATGGGATTAATGACTTTGACAGGAACCTCCTTATTATAGGGCATCAACGATTGTTCTGTTGCTAATAGGGCTTTAGGTTTAGACAACTTCGGCGATGGATTGGGGAGTTTGTTAAAAGATCAAACTTGTAGATGTAAGTGTACCTTCAACACAAAAATGAAGGTTTATATAATTATGCAAACTCAGAATGGAGTTCCCTATAATTGACCTACATATAAGATTTATCATCTTTAGGTCTTTGAAAAACTATGTAAATCATTCAATCCATCCTAGTAGTTTATCTGAATGGGGAATTTACCCCTCCCATCATTATTATAAAATCCCATGTCATCGACCTCATGCTAAACCTAACATTTACCGCGATACCCCTCCCACCCACTCTTTTTCATCCCATTTCCCTACCCTCAAACCATCTGTTAAAATTGTTGAAGTGAGAGTGAAGTGGAGTGTGAGCGATCTGATTGGGCAGACTGCACAGATCGCAGAGTCCGCCGTGGCTTGACAGATAGCCTTTTAGTGGGTTGCCGATCTCTATTATGGCCTGGCTCAACAAGCACTCTGGGTTGAAATCGGGCGATTAGACTTCTCTAATGGTGGCTGTGGAAGTTTTGTTGGTGAGACCAAACAGTCTGCTTGAAGCTTTAGGTTCTTTGGCTTGCTAGAAGGCTGACAGATAGCACGGACTATGATGGCTAATCACACAGTTTGATGGATCCTTCTCGAATAGTTTGTGTAACACCCCCATCCATCATGTATAATATAATAGAAGGTCCGGCCGGGGCCCTATGTTATATTCCACGGACAGTTAGTGGAGTTACTCATTAAAAATATCATATTCACACATCTTAACTCAGAGTGCATTATAGAAGAAGTAGTTATTTTAGTTTCAGAACCCAAATGTCAGGAATGTCCACTACAAAACATAGGAATGGCATTTGATACACAATAAGTTCTGGCCTTAAGGCGTTACAACTTTTTCTTTATAAATGTATCTTCCTTACATCGGTACACATGCTGGCCACACATGAAAATAGTAAATGTTCACCTTTTGGCCTTCGAGGGCCAGTCAATCGCAGCATAAGGGACTTTAGTCTACTAATTTCCTCTTGGCTCTCCAGTAAATGCATAACACCGCCCACCAAATGTGGAAAAATAAAGCAACAGTGAGCATTAGCTGACCAAATCATAACGACCTCACCACTCACTTGGGGCGGCGGTTCTCCTTCCCTGCAAACAATTGTATATATTTCTTTTGGCAACAAAATGTGCATGTAAGCACCATTCTCCACAAATGTAGGCTCGATTGGCCACACACCCGGTACACTAAGGGCAAATTATCGATGTACCAGATTTCCTAGGGTCCCACAAACATCCAAAGTCTTAGACTTAATGGTCGACACTTGAGCATTCTAGTCTTTCAAGACTGTAGCCTAAGAGTTTCACTATGCAAACGACGAAAGCCAGTTAGTTTAGGAAATCTAGTCCGAACGACATAATGCGGGTATGGATTAGCTCTTTCTTGTTGCTCAAATCATCAGGAGCACCAAGCCACAATGCAAGTTAGCCTCCCCTTTCCTGTTCGGCTCTTTTTGCCTTATTGTTGGGCACTTCAGGCTCTCAGCTTCAATTTTCACCAACATTTTCCCAGGGAACTGAGCTCGCAATTATCATAATAATGGCTCTCATTGCCATAATAGCTAGGCTCTCTAGGCTTAACAGCTTCACATGCTACCCACCTTGTCTCATGAACACAGGCTTCACAACCACAATCAGGCCGACTCTCATAACCACCTTAGCTGGGCAATTAAGGATCTCAGCTCAATCATTTGGACCCCAAGTCTCCAAGAGACAGACCTCCCAAACATTTCTCACTATGAGCTACTGTCGGCGATAGCGCAACTGCCGTGCGGTAGGGGACAGAATATCACTTCTTCCACCACTTTGGGTGTTTTCCTAGAGACAATCTCCAATACTATCACTACAATATCCTGCACACCCTATTACGCCTAAAACTACACATTTATCAATGGATTCTTCTCCATCACACAAATCAATCATCACCAATCCAGGACAACCTGTCCAGATGGGCTTCATGCAGCATGTCTATTGATGGAAAAAAATTGCGATCAATAATATCTCCAAATTCTATGAATTATAGGCAAGAGCACATATCGTTCTTAGTATAAGATATTTTAAAATAAAATATCAACCGTCGTATTCTTCCGGAACTGTTGATTACTTCTACTCATGCAAATTAATATTATTTTATCGAATATAAAAAGAGTGGTTAATTAAACTATAGAGAGAAAATTTATAAAATAAAGATGAACACTTAATCTAGATTCCTTTTAGATAAAAATAAACTTTCATGAAATAATAAAATGCAAGATGCTAGTTACTTACTTTTACTATGGAGGTTTCCAAAATATGAAAGCGCCTCTCTTGATTATACGCTCTCGACTAAACTTAGGTTGATCAATTAAAATCCCTTGGACAGTCGAAACCCCTAAGCTTGCTTTAGGCGGTGAACACCACTATTGGATTTGACTCAAATCCGAAAGATTTGTCATCCTCTCTCGAGAAGTGCATGCAACTCCATTTATCTTTGAGTGATCTCTTCGTATCCACAACATCCCGGTAAAAACTGATTGGACTAATGTTGTATTCCTAAGGGTCAAGGAAAGTTTACAAATACCTAACTTTAGATGGTTCTGTCCCTATACCTCATAACTACATATCCAAACCACTTCAATCAAAAGCAATGCACATGAATCCATCACGTTAGAAGGATGGATGTTAAGAATTTGGAAAGGTATGAGAAGGTTCTGTAGAAGCCTTCTAAGGAGAAGAATAGTTTGAGTAAAAAAGAAAAGGCTATTATTGTAGAAACTGAAAGTGAGGAAGACTCCTCTAGTGGAGAGAGTGTTGAGGTCCAACAATGCCCCCAGTGTTGGGAGGTACGGTGTGAGGCACTATGGCCCACACAAGTCGAATAGAAGGGCATTTCCCCTGGGCCTAACTGGCCACCCCGTTGATCCTGGCTAGGGTAGCCAGCTCCGTAAAGGTGTGGTAGCGTCGTCCTCAAATAGTCCGGGCTTTTGGGAGAGTTGGCAGCGCCATGTCCCTAAAAGTGCTATCAGAGGGAGGTTACTCAAAAAGGACTAATAGTCTGAGCTGATCTCCAGGAGTAGTTACTGATAATCCTTATGGGTTCAAGAGAGAACCATAAGGAGTTGGGTTTTATGAAGCTCCCAATCTATACGAAAGAAATTTTGGCATTTGGAAAGAAAGGGTCAGGCTGTTTATGGAAGCATCTAACCCCAAAATTTTAATTACTATTTAGGTGGGACCTTTCATCCCCATAAAGGTCTCAGTTCTAGATGCCACTGTCCAGACACCTAAAAAATATTCTGAAATGACCAAGGATGTGGTCATACTAGCAACTATGGACAAGAGGGCACAAAACATCATAATGCGTGCAATTGATGATTCTACTTTCCAGAATCTTGTCCACTGCAAGACCTTTTAGGAAATATGAGACACATTTATTGTCTATATGGAGGGAATGGAAAAAGTTAAGGATTATACCAAATCCCTACTCAACCAAAAATATGAAGCCTTCAGGCAAGGAAAAAAGGACAGCATAGCTGAATGCTATGAAAAATTCTTCAAAATAGTGAATGAGCTGAGGACCTATGGGAGGGTCTTTAGCAACTATGAGCTGGATGATAAGTTCCTCAGATGTCTAACTAGAGACTGGGACACCGAGATATATGCCATCAGAGAAGTGGCTAAGCTAGTTGAAACTCCTCCACACACATTGTTTGAAAAGATGCTCTTCTATGAGATGTAGGTATCTGCCATGAAGGAGGAGGAGTCCTCTAACAGAGCTCAAGCCAAGGAAAAGACTATGGACTTCAAGGCTGAGGGATCTAAGAAGAGCATGGAGATCATTGCTTCTCCCCCCGAAGGCTTGCTAATTCAGACAGTTCTGAGTCAAGCTCATCTGACAGCAATATGTCAGATGGGGAGTTTGCTGCCTTCTCTAGGAAGTTCCAGAAGATGATGAAGAGGAAGCAGTGGAGGAATAGACCTTCCTCCTCCACTCATCACAAGAAGGACTACAACAATTTTGAGAAGAAGTTCTCTAAAGGAGACAGGTATGACACTAAACCTAGTAAACAATTTTCCTCTAATGTTATTTGTTACTGATAGTTTTACTTTCAAGACTACCTAAACACCTAGAGGTGGTGGGGGTGAATAGGTTCTAATTCTTGTTTTTAAATTAAGACATAATATCACTCCAATGCTGTAATATAAAACAGAAAATTCTGCAGCAAACTCAGCACACACAATCACAGATTCTACAGCTACACAATTCACAGATTGCACACAGTATTTATAGTGGTTCCCCAAGGTCTGGGTATATCCACTTTCCCCCTTCACCTATCCAGCAGTATGCTAGATTAGGCCTAACTTCTTCTTTTATCTCAGATCCTCAGATCCTACAGCTCAGAATCCAGAAGGATTCCTACAACTCAGAATGTTTCCACATTCCTACAACTCAGGCTAATAAGTCCTACCTCAGCCTTGCCATAAGGCCTACAATTCAGAGAATACCTTCTCCAACAACTCAGGCACAAACAACCCTACCTCAGCCTTGCCCCAAGGCCTACAACTCAGAGAATACCTTCTCCTAAACTCAGCCTTTATAAAACAGGCTTACAACTCAGATCTATGAATAGATCCTATAGAATTTGATAAGGAATTTTATAATCTCTTACCCCTGTTGAGAGAGAAGGGATAAGAACTTTCCTGATCAGCTTCTTGAAGAGGCTGATGGCTGAAATCAACTTGATCTTAGCTTTCTTCAAAGCTTCTTGAATCTGAACTTAGTTGGGTTGATTTCCTTTGAATATAACTGACTGGCAGCTTTCTCCTTAGATTCCAGAAATAGATCTGAATCTACTTGACAGATTAGTTCAGTATCTGCTTCTTGAGAGAACTGTGATTGTCTCCTTCTTGACTTCAAATAGCTGGATCTCTCTCTCTCCAAACCTCTTGAAGATACTTCTGAATTCTTGATTGAATTCAACTTAGACAGAATCTGAATAGATAACTACTTCAGAACGTCTTCTTAGATCTTCTCACGAAGATCTTCTTCTTTGTGAATTGTACTTTCTTGATCAGAGATCAATCTCACAATAGTTGTGTTAGTTGTGTGTCAATTCATTATCTTCTTCTTCTGAATCCATCTATATATAGACTTCATCCATGGTAACCGGCTGATCCGGTTCCTAACCAACTTCTGACAAGTCTAACAGCTTCAGTAAACCTGTTGTAACTCACAGCTGTTAAGTCTTCAAATAGTTGTTGAGCCTTTGTCTCTGTCAGGAAAGCGTCGAGAATGACTGTCATAAAGTGTCGAGACAGTCTGCCAATATGTGTCGACACATGTGACTTAAGTGTCAACACAGACTTTGGTGATGTCAACATAGCTGCCTTGATGTCGACACAGCTTCTTGATACTGCATCTTGAGAATGTGTCGACACTGATTATTTGTGTCGACACAATCACTTCTCCACTACACAACCATTTATGTTGAACCTCTGCTGAGTGTCGACACAAGTCCAGTGTGTCGACACAGTTGATTTAGTCTCAGAATTTGTGTGTCGACACTGCCTCTAGGTGTCGACATAGTTGATGTCGACTCTGCTTCTGTGTGTCGACACAGCCTCCCAGTGTCAACACATTTGATGTCGACTATAATCTTCTGTGTGTCGACATAGTTTCTTCTGGTGTCGACACTGCTTCCCCAAGTGTCGACACAAGATTTCTTAAGTGTCGACATATGGACTTAGAAACTTTTCTCTGCATATTAGCCAATACTTAACCTACACATATAAACTCAAAATAACATCAAATACACCTTGATGTATATCATTGAGCTAAATGAGGCTTCTCCAAATCAGGTACATATTTTCCAATGTACGCTACAGTTACTACTGTAGCAAGATTGGGCATGTCATTGCTAGATGCCCAGTCAAGAGAAAAGAGCATAAGAAATCTGAGGAGATGAAACACCACTATCAAAAAGGCAAGGAGGAAAGGTCCTTCATTGCTAAAAAGGAGAAAAGCGGGAGTCAAAGCGACTCAGCTTCTTCAGATTCTGAAGAAGAGGAAGCCTACATTGGGATGTTTACTACAATGGCTGATGAAGAAAATGTGGACTATCCTACTGCTAGGATAGGAATTAGGTCCCCTCTTCACTCTCTTATAGTGATACTGATGTGGATGAAGATGTTAGTGGCTGCTATGGGCTAATAGCCATGTTAGATGAAGAATCCAACCAGGATCAGCCTGGCCCAGATAAGGTGCATTCTCTGTCTAATTCCTCAGCTAGATTTGACTATGAGATAAGTCCTAATTCTGATGTATCCTCATCCTGTGTTGAAAACGGGTCAAAATCTGAGTAAGATGTCAATCAACTGATTGAAAATTATGGTTCCCTTCTAGATGCCATGAAAATGAGTAAGAGATTAGCCAAGAAATAAGCTTAGGAGATTATCTCCCTAAAACTTGCTGCCTCCCAGTAGTCTGAGTCAGCATATTTGCTGGATCAGAAGATAAGGGAAGTTAGAAATTTGAAGGCCATCTCAATAATCCAGATTGGGACCATCAACCAGAAAAACAAGATCATTTTGAATCTTGAGGAAAAGCTCCTTAAGGAGAAAAAGATAGTGGCTGAATTCAACAAGCCAACGATTGTGCTGCCTTTAATTGATTCCTTTAGCTCTCAAAAGGATAAGAGAGGTTTTGGGTTTAAGTGGAACACTAGAGCTGCCCCTTACAAAGGGAAAGGCAAAGCTTCTGTTGTGCCTCTGACCACCTTCCATAAGATAATATTCCCATCCAACAGGTATGACTAGGATAGTATATATGGTCACTGGAAGAATGAGAACTCTTCTTGTAAGTATACCAATGTATCTTACAATGGAGAGAGAAAGGGCATGGGATTGAGTGCCTTCAAGGATCCCCATGAAGAAATTCAGATGGCCCATCATGGACCATTTGTTTTTGGGACTCCAGCCCCTACACTCAAGAATATGGAAGTAGACAATAGTCATGCTCTTCCAGCAAAATCATAGACCAAAGGCAAGTCTATCATGAAGCCTGATTTGGCCATCTTTGATGCCATCAAAATCATATCTGTTGTAAAGAAGATTGTTGTTGGTAGTAATCAGAGCAAGCCAAGCTCATCTACTGTCAGACTTACATTCAGTCAGATTCTTGCTGAAAGAAACAAGATGAGGACTGCTACACTCCACTCCAAACAGTATGCTATTAATTGCATGCCACCTACCATGACTATTTAGAAGAGAAGGTATAACATTCATGAGTGCTGGTGCTATGGTAAAGTGGGACACTTTGACATAGATTGTTGGCACAACCTTAGTGTTCCAAGGGCTAAAGTGTGTCTTCCTGCCAGGAGTGCTGCAGGGAGACAAGTTAATTTTCATACTAACAAGAACCTAGGACCCAAACTCTTTTGGGGTCCTAAGGTAAACAGAATTGTGATTGAAGGTTAGTCTAAGTACCCATGCACCAATATGGTACTTGGGCAGTGTGTAAGACCCCATTTTTTTCTTTTTAAACCACGGGGTCTTAGACCTAGAACCACCTCTTTGAGGTGACACCATCACGCCCGGGAAGGTCATCACTACAAAACGTCGATCCTGCCGGCTATATCGATCACAGAATAGTAGTAAAAGTACGAGAGTACATGAAATTAGAACTCGAAGACATGTCCACAATAATCACATATATAGTAATAATTCTCCACGAAGGGAGAGTCCACAGCAATAATAATAAAAGTACTGGAAATAGGGCTCATGCCCGATGCATCAAAGTCCTCACTACAAGTCACTCGTAGCGGAAGCAAATCTATAATAACTACTAGCAAACGTGACTCACTTTCCCAGCTATCTGAACTCTGGTACTAGACTGTCCTATCTCCAAGCGTGCCGACCTCTAGGGCTACACATCTAAGCTGGGCTCCACGATCCCCTAAAATGATTTGGTCCGAAAACCGTTACTCTAAATTACTAAGTCCTATATTCCCCCACCCCTCCCCCATGGATCCTAGGCACCGAGCGGGGAGAAGGAAAGGGAATGTAATGAAGGTGGAGAATAACAAAGGTAACAGGTGACGGCAGAACTAATCTAGCAGTTCTATATAAAAAGGAAGCAGTAACAAAAGTATGTTGAGTAAGCAGTAAGTATAGGAAATACGAGATATGAAATACTTAACCTTAAATTATATGTAATCCCATACAAAATTATAAGTTAAGGGGTCTTCTGCAATACTCTTATCGTATAAAAAGTCTCATACCAATTTATGCGATGGGGTGTCGGTTTTCAAGCAAGCAATATATATCCATAAAATAATAACCTTAGCTTATAAGCACGCTCTCGCAAGCTTATAAACTAAGGGGTGGTTTTGTAGGGCCTATTGTATAAAGAGTTTCATACCAATTTATATAATATGTATCAAGGGTTATATGCAATGATTATTCTATGTCATGTATGTATACTATGATGTGAATGATGCAAGTGCAACATACCCACTCGACTCTGTGTACACAAACCTTTAGTTCCCCTTTCTGGAGCCTAACCTCCCAGGATACCTCTGTAGTGGCAAACGGAAGAAGTGGATTGGGCCTCGCCCACCACTAAACCAGTAATTGCACTACCAGTCAGACCTATCGTACTCCTCAACGCTAGTGCACAAAGCGGAGCTCCTGCATACTCTTTTTCGGCTGGTCCATCGGGCTTAATTTGGCGAAGTGCTAATCCACACTTGTCGAGTCAACTTATTGGAATCGGTGCATCGACCCTCCAACATCGAAGACCCATCACCTTATAGTTTATACACATGCAATCTTGATGTATCAACCACCGAGCCAAAGCTCCCCAGACAATCCCGCCCGTCACAAATATCTACCGAGCTTAAGCTCCCCGGACAATCCCGTCCGTCACAAAACCATCAGAGCAATCGGCTCGCCGGGCTAACCTACCAATCACCAAACCACCGAGCCCGTCGAACATGTGATCAACCTAACTCCCACAACACCGGGAAGTATGAGTGCATGTGTAATCCTAGTTATACTAGTTTCTCTTGAAGTTCATTATTCCTACAATTTAGGATAGCCAAGGACTACCCAAGGAATACCCCGTGAAGGGCTCTCGAGGGCACTTGGAACTACGAGGGACTGAAGCCTAAAGCTCCCTTTCGCAAGGCACTTACTGTTATTGGTTAATACCCGATTCCAGATCCCTTTAAATATTACTCTGGATCTATCCCAAGTGTGTTTTGACCGTCTTTCTCTCTATAGGAAAGCCGATTTTTCGTCGATCCCGAGCACCCCCTAATCCTACACAACCCAGCATTTTCCTCTTCATAACTTCCAATGATGAACTCAATCACATCTTACCAAAACCAGTAAACTATTAACCCCAATCCATATGCCCAGTTCAAATGCTATCACATTTTCTGCAGTTTATTATATGCAGACCAACCTATACTATATGTTGTACATGATAGGAGGTACTACAAATTTTCATCCACAAGCCTTAAGATATTTAATGGGGGCCTAACATGACATGATTTGCCTAACTCCAGAAACTTATAATTTTCCTAATTAAATTGCTATTTAATTAATTTTTCCCAACGTTAGGCCATGGGTAATTTGAACATGAAGTATGATATTTTCCAAAGTAATGGCCACCAAAAATTATGAACACTAGATAACAGAGGTATGACTCTAAATACTAAATTTCATGATTTTCCAAAAATGATTTGGCCTCTAATTAATTAATCAAATAATAAGCCATTAGTTATGGGTAAAGAATAAAGTACTAAAGTTAATCATAGAAAAATTGTATAAAAATTACTCAATCTCAAGGATGACCAGAAAGGGCTTCTGACAAAAAAAATCATATTTTATCAAGCTTACTAAGTAACAAAATAAATTTAATTACTTTTACTTAGAAAATAACACTTTATGAAACAACCCCTATAGATAGATTTCCAAAAATTAAATAAAATTTCGCAGAGCTTTAAAATGTCAATAAAGGTCTTCTTACTAAATTTCATAAGTTTCCATTGAGTGGTTTGTTCATAACAAATTTCTAAGCTGAAGGTGCAACTTGATGGGTTGAGAATGAAGTACCCCATTTAGTGGTCTAAAATTCATATTAAAAATCTCTAGGGCTTGATACAGTCTTAAAACATAGTTTGACCAAATATCATCCAAACCCAATGTTAGGAAGTCACATAATAAAATTCTTTAAGATAGTTCATGATAGTGCACTTTTCAAAGGAACACACTTTTAAATTCATCCAAACATTATGTAGTATATTTCAGTGGTTAATAAGATTAAGAAAATGACCTCTACCAAAATGTCATGCAATTCCAAAGTCATATGAGCCACTAGACATTCCCTAAGGTGTATGGACCCAAAAACTTACCCAGTGGTTTAAGTGGTGTGCATGTGTACAAATCCCACCATATCCCTCCCTAAGGCTTATCAACACCCGAGAATCACATGGACTAAACACAAAGTCCATACAAGAGCATTTCACCCCATGCCCTTCACAAATCCCCAAAGCCCAACCTTAGGGTCTGAACTAGGGTCTTAGGGAAAATCTACCCCAATCCACCCCAAATTCCATGTGAGGGTGTCTAGCATCACACCAAACTAATGGCCCAAGTTTTAGCCTCTGTTGAGGTGATTTGACGACTCAAACCCACTAGGAACACTTTGACCAAATACCCCCCTTTTGGCTAAGGCTAGGGTTTTCAAAAACTCAACCCAAACCATCTCCAAATAAGATGAAATTTTATCCAGAGCCTTATGATGACCTCAAGGATTACTCACCAAACTTTGGGAGGGTTTGGAGTTCATTAGGTCCCCTAATTAAATTACCCTAGGATTACTAAATAATTTCAAAAACTATATAAAATGTATCTCCAAAAATACCCATTTTTAGACATGAGCTAGGTTTAGGTAAGATTGACTCCCTATCCAAATTTCAGATCATTTGGGCATGTGGAGAAGTGGGGGCACACATTTAAGTCTCTGACTAGCCCTAGGTATAGATCCCACCAAATTGAGTGTTGATGTCTAATATGAACTCCAAATTAACTCAAATAAAATTTAAAATAAACTAGACACCCAGACCTATAAACTTCATGTTGACCACATTCTCTGTACATGCCTCTAAGTATTTTTAATAAATAAAAACATTAATAACATTATTTATGACTGAATAAGTGAATGATATTAAATAAATCCTAAGATCTAAGCCACGGCGCACGAATCTTAGCGTAGAGATGGACGACATCTGGTCATCTTCTCCAGCACGCCAATGACCAGGATTCATTCTTTTTGGAGCAGTTTCCAAGTGCTGCCGTGATGCGTTGAACGACAAGTGTACCGGTCGCACAAGTAATATAAAATGGGTGGCTTTCCTAAGTATCAATCTCTTCAAGGAATACAGTAAGGGGGGAGTTAATATCAAGGAGGACTTGAGATGGAAGTCCTTAGGTCGGAGTTAACGATGGGGGGGTTTTGATGGTTGCGGAAAAGGAAAATAAAACACTACAAACTACTCCTATGCAATGCCGCTATGCATCGCTTCGCCAGGCGGTATGGAAGACTACACGGGCCGCTATGTACCGAATTGCTGGGCGGATGGAGGTGTAGGAAAGCATAAGAATGAGAATTTGAGGGTCGTAAGCACCTCTTCGCTACGCATGCTTCTAGAAATTGATAGAACGACAAGAACGGATGGATGTCAGATGGATAAATAGGTGCACCTCAAGCAAATAACGAAAACATACAATCACATAGACATGATTACATTCGAATGTTTATCAAAATAGTTCAACTTCATCATATACAAAGAGTTCAACTAAACTATCAACAACAATAAAATAAAAGTGTGTGAAATCGACCGGATCCGAAGTCTTGCCGAGGATTCACGGTAGGATTCGTCGGGTTATCAATCCGCGTCCTAGCTCGGTCCTCAACTGCGTCCGGGGTATAGGAGGTTGTCACTCACTCCTAATGAACCCATATTCTTCATGTCATGAGCCGGTGGAGGATAGCACAACTTCTCCTGTCTTGATGGAGAAAGCTAGATAAAAGCTCCTCTTGAAGCTCATGGAAGAAGGAGGAGGCCGAGAGGAAGCTCCAGCTTGGATTTGGCGTGAATGCTTGCTCGGATCTCCTCCCCTTTGTGGAACGACAGAGTTTGCCCTAAAAATGTGGAGGAAATGGCGGGGAATAAGCTGATACAAGTTGTCCTCAAATGGCAGAAAATTTGCTCTTAAATAGAAAAAGATAAGAAAATTGGTCAAGCACGGTCTGGCGCACGACCATGCGTGAACCGTGTGATATTCGCGCGAAGAAAATGCCTGAGGAAGAAGAAGCGTTGACCCATGCATTTTACTCACACACGGGCAATTCCGCCCGTGCGTGAAGGATATTACACGGGTAAACATAGAGCGCAGGAATGCAGGAGAAAACAGTGGAACCGTGCGTTTTACTTGCGCACGGGCGCTGTTGCCCGTGCGTGAAGGAAACACACGATTAACCACAGATCATTGGAAAGCTTGGCAAAAGTTGCAGGCCGTGCGATTGCTTCTCGCACGGTTTGGCCGAAACCATGCGGGAACAAATCGCACGGGTAGAAATGGATGCCCCCAGGAATGCTGTGTGAAACACACGATTGGACTGAAACCGTGTGCGAAGAAATGCCCATGACTATGCATTTTTCACAGAAACTTGAAATGGAATTCGGGAAGTCCCGACTACCTGCACAACAATAAAACTAGGTTGGAGCACAAGCTTCCAACACCAAAATGCAAACAAAACTAAACAAAAAGATGACGAGGAGCACCATGTGAATACCCCCGACAATAGAATGCACAATTGCACACCCTCGGGCCCAAAAGTGCACTTCCTATGGAATAAGGATTAGAAGGAATATGAATGATATAGAACTAAAAGTGAAGTGCAAACGCGTGAAAACTAGCCCAGATGAGTCCGAAAAACCCTATATAAATCGGACTCATCACACCCCCAGACTTACCTATTTGCCCGTCCCGAGCAAACACAATCTATGCAGATAGGGTAAATAATCTAGCTAACATAGAAATTGAAATACAGAGTACCATGCGAAGTCGCATGCTCGTACGCATACAAATATAATAGAAGAAATTTCTAAGTATACAAAATAGTTTATACTTTTCACAATGCGTATCAAGAGTTTATTACTAGTCAAAAATGAAATCACAGTGAATCTACTGGTCACGCATAGGAAGAAAGTAGACAGGCCACTAAGGTGAGCTTTGCCAAAGATTGGGGCTCAGGATCACCTCCAAAGGAATCCACCAATGTAGGGGACCATACGCTTGCCCGTTCACACACTCTCCATTGCACTAGTTCGACTCAAGCGTGAATCCGTAGGACTTTAGGTTAAGAGATGGGGATTGGGTTACGGTAAGGTAAACGAAGATAAACAAGAAGGCTATGCACCTAACCTAAATGAGCTATCATAAAAAGAATCAAACGCTAATCCAAAATACATGCAGGTACACCACACCCCTAGACTTAACTTTTAACATATGGGTGTGTGCACTGCCTACTCCAAATACAATCACATCTCCTGAAGGATTTTCAATCAAATTTTTTCTTTTCACTTTTCTTTTTCACATATTTTTTATCATCTTTTTATTTCTACAATTTCAGCAAATATAAACCTTGGAGCACATCCACATATTCACAATGAATACCACCACATCAATACCCCAACATGAAAAATGTAAAACACTAAAGCTCGACTTGGGTGCGTGACTAGGATCGGCTATGAGGCTTTGGTGAAATAATTATGGAGCTGAATCAAAAGAATGGGTAGGCGCAACGAGGTTTAGTGAGCATACGACATTAGGAATGGTACAAAGCTCAACTGGGCAAAAATGATGGCCTACATCACACTCACGCTAGACTAACCATGCGCCAATGCTTCAAGAATAGCTTGGGGCAAGTTCTTAGTAACCGAGAAAGATGATCCTTCCTCCTGACTAGAGCAAAATGAGTCTACTGATGGCTACACACATCCCTACACTACCGTTCGATTCAACCAAATTCACCAATTTTTGAGTAGAATAAAAAGTCTTGACGCAAATAGAAAAATATAAAACTATAAGCATACAAAAAATTAAATCTACTAAAATTTCTACACAAGACGAGAGCACTCGACTAGGAGCACTGCAGGAGTAAACATTTTACACCGTCTCACAATTATGCAAGCACAATAACTTTCCCAAATCATACAAAAGAAACGAGTTTAACTCGCAGCACACTAATAACTAAGCACACGCTCATGTGGGTGTAGTGGTGTGCCATGCAATAAACTAATCAAAATAAAATGATAAAATCTTCTTGTATGAACTTGAAATGTGCGCGTGCAAAAGGTAACAATACCTCCCTCCCCCAGACTTACACTAGATTACACAGCATATGATAATGAAATTAAAATCTGATAGAGCTAAGGGAAGAGGTTAACCAATACGGCTAGTGAGCATACCAGAAGACGCTTGAAAAACTAGAAGCACGCCCGCCATACAAAGAATCACAACCCCACCAATACGTAGTTGTCATGAATACCTGCAGGGGTGAGCTCCGCAAAAGCAAAAGAAAAATATACAAAAAGAAATGCTAAAACAAAAATAGACATGAAAATAAAAATGCAGTAAATATAAGATTACTACTATGGTTATTGTCCTCCCAGCACGACTTATTAAATTCTATACATATCTAGCTACTGGGCCTATGAAAGGAAAAGTGCACAGGTAACTATTCCACTATCCGTTACGGTAACGGGTACCTATACAGAGATAAAATAGTTACCCCTCTGCCTAAATAATCATACCTACTCCTCGCAGGCAGAGGAAATAGGAATTAAGAAGAGGAGGAGCGCTGGTCCTCACTCATCTCACCACAAAATATATCCTTGCCTAGTAAGGTATCATCCACCACAGGTATGCAGGAAGCGATGACGATGACATGAGTACAAGGCATATCATCATCCCAACATACCCGTGGAGACTCATCCTGTACAAGCTCAGATAAAGAAGGGGGATCAAGTAATAAAAGAGATGAAGCACTAAAATAATAAGAAAATGGGAGAGTGACTCCGGCTTCACACTCAGCGAGATCCAAGCATAGATCCTCATCGGTATCATATGAGTCGTATCGGGGGGAATTCGACAACTCGAGGTCCGCAGTTGTAAGAGGGATCGCCTCGTTTAAAAAAGAGGTGCAAACCTCCGCATCGGAAAGAGGATATTCCTCATCCCACCAGGGTGCATCATCATGTTCAAAGATATAATACTCTCCATTGAAGAGAATCACGTCCTCATCACACATGGGCGCAACCTTAGGCTCTGAATCACAATCTGGCCTAACATCATCAACCAACTCACAAGAAAGAGGAATAACACAATCCGACAAAAATTGCGTAGGGGAAAAACTGCTCTCAAAATCAGGCATAGAATGAGCAGGCCCCATTGCCAAATTATTTGCAGACGCAACTTCGTCGACGACCGGAACAATCTCATCGTCCCATTCAGGAGCATCCATGAGTTACAGATCCAATTCTCGCAATCTAACACCATAGTGATCGTCTTCACTCAAGGGAAGCTCGTAAAAAGGAACCGAGGGACCCATGAAAGATCTGCATGTGGCGAGAGATTCTTCGGTAATCTCAACGGGCAATGATCGAGCAAGGTGCGCGATGTCAGTGTATGGGCCAGGCAACACCCTGGTAGGCATGTCTACGACAGTCTTTCGCGAACGAGAGGTTGCTGCAGGCACGCCTACAGAGGGAGAAGGCTTGCTTAAGAGAGGGCAATCCTTCACCATGTGGCCTATACCTTGGCATAACAAGCACCTAAAGCAATGCTCGGCTTTCGTTTCCGCCATGACATCGATGCATCGGCGCAAAGCATCATAAAGACAACACTTGGCAACAAAGTACGTATAAAATTAATTACCGAAAAGAGCTACACAGCTAGAATGAAAATAACACAGATTTGCTATCTAAATCAAAAATAAGAGAAGTGCAAAAAGAAATAAGAAAAATAAAAATATCTAAAAATTAAAGCAAAGAAGAAAATGAAATGTACAAATGGAAAAGGGCTTTGATCTACTGTCTCCCTCTCCAAAAACTCACACAACTGTGTTCCCCGGCAACGGTGCCAAATACTTGATGCGTTGAACGACAAGTGTACCGGTCGCACAAGTAATATAAAATGGGTGGCTTTCCAAAGTATCGATCTCTTCAAGGAACACAGTAAGGGGGGAGTTAATATCGAGGAGGACTTGAGATGGAAGTCCTTAGGTCGGAGTAAACTATGGGGGGGGGGGGTTGATGGTTGCAGAAAAGGAAAATAAAACACTACAAACTACTCCTATGCAATGCCGCTATGCATCGCTTTGCTAGGCGGGATGGAAGACTACACGGGCTGCTATGCACCGAATCGCTGGGCGGATGGACGAGTAGGCAAGCGTAAGAACCAAAATTTTAGGGTTGTAAGCACCTCTTCGCTACGCATGCTTCTAGCAATTGCTAGAACGACAAGAATGGATGGATGGCGGATGGATAAATAGGTGCACCTCAAGCAAAAAACGAAAACATACAATCATATAGACATGATTACATGCGAATGTTTATCAAAACAGCACAACTTCATCATATACAAAGAGTTCAACTAAACTATCAACAACAAGATAAGAAAAGTGTGTGAAATCGAACGGATCCGAAGTCTTGCCGAGGATACATGGTAGGATTCGCCGGGTCATCAATCCGTGTCCTAGCTCGGTCCTCAAGTGCGTCTGGGGTAGAGGAGGCTGTCACTCACTCCCAATAAACCCTTCTTCTTCTTGTCATGAGCTGGTGGAGGATAACATAACTTCTCCTGGCTTGATGGAGAAAGCTAGATATAAGCTCCTCTTGAAGCTCAAGGATGAAGGAGGAGGCCGAGAGGAAGCTCTGGATTGGATTTAGCGTTGAATGCTTGCCTGAATCTCCTACCCTTGGTGGAACGACGGATTTTGCCCTAAAAAAAGGAGGAAATGGCGGGGAAGAAGCTGATACAAGCTGTCCTCAAATGGCAGAAAATCTGCTCTTAAATAGAAAAAGATCAGAAAATTGGTCACGGACGGTCTGGCGCACGACCGTGCGTGAACCGTGCGATATTCACGCGCAGAAAATGAGAAGAAGCATTACCCGTGCCTTTTACTCACACATGGGTGATTCCGCCTGTGCGTGAAGGATATCGCACGGGTAAAAATAGTGCACATGAATGCAGGAGAAAATAGTGGAACCGTGCGTTTTACTGGCGCATGGGTGTTGTTGCCCGTGCATGAAGGAAACACACGATTAACGACAGATCACTGGAAAGCTTGGCAAAAGGTGCAGGCCATGCGATTCCTTCTCGCACGGTTTGGAAGAAACCGTGTGGGAATAAATCGCACGGGTAGAAACAGATGCCCCAAGAAATGCTGTGTGAAATTCACGATTGGACTAGAACCGTGAGCGAAGAAATGTGCACGACAATGCATTTTACATAGAAACTGGAAATGGAATTCGGGACATCACGACTACCTGCACAACAATAAAACTAGGCTTGAGCACAAGCTTCCAGCACCAAAATGGAAACAAAAGTAAACAAAAAGATAATGAGGAGCACCATGTGCATACCCCCGATAATAGAATCCGCAATTGCACACCCTCGGACCTAAAAGTGTACTTCCTATGGAAATAAAGATTAGAAGAAATATGAACGATATAGAACTAAAAGTGAAGTGCAAAGGCATGAAAACTAGCTCAGATGAGTCCGAAAAACCCTATATAAATCGGACTCATCATGCCGCCGACCACCCAACCGTCTCCCCAGGCGGCCACTGCTACCACCACCTCCGTCGTGGTGGTAGCTATCGCCATGCGGCGTGACAGCCACTGGAGAGGCCTTTTACGGCGATCCCGACAAGTTAAATTTTCAGAAAAACTAGTAGAATCTATTCCCTATATGAGCCACCTGACAAGTTCTTTTGGTTGCACTCAAGCATCCTCTCCTGATCTGTTGGGGTCAGCCCCCCGCTGATGCGGACCTTCTCCAACCTACCTCCGATGGTGAGAACCTCCATCTCCACTACCTTCTCCACAGCCTCTAGCCTGGATTGCTCCCCCCACTCTCCAATATCCTCCCCACCCGGGGCAGGAACTTCGCCCTCAGCCTCCTCCACGGCCATGACTTTGGCTGGCTCCTGAACTTCCTCCGCCACCTCCACCTTGGTTTGGTTCTCCCCCCTCCATCTCAACTACCTCCTTCTCTGCCTACTCCATCCTCCGCCCATCTCCTCGGCCCCCTCCTTACAATAGACGAAGTTTACCGCCATGACGTAGCACTCCCTTGCTACCTTGGGGTCTCCCCGGACCTGGACCTGGATCCCCTCGGCGTAGAACTTCAGGCATTAGTGGAAGGATGAGGGGAAACAACAGAAGGCGCTAAAGAGGGGTCACCTAAAGATGGCATTGTAGCTGCTGGGGGCATCCACGATGATAAGCCTGCAGGTGCGGGACTGCCCCTTAGAGTGACATGGAGTCCTACTCCTCCTTCGACCTCCTTCCTCTCCCCCGAGAATCAAAACAAAGGTCCATTCGAGGCTAGCACCCTCAGCCTCTACCTTCATCGCGTCAAACGCCTTCTTTAAGATGACATTGACCGAGCTCCCATTGTCAATGAGGATCCGGGAGACGATGAAGTTCTCGACCGCTCTTTGGATGACCAGCGCGTTGCAGAAGAGGTCCTCATGGTCTAGCAAATCCTTCCTTGAGAAGGTGATCTTCTCCTCTGGGGGTGGGGTCTTGGATGTGGAGCCAATTCTCCTGTGATAAATGGTGTGGAGACTTGCCTTGAAGGAAGCCTCGACCCCCACCCCCCCATGGATCAATATGATCCCTACCAAGGCCCCAACATCGGCCCGATCCTCACATATGTCCTCCTCTGCCCAAGGAAGGACTTCCTCGATCTGCACTCACAAGAGGTCTTGCTGCTGCTACTGCTCTCTATTTCCTCTCATCTCGAGGAACTCTGAGCACGTGGCCGTAGCGCGCCCTTCCTCCTAATGGAAGTCACATTATGGAAGCTCCACCCTAACTTCCCTTCTCCTTCTTTATGCTACTCTCCTCCTCTCCCCCATGGATATAGCCATAGCCTAGTCCTGGTTGGGAAGAGGTGGTCTCTGGCTTTGCCTCCCACATGGGGGATAAAACTGGACCTGGCCTCCCTGGCGGTTATCCCCCCATGGTGACCTCTCTGCAACCCTTGATCTTGCCACTCTGGCCTCCACCCTAGCTGATGGTTCAGCTCCTAACTCCCCCACCTAGGCTGCTACTGCTATTCCCTCTATAGGGGCTCAGCTCTTCTCTCCTCCTATCCTCTACCACCTCTTAGCCTCTCTTCCTCCGTGGCCCACCTGGCCAGCTTCCGGGCGAACTCTAGGTTTGACGCTTCCCATTAAACTTCCCTTACTTCCCTCTCCATCAAATCCTCATAGGAGAGGGGCGACACCCTCTTCAGCTCCATTCGAAAGAAACCCTGTTGTAGCCCCAAACTGAAGGCCATCATTAGGGTATTCCCTGACATCTCTAGGACCTGGGTCACCTCCTCCTGGAACCGGTCCACGTAGCTCCCCAGGGTCTCGTTCACCCCCAGATTGATGTGGAATAGGGAATCTGACTCCTTATTCCTTCTCTTACAGGTGGTGAACCTCAGCATGAACCCCCGACGTAGGTCCTCGAAGCAGTAAATGGAATTGGTCAGCAACTGGTGGAACCACTCTCTTGCCTTCTCCTTGAGAGTTATGACGAAGAGCCTGCACTTGAATCCATCCAACATTTGCCAGATCGAAACCACGTCCTCATACCATTGGACGCGTTGGAAAGGGTCTCCCTTTCCTGCGTAGTAAGAAATCTCTGGCTCCATGAACCCCTCCGAAACTAGGGAGGAAGAAACCGACTCACTGAAGGGGCTACCTCCCCCTACTAGGCGAGCTTGGGGGACTCGCACCCCCATCTCGCCGAACCTGTGGCCGCCCGCCGAGCCCGGGAAGAGTACTCACCCGGGGAGCTCGCCACCTCTCCCTTCCTCAGCAACCTCCTTCCCAGCTCGCTTGCCGGGAGCATCCTCGCCGAGGGCTGGGACCGTGAGTACTTGCGCCGCTGGGGTCAAGCACTTGGCACACGCGCCGAGTGCGAACCTGACGAGGCCAAGCACCTCCTACTTGAAGTCTTCAAACTTTACCACTGTGGCAAGAGGTGGGGGTGGGGGGGGGGGAGCGAGTTATACCTATTCGAGCCTCGTCCTTCTCCTCCCGTCATCGAGCCTGCTGAAGATTTTCTGTGCTGACCACACTCCATGCTCACCGTACCAAAATGTTGGAACCGATAATTCGGTCCCTTGTGGAATTCACCTTTAAGGAAGGGGTAGTCGCGCTCCTACTTCTCTCCTACAAGCAAAATGACAAGAAAATAAAAGGAAAAGACCCAATGACTCGGCGCAGAGGTCCCACCACAAACCTGAAAAATCTCAGAGCGCTTCCCCTCTCTTAGCCAAATGCCAAGCTAAGGATACCTCAGAAAGCGCAAGAAGGTCTGGGATCTAGTGAGTATGCCTTCTGAGGTGCACCTAGGGTCCTATTTATAGGATTCTGAAAACGGCCTTCAAATAGCCAACCTCCGTTGTTCTGAACAGATATGCGCAGCCCAACGGAGTATGCCAATAGTATAACTCCGTTGTTCTAGAAGGATATTGGCAACCCCAACAAGGGTACCTAGGTAATTTGGCCGTTGGGCCCTACTTGATAAGTTCCAAGGATCTGGAGGTCAACTCGCCGCAACACTCCATCGCACTGAGGCGGACGCGACCTGGCTTCCGCAACTCACCTTCCTTCCTCTAGGCGAGCGCGAGCCAGGCCACAGCAGTTCGCCAGTCCTCGGTTCTAGGCGGGATGACGGCGAGGTCGCTTATGAGATAACGGGCTGGGTGGGCAGCTTGCGCGGCTCGCCCACCTAGCCTCAGCAAAAGAGAGCTGGCCGCTATGGGCTGCTACTTTGGGATTGGAGCTTAGCTCGAAGAAGACTGGGTCCACATCGACGAACTTTGGGTGGGCACGGGCCGAGTGGCCCAACTCACTCAGCTCGCCCATCTAATTTTTGCGAGCGCGAGCTGTCCATTCTGAATTCGCCCGTTTTGGCCTGGTTGACTCCCTCAGCAAATACCAGGTTATACAAGTAATTTAGTGTCGTTTGTCCGTTACAGTTTGTCTGGTGACGTAGCCTTCATTAATTTTGGTATCAGAGTATGGTTATTATGACTAGGTGCATGCAGGACATATTCGTTATTATTATTTTTATTGTTATTTCCTTCGTCACGCTGGCGAGTCGCTAGATTAGGGGGAGCCACTAGATTTAATCACAGTTCGTTAATCATCTCCCTGATGTCCATTAGTTTATCAGTGAACTCTTGGCAGAGTTCATCAATCGTTGTAGTCCCATGACCCGTATCCCTATCGTCCTCTATATTGGAGGAAGAAGGTGTACACTCCGTGCCTAATCTAGTGCACATTCACTGACAGAAGCTTGAGCCTTACTAGTAGAAATTTTATAAAAGATATTTATTTTATAATAATACTTAATAAAAAGAGGTAATTTAAAATTTGCTAGATAGAAACACTTACCGAAGAAAACTAGGGGAACATATGAGAATGAGACTCTCTTATTCCAGACTCTAATACCCAAGTTGCGCTCCTGACGTATTATTTCGCCAAAGAACTTTTACTATAGGAATTGTCTTCCTTCTCAACACTCGATCTAGCATTCCAAAATACTGTCAGGCTCTCCGAAATAAGAAAGATTAGGCTGCAACTAGTTTTATAACTAAGGATATGATGGACACTAAAGAAAGCTCTTTCGCAGTTGGATCACATGAAATACATCGCGAACACCAGGGAATGAAGCAGGCAAATCTAGCCTATAAGAAGGCACTACGATGCACTCAATAATTTAGAAAGGTCGCATATACCAGGGATCCAACTTACTGACCTTACTAAATCTCTTAACACTTGGCATAAGAGAAACCTTCACAAAAACCGTGTCCTTAACTTAGAACTCCAGATCGAATCTCTGCCGATTTGCATACTTCTTATTATGCTCTTGAGCCAATCAAAGCTTCTTACGGATATACGTGTAACGTCCCAATTTGCGCTAGGCCCCTTGCACGAGTTTTGAGTCAAGAGACTTGACTCGGGCTCGGGACGCACTGGCAAAAGGTTTCAAGTGCGTTGAATGGAGTGTAAGGTTGAGTGCTATCCAACGGATCGAAAGGAAATGGCCTAAGGGAAAATCGACGAGAATGGGAGTTGATACTCGCCGATCGACGGGTATCGGGAATGATAATCGCCGATCGACGGGTATCGGGAATGATACTCGCCGATTCGACGGGTATCGATGGTCGATACCCACCGGATCTTGAACTGCTGATTGAAAATTAGGATAAGGGAAATTCATCGAGTATCATTGTTGATACCCAAAGAATTCGTCGAGAATGCCTGGGGATTCTCGCCGATCGTCGAGAATGCCCGGTGATATCCACCGATCGTCGAGTATCGCTGACCGATACTCAACGCACTCAACGCCAGGATTTCTGATAAGTTGGCTAAGTGAAATTCGTCGGGTATCATTGTTGATACCCGACAAATTCGTCGAGAATGCTCGCCGATTCTCGCCGTTCGTCGAGAATGACGGTTGATTCCCGTCGAATTTGACTTGTGCGTTTTCTTCGCCCTGGCAGATTCACCGGCTTGTACAGGCGGACCGAACCGGACTTCGGGATTCGTGCTGATGATTATTCCTTGGACCGGGTCACTTCAATATGACCCATTAGGGGCGGTCCAATGGGGCGTTGACACGTGGCAGAAGGAGTTAACCTAATACATCGGTTTATAAGAGGAGATAAAGCCAAACCCTAGCCATCCTTGCCAATCGTTCTTGCCATCATCGAGGACCTCGCGAATCCAACAGAGCCGCGGGAAGCAGTCAGAGCTCCTGGAGGCGGCCTTCTCTCTCTCTCTCTTTCCTTTGCTGTGAAGAACAACTACACCAAGCAAGAGATGCCGCAAAGAAGGATGACTAGATCCATGGCCGGAAATGATGGTACTGCTGGAATCGAGGTGAACTTCCTCCCCTTCTCCCTTGGTGCTAGATCTGTAGTTAATATTCTAGGAGATATATCGACTCCTTAGAGTCTTGATGGTGAGGAGGAGATTTCTTAGGGAAAAGCCATGCCTAGGTCGTTTTCTAGGCTTAGTCCCCTCCAACCTCTTCATTCTTCAAAGTGAAGATGAGAGAGTGATTCATGGAGAAATATGGCTTCGTGAGGGTGAATAAGGGTGGATGATTTTCTGGAGGAGTTTTTGGGAGATTGGTGCAAGGAGGAAGATGAACGAATGCCGTTCATCTCGCCTTAAGATGCGTGCAAGGATCTCATAAAAATATGTACACACATTTTTTTTCTTTTTCTTTTTCTTTTTCATTTTTCTTTTTCATTTTTTTTTTCAAAACAAAGGCCATAAATATTTTTATTTTCCGTTTTGAGTTGGCCAAACAAAAATAAACATCACTTTTGAACATACTTCCTTTTTTTTTCGAAAACCTTTCTCCACAAAAATCACAAAATACCCTATCAAAAATCGTTAAAATAATTTATGAAACTCAAAAAGGCTAGTGCGATTCGATAGGTTGGAAATTTTGGCTTTGGTGAAACTGAAATGAAGAGAGGAGCTATCAAATGAAATCGGAAAAAGGCTCAAAAATGGCTAACTAGTGGTAAAAGTTTTTAGGTTGGCAGGAAAGCTCAAACGAAAACAAAAACGGCCTAAATCATTTTCACGCTTTTGAATTTATTTAAAACAAAGGTTTGAAAAATTTCAAAAAGCGAGTCCTAGATAATAAAAGAAGATTGATGAAATTAACTCGAAAATAGAAATAATAGGTGACTTGGATCGTTCACATCTACTACGTTATTCAAAAGTTGACTTTACAAAAATTATTCAAAAATGAAAAAGAAAATAGTGGATGATGAATTTTTGAGAAAGTAAAGGAAATAAAAAAACAAAAAACCATAATAGAAATGCGAGTTTTAGAAAAATATTTCACCTTAACATGCTACCGCGAATTAGAAACACAGCATGGCCAACATTTTACTTGTGAAACATAATTAAAAAGGACGATTAGAAATATTATAATTAACTAAGTTGTTTATAGGAGATTTTGAGTAAAACAAAACTAAAAACTAGGGGTACTATTGAAATACCAAAATGTCTAAACTATTCAAAAATACATATATATTTTTTTATTTTGAGAAATATTCTCTTTTTTTGGATTTTGGAAAATTTTTCTCTTTTTTGGAATTTTAAGATATTCATTTTTTTTTATAGAACTATTTACAAAAAAGGAAATTATTTACACTAAGCAAAAATGAAGGAGGAAATCCTCCCCCAAGCTTAAAACAGACATTGTCCTCAATGGCTAAAGAAGGGGATTGGAGAAGGAGAGAAAAATAAAGTGCAGAATTGAAAAGACAGAATTGAAATACAGGTACTTCCCCGGATTTATTTGCTGCGAAAGCTGAGTGATGTCGCTCCCCAAATGTCTTCTTTGGACTTTGTGATGGATTCAGCAATGTTGGAGCAGGCGATCGCAGAAGCTTCAGCTTGTCGGAGCCGTCCGAGGCAAAAATTGTAAAATAAAGAAAACAGAAAAAGATAACTTGGGTTGCCTCCCAAGAGCGCCCTTTGGTTAAAGCGTCGTTGAGCTCGACGCATCAAAAATAATATTGTCCAAAAATATTGTTGTCCCGAAATAAAATTGTTTTTAGCAGAAAAAAATAAAAATTTCAAGATTAAAGTTCGTGAAGCAGAAACTTAATAGTGTTTGGACTGACATCATCATCACCAGAGAAATACAGTTTAAGACGCTGACCATTCACTTTGAAATTACCCTTATCAGGGTGAGAAATTCAAACAGTTCCATAAGGAAATACTTCTAAAACAGAAAACGGGCCAGACCAGCGAGATTTTAATTTGCCCGGAAATAAACGTAAACGAGAATTATATAACAGGACTTGGTCGCCCGGCTTAAAGTTTTTAGGGTGCCTTAAGTGTTTATCGTGTAAACGCTTCGTCCGCTCTTTATAAAGTTTGTTATTTTCATAAGCATAAGAGCGACACTCGTCGAGTTCATTTAGTTGGAATTTTCGAAGTTCACCGACTGAGTGGGGATCGAAGTTTAAAAATTTTAAGGCCCAAAAGGCGCGGTGTTCTAACTCTACGGGCAGATGGCACGATTTTCCATAGACCAGCCGATACGGCGTACATCCGAGGGCGGTTTTGTACGCTGTTCGGTAGGCCCATAAGGCATCGTCAAGTTTGGCTGACCAGTCTTTTCTAGAAGTTGAAACAGTCTTTTCTAATATTCTTTTTATTTCTCTATTTACTACTTCGACTTGACCGTTAGTTTGGGGGTGGTAGGCAGTGGATAGTTTATGCGTAACGCCGTATTTAGTAAGGATTTTTGAAAATTGTGCGTTACAGAAATGGGAACCCCTTTCGCTAACGATTGCGCATGGCGTACCGAATCTAGAAAATAATTTTTTTAAAAACGTGACTACAACTCGGGAGTCATTCGTAGGAAGAGCTTGGGCCTCAGCCCATCGTGAAACATAATCAACAGCAACTAAAATATATTTATTTCCGAAGCTAGAAGGAAGGGGGCCAACAAAATCAATTCCCAGAGGTCGAAAATTTCGCACTCTAAGAAATAATTTTGCGGCATTTCATTTTTATTAGAAATATTGCCCGACCGTTGGCAACTATCACACCTGCTCACAAAGGCTTGCGCGTCTTTAAACAGGCTAGGCCAGTAAAAACCCGCGCAAAGCACTTTATGAGCGGTGCGAGCAGCTTGATAGTGCCCACCTGTCGGACCTTCATGCAAATGTTTTAGAATATCAATTCCTTCATCAAAAGAAACACATCTCCTTATCACTTGATCCGCACAAATTTTGAAAAGATGCGGGTCTTCCCAAAAGTAGTTCTTCAGCTCAGAAAAGAATTTCTTCTTCTGCTGAGAGGAGAACTCTTTTGGGAGCACCCGGGCCACTAGATAGTTGGCGATGTGCGCGAACCAAGGAGAAGTAGATGTATTAACTAAAAGCAGCTTCTCATCAGGAAAATAGTCATTAAAAATTTTTCATTTAATTTTTCTATAAAGGGGTTATCTAATCTTGATAAATGGTCGGCGGCCAAGTTCTCGGCTCCTCGCTTATCACGGATCTCTAAGTCAAACTCCTGGAGGAGTAAGACCCAGCGAATCAAGCGAGGCTTGGCATCCGTTTTGGCAAGAAGGTACTTGAGGGCCGAGTGGTCCGTAAAAACAATGATTTTTGAAAGTGTAATGTAAGGGCGAAATTTATCAAATGCAAATACTACGGCTAAGAGCTCCTTCTCGGTTGTGGTGTAATTTTCTTGTGCAGATGTGAGGGTTTTACTAGCGTAATAGATGGGGTGGAAGTTCTTAGATATGCGTTGACCTAATACGGCTCCCACCGCAAAACTACTCGCATCGCACATAATCTCGAAAGGAAGGTCCCACACCGGAGCTATCATAATCGGCGCGTTAATTAACTTTTCTTTAATTAATTCAAAGGCAGAAATACAAGAGTCATCAAAAATGAATGGAGCGTCTTTTTCTAAGAGATGGGTGAGGGGCTTAGTGATCTTGGAGAAGTCCTTTATAAAACGACGATAAAAACCAGCGTGGCCTAGGAAACTTCTTATAGCTTTTATGTTTGTAGGTGGCGGCAACTTCTCAATAACTTCTATCTTGGCAACGTCTACCTCAATACCTTTAGCAGAAATTTTATGACCTAAAACTAACCCTTCCCTCACCATAAAATGGCATTTTTCCCAATTTAGGGCAAGGTTAGTTTCTTCGCATCGTTCTAAGACTTTTTCGAGGTTTTCTAAACATCTATCGAAGGAGTCGCCGAACACGGAGAAATCGTCCATGAATACCTCCATAATGCTTTCTACGTACTTGTCAAATATTGCTAGCATACATCGTTGGAATGTAGCCGGCGCATTGCATAATCCAAACGACATTCTTCGGTACGCGAAGGTGCCGAAGGGACAAGTAAACGTAGTTTTCTCTTGGTCCTCGGGAGAGATGGGTATTTGAAAGTACCCCGAGAGGCCATCGAGAAAACAATAAAAGCTATGGCCGGAGAGACGTTCTAAAATCTGGTCGATAAACGGTAGAGGAAAGTGGTCCTTACGGGTGGCGTCATTTAACTTACGGTAATCTATGCACATACGCCAACCCGTCACCGTCCGTGTCGGGATTAATTCATTATTCTCATTACTAACTACGGTTATCCCTCCCTTTTTTGGAACTACCTGAACGGGGCTAACCCACTTACTGTCCGATATAGGGTAGATAATTCCTGCGTCTAATAGTTTCATAACCTCGCCCTTAACTACTTCTTTCATATTCGGGTTTATACGGCGCTGAGGTTGGATAGAGTTACGCGAATTATCTTCCATTAAAATTTTATGTGTACAGAAAGATGGGCTTATGCCCTTGATATCAGAAATTTGCCAAGCAATAGCCCGGCGATGCTTACGTAGAACTAGAAGAAGTTTATCGTTCTGCGTATCCGTGAGGTAGGCCGAAACGATAACTGGTAACTTGGAGTCTTTTTCTAAGAAAGCATACTTAAGGTGTTCGGGAAGTTCTTTAAGTTCTAGGGTAGGGGGTTCTTCATAAGAGGATTTTGAGATTCTTTCTTTTTCAAAAATAATATCTTCATAAACTTTTTTATAAGGAACGTAATAAGGGGTGGGGCTAGCAGCCAAGACGGCTTCTTGTACAGATTCAGTGGTAAGAAAAGAGGAAGAACAAAAATCAGAAAACTCTTTTTCAAAGTCGGAAAGACAATAAGAAGATTCATCACTTCCTTGCAGTGATTCTGTTATAAGAGAAGAGGAGCAAAAAGTAGAAAATTCTTTTTCAAAGTCGGAGAGGCAGTAGGAAGAATCATCACTCACGGCGTCTACGAAAAAACATAAGTCATCGTTCGCTAAGGTGTTCTTCATCGAAGGGGTGATAGAAAATGTGACTTCGTCGTCGCCTACTCGAAGAAAGAGCTTACCATTGCTTACGTCAATGATGGCTCGGGAGGTGGCAAGGAAGGGTCGGCCAAGGATCAGGGGAACCTCGACGTCTTCTTCGATGTCCAAAATGACAAAGTCCACCGGGAAGATGAACTTGTCGACTTTCACTAAAACGTCCTCCACTATTCCTAACGGGTACTTGACGGATCTATCGGCTAGCTGGATACTCATACGCGTGGGGTTAAGGCTACCAATCCCTATCTTTTTGAACAACGAAAAGGGCATCAGGTTTATACTTGCGCCTAAGTCGGCTAACGCGTGTTTAACAAAGAGATCACCGAAGACACACGGGATAGAGAAACTACCCGGGTCACTGATTTTCTTCGGCAAACCGTTTGTTAAAACGACGGAGCACTCGGCGTTAAGCGTGACGTGCGAAAGATTCTCTAACTTCTTCTTGTTTGTGAGGAGGTCTTTAAGATATTTGGCGTATTTCGGCATTTGCGAAATAGCCTCGTGGAAGGGAAGATTAATGTGGATTTGTTTGAAGATTTCTAAGAAGCGGGAGTACTGATCATCTTGACGTTGTCTATTAAGTTCAGAGGGGTATGGAGGAGTTGAATTATTTTTGAAGATGGGTGGTGGAGTGAGATTATTTTCTAAAGTGGGGGTGATTACTTCTTCAGCAGAGGGTGGAAGCGGAGCGGAGCTTTGATTTTTAAAAGCGGAAGCGGAGCTTGCCTCGGGCTCTTCACTTACCATACCGGAGACTTGCTTCCCACTCCGAAGAGTTATAGCTTTCGCTTGCTCTCTCGGGTTTGGTTCGGTATTGGAAGGAAGAGACCCTGCGGGTCGCTCAGAAATTATTTTCGCGAGCTGTCCTACCTGATTTTCTAAACTTTTTACGCTTCCGGTTAAAGTTCTTATGGTAGCGTCATTTGTGGTGATATATTTAGAAAGTAATTCCTCCAAGCTCGGAGGTTTTGGGTAATTTTGAAGAAGTGGTGGTGGTGGTGGTTGTGCAGAAAAATCATTTTGCGGAGGTGGGCGCATCGCATTCGATGGATTACTCCATGAAAAGTTCGGGTGATTTCTTAAAGCGGGGTTATAACTATTCGGAAAATTAAAACCAGGCGGATGAAAATTCGCAGCAGAAAAATTATTAAAAGCAGTTCTAGGCAAATTATTAACATAATCTAAATGTTCTGGAGTAGGGGTTGCAGATTCCCATACCTGAGGGGCGGAGGCAGCAGTCATCTCCGTGATTTTTTTGCTTAGGATTTCTACTTGCAGAGCGAGCTGGGAGACGTTGTCCACTTCATAAATACCTGCAGGCTTGTTCGGGCGGGACCTAGGCACATTCCACTGATAAGTGTTCATGGCCATGTCCTCAAAAAGCTCAAGAGCGGCTTCCGGGGTCTTATGATTTAAAGTACCGCCAGAAGCTGCGTCTATCATTTGCTTCGTGCTTTGATTTAGCCCGTTATAAAATGTCTGCACTTGTAACCATACAGGCAGCGCGTGATGTGGGCATCGTCTTAATAATTCTTTAAATCTCTCCCAGGTTTCGTAAAGGGTTTCAGAGTCTATTTGTCCAAAGGCAGAGATGTCGTTCCTAAGTTTTGCAGTTTTAGCTGGCGGAAAATACTTCGCCAAAAATTTTGCAGTTAAATCATTCCAAGTGGTTATGCTATTTTTCGGAAGTGTGTTAAGCCACTGCTTAGCTTTAGTTCTTAGAGAGAAGGGGAAGAGTCTTAGCCTGGTCGCATCATTTCTGACACCATTTATCTTGAAGGTGTCACAAATTTCAAGAAAGCTAGCTATATGTGCGTTCGGATCTTCATCTTGAAGTCCGTCAAATTGCACATATTGCTGCACCATTTGAATTATGCTAGGCTTTAGTTCAAAGTTATTATTTGCTATAGTAGGGCGGACTATACTCGATTCTGTTCCCTCGAGGTTTGGTCGTGCATAATAGGACATAGTCCTTTGCACGGCCTCATCTACGTTGGGTTCTTCCATTCTTAAAGTATTAAATGACTCGGAGTCCTCAACCGGCACTTGGATAGTAGGACCTTGAAATCGCGATCTTCTCCGAAGAGTACGCTCAATTTCGTGGTCCAAGTCCAAAATAACCGACGGACTCCCGCGGGTCATGCACTAAAAGAACAGAAAAGAGGAAGAGAAAGAGAAAAAGGATAAACTAGAAAGAAAAACTAGATTTAGAAAATTAAATAAAATTTTTTTTTCTTTTTGAAATAGATTTTTTTTTTATTATAAATTAACTCCCGAACTTCCCAAGGACTACCCCGTGAAGGGTTCGCAAGGTACTAGACAAGACAGTGGCGCTTAAAGCCCTTTGCCCTTTTCGAGAGAATTAGGTGGCGTAGAAAAATTGTGAGGTTGGTTTCTATTAAGAGCGGTGATTAAATTTTTTTTTTATTTTTTAAAACTTTAAAGAAAGGGGATGAGAAAGAGAAGAGATAAAATTAATAGGTTCGTGTTTTCAAAATATCAACGGAAATTGGCTCCCCGGCAACGGCGCCAAAAACTTGTTGCGCGCTAGGGTTCGAAGAAAATAAACGCAACCGAACTAGCAACCCGATGAGGCAAGTATACCTATCGAATTGTAGCAAGGGGACACAAGTGTCGTATTGAAATCCGGGAACTGTTGGCTAAGCTTACTCACACGAACGCTATTATCTTATCGATGGAAAACTAGGGTTTTAGAAAGTCTAAGTGCAGGGGAGAAAGTAAAGCTATACTAGAAAAAGAAACACTGCAATTAAGAGGGCTATTAAGTAAACAACTAAGCTAGAAAGGAAACTACTGCGGTTAATTAAAGAGCACAAGACAGGTGATTACTACGAAAGGTAGAAAATATGAAATGGAAATGCACCCGATCAAGATTCACCTCGGCTAAAGATGATTAAGACAATGCGATAAAAATCTAAACTTAATAGGATAAGGGTCCTTGACCGTGGAGGTTCCTAAAGCTTGAACACGCTTCTCTCGAAGTCGTGCCCAACTGAGTTTAGGAAGGTCCGACCGACTCTCGTCTAAATCGGAGGCCTAAAACTCGCTTTACGCGGTGAACCCCACTATTGGATTTTACTCCAATCCGGGAGATTTGGACGTCTGCCTCTCTCGAGGGGTGCGTACAACTCCCTTTACTCTTGAATGCTCACTTCATTCTTTCGGCCTCTCGGCTAGCCCAGAATGAAAGCAAAGGCGGAGAGTATATATCGAAAATATACCTCCGACCCGTGATAAATCAAGAGTAATTCAAGGCCCTAACCTAAAAAGAAAAGATTAATTAAAACATCATAACATAATCGCTCTAACCTCGGATCATCAAGATCGAGTACAAGGAGGATTAGTTAATCATAATGGAGTGGAGGGGGGAAGATGAGTAGAAAAGCATAAGAAGAACACAAGCAAAAAAAAGAACACTTTTATTAATAAAAAAGGGCAAGTTACACTATTGAAAATTAAAGTTACAAGTGCATGAAAATTAAACCCTATTCTAGCCCTACATTAAGCACTAAGCAAGAAGAAAATTACATTAAAAGCTAGCACAAACTATGATTAAACTAGGGTTAACCAAAAAGTACAAAGAGAGGGGGAGAGAGAGAGAGAGAAAGCATGAAAAAGGATCAAGAAACAAAGGGGCAGCACCTCCCCCACTCAACCAAAGCTTGCTGAAATGGGGGGGAGGGGGGCTCAATTTATAGATTTTTTTCTCGGGTTGGTCACGCCCTCTGACACGCCCTAGGGGGGGGGGGCGTGTCAGGGGGCGTGACAGGTACGGATTTGACCTCGGGCTCTGGATTCTGGCGGGAGGGATGATTGCTTCGGTACGTCGGTGGTCACGCCCTGGGTCACGCCCGTGACAGGGGGGCGTGACAGGCATGTCATGTCCAAATCATTGGTCGGAAATCCGTCAGTCGCCGAAAAAGGAAGGTGTCACACCCATGTCACGGGCGTGACATGGGGCGTGACAGTACTATTTGCGTGCTGAGGCGGAAGGGCATTTAATGCGGCGGCAGCTTTGCGGCAGAGGGCGACACGCCCCTGGTCACGCCTAGTGACACGCCCAGGGAGGGCGTGTCAGGGGGGCGTGACAGCGGTTTTGACCATTTTCTGTCCCTTCCAGCAGGTGTCCTCGGGATCGGGTGACACGCCCTAGGTCACGCCCAGGGAGGGCGTGACAGGGGGGGCGTGACAGGCCATTTTGGCAATTTTTCTGAAAACCTGCAAAAAGACAGGAAAAAGTTAGTGGCAATAAAATTTACATAAAAAGGATAAAAATAAACTAATAATAGACATAATTTGTACAATATAAAATATAAAATACGATAATAGTTTAGGCTACAAAACGTATTATCAATTGACTTCCTTTTATTATTATGGTTGGGTTGGCATTTATATGTTGATATTGTTTGAAGTCGGTAGGATAGGCGTCTTGTGGTACAGGCTGACCCGAGTGTTAGTGTTACCGCAAGGCGGCTGTTCTTGGCATAAGACCCCTCTCATGCCGTGTCTTGTGTTCCGGGAGGGGGGTCTTACAATACATCATAAAAATGCCCATCTCATCAAAGGCCTCTGGATTTAACAATGGCCTCTCACCAACCCCGACCCCAAACAAGGGAGTTCAGCAATGCCTCCCATACAAAGCTTCAAAAAGGTCCATCTACAAGCTCTCCTGATAGCTATTACTGTTAGCAAACTTCATGAGTCGAAGATGCTCGTCCCAAGATCCAACATGGTCCAAGATATAACATCTAATTATTTGTTCCATGATCTGATTGACCCTATCTTTTTGACCATTAGTCTGCAGATGGTAATCGGTAGAATAACTAAGATTAGTGCACAAAGCTCACTGCAAGCTTTGACAGAAATAAGACATAAATCTAGAGTACTAGTCTAACAATATACTCTCTAGAAAACCATAAAACATGATAATCTCTTTCAAATAAAGCTCCACTATCTTCTCCATGGAATAATCAATCTTGAAGGGAACAAAATGGGCACGCTTCTTTAATATGTCGACTATAACCAAAACAAAATCGTGATATCGGGGAGGCCTTGGCAAAACTGTAATGAAATCTATAGAAATACACTCCCATTTCTAACTCGGAATATCCATGGGTGTCAACTTACCACCAGGTCTTCTATGATCTCCCTTAATACACTGACAGATATAACATTTAGATACAAACTTTGTTATATCAATCATCATTCCCGACCACCAAACCTTCTGCTTTAGATCTTAATATATCTTTGTAGATCCAGGATAGTAGACAATACTAAAACCATAAGCTTCATCAAAAATCTTTGATCGAATGTGCTCAACAGCGTGAATACATTATCTTCCTTGATACTTCAAAGTACCAACATCATCAATTGAAAAATTCAGTAATTCTCCTTTTCAGTTAAACTTCAAATGTGCTGTAATTTAGGATCATCCTTCTGATGTAGTCTCGTAAGTAAAATCCATGATGGCTCTTTAGCTTCTACGCTAGTTGGCAAAGCGCTACTTCTGACAGTTATATTCATCAAAAAGAACTCCTCTAAAGATTGCACATATAGATTAAAAATATGAGATTCCTTTCAGCATAAGGCATCAACTACCGCATTAGCCTTGCCTGGATGATAGACAATTTCAACATCATTGTCCGCAACCAATTCCAACGATCTCCACAGGAATAGATTTAGTTCCTTTTGAGTGAAGAAATACTTAAGACTCTTATGATCCATAAAAATCTTGAATGATACCCATATAATGGATGTCTCCAAAGCTTCAATGTATAAATAACTACAACAAACTTTAGATCATGCGTAGGGTAATTCCTTTCATGTACCTTCAATGGCCTTGAACCATACAAAATAACCTTCTCTTCTTGTATCATTACACAACTGAGCCCAACTTGGGTAGCATCCACATAAACGACATACTCCACCCCCTAAGTAGGCAAAGCCAAAACTATAGTAGAATATAACCTCTTCTTCAACTCTTGAAATGCTTTCTCACATGCATCGCTCGAAATAAAAGCTGTGCTCTTCTGCGTAAGATTGGTTAAAGGTGCAGACAGTAATAAAAAAGCCTTGCAAAAATCCCCTATAATAACTTGCCAACCCCAAGAAACTCCTTATCTCCTTAGGCATTGTAGGCTTTTTCCAATCCAAAGCTACAGTTATCTTAGATGGGTCCTTGAAGATAACATCTTTATTCACATTGTGACCCAAGAAGGATACATGAGATAACCAAAATTCACACTTGCTAAACTTTGCATACATCTTATGTATTGCCCCATGTTTCCAGAGGTAAGAAATTAATTCTGTGAGATACCTCCCAACGGTAGGGTTATCGCTGGCGGTAGCATGACCAATTTATTTGGTAGAGCTCTTAGGTAGGTACCACGTGGCGGTAGAAATAATTTGTAGCGGTAGCATCAGTCATCGAGAGTGTCAAGAGCGGTGTGTTGATATGACGCATCGTCTACCGCCCGGTGGTAGGTTGCTATCGCGTGTCGGTAACATGGCTGATTTATTTGTCAAAGCTCTTAGTGAGCTACCGCCGAGCAACTGGATTAGCGCTGGTGGTAGTTGTTCTTTTATCATTTCTGTGCTGGTTATGAGGCAAACCAGCTATCTCCCAGTGATAGTAAGATATCGCAAGGCAGTAGCAAAGCAGTTATGATGCAGACACGTGTTAGCGTGTGATTGAAAGTTTTGGGTGGTGGCTTGCGGAACAAGCCATCGTTTGAGGGTACCACGCGATGGTAGCTCGATTTAAAAGCATATGAAGTGGCATTTTCACTACATTTCTTTTAGGGTATATTTTGAGCGGCTTGAGCAAGGAGGAGGAGAGTCAAACCCAGGAGATCTCACCATCATTTGAATATCGGATATTTGATCCACGAGACGAGTCCGGATTTACGGAGGTAAGGAGATAACAATCATTTTCATCCAACTAGAATCTCTTTTATGAAACTGAAATGAACATCAAGGGTAATGATCCTCTTCCTTAGACATTTGAAGTCCTTTATTTTGGCATGTGAGGATAGATGCTCTATGAACACGTGGAAGTAGTTCTCCCAATGGGTACATCGGTTGTATCCCAGTTGTCTTTGCATTTAGAATCTAGAATCGAAGTACGGAATAAGCATGCTGTGTAAAGTCCATCCATATAGGTTAGTCTGGATTGGTGATGATTGTTTTTGTTCCGGAAAAGACTCTGTAGTAGTATGTAAATTCTGGAGTCGCTGGTTGTGCAGGTGATTATAGAGAAAGTACTGAGAAGGAATCCAGGAAAACACCTGCTTGAAGGGGAAGAATCGATAGTTTATCGCCTATCACATGAAGGTAGCTCCCAATAAGCAATATTGTTTGTGAGGCCTGTCTCGTAGAGACCTGGTGGCCAATTTTTTGTGAGGACTGTCTCGTAGAGACCTAGTGGCCAATGCTTTGTGAGGTCTATCCCATGGAGACTTGGGAGCCATTTTGTGAGGCCTGTCTCATGAAAATCTGGGGGGATAATGAGTTGAGTTGAGAGCCAGCGAGGCCCAGCTTAGGCGGCTGTGAGTGTTAACCTAGGATCATTACAGAGTTATGAATTATACGGATGGGAAAGGGGATGTTGACATGCGTCGTTGCTTACAAGCTGGAAAATTTGAGTACAGGAAATAGTTGAACTGCACCCAACCCTATGGTGATTGACTATGAGTGAGTCAAAGTGTGTTTCCTGAGGATCACAGTGACTTTGTCGTAGCATAGGGGTGTTGTCTTTTGTTCAACCTTGAAATACTAAAAGCTCAAACATTGCTGACTGTCACAAAGAATAAAGCTGTGACCCTTTGATGTCTTGTGGACCGAGAATGTGCCCTGATAACACTGGGCATTGGACGGTCATATCAACGTCTATGGTTATTGGTGCTTTAATTGTATGTTCTGAATGCCTCTATATATTGATGTTAATAGCCTGAAGGGAAGGAGCACAGCCACCCCGAGTGAGGGGTAGGGTCATTATAATTTGGTCGGCTAATGCTGACCGTTGCCTTATTTTCCACCCTTTGGGTAGAATTTCTTTGTGCAGGTGTAGCTGAGCCAAGCGGGAAATATCAGACTATTGCCCTTGGTTGCTAAGCCAGCCCTTGAAGGCCAAAGCGAATTGCCCGTCTTTATTAATCATTTCATGTATGGCCGGCCTGCGTGCCGAAGTATATAAGACATTAATATTTGAGAAAACTTTGTAAGGCCTTAAGGCCATAACATTTTTGTATTGCATTATCATTACTATTTGGACTTTAGTGGACATTCATCTGGTAGGGTTCTTATTGCAATTTAAATTTAATTCTACTAGAATGCACTCTGATTTAGGATACACATTTATGAAATATGGTTTCAACACTGACTGTCCGTGGAATATGGCGTGGGGCCCCGGCCAGGCCTTCTATTATATTCTATATGACAGATAGTGGTGTTACAATTTGGTATTAGATTCTGGTGTCTCTCTTTCTTATTTGAATTTTTGGGCGAATTCTTTTAAGGGGTGGTGAGCACATGTTTGTGCATTACCATTATAACATGAAATAACCAATGAATGTCCACTTAGGAATGAAAATACCCTTGTTTGAGGAACCAGCGTGTTCCTATGATTGCTTTTTAGCAAAATGTTTGGTCGCCTAATTGGGTGTTTCACGATTTCAGGTGATTAGGAGTGGTGCAAAGCAGTCCTACCATCAGCACTTCGCGGAGAGTAGTGCGCCTAATGACATGCCTGCAACCCTTCCTTCGGTCAAAACTATATGTTTGGTAGCTGAAGCTGTGTTCACCATGATTAATGCCCAGCTAGGGAGGCCAGTGCAACCCCCTACTCCTGAATTAGGTAAACTATCGCTTGGCATAGCCGAACATATAGTGGTGGATAAGGTAGAGGTAGAGCCCGTAGTGCAAAGAAGAGTGACTAAAAAACTACTGAAGCATGTCATCAGCTTTATCCCTCCAGTGTTTATGGGGACTGGGACCCCAACATGAGCAAAGGACCAGCTCTCTCACGTTAAGAGAGCCATGTCAGCAACAGAGATGGAGGAGTGGAAGAAGGTTTCTATAGCCACTTTCCTTTTGGATGGTGAATCAAGGTTGCTGTAACGCCCCAGATTTTTCGATGTCTACTTTATTTCTTTTATTAGCATATTTGTGATGTCAGGGCATTACGTTAACGCGTGTTTGGCATGTTCCATTGTTAGAGCATGGTTTTTGCTCTTTAGGCTTTTAGTGTGGCTGGTTTTTAGCTTGTTTGCAAGATTCCCTCCCGAGCCAGGTCTGTTTTGGTGACTCGGTGGAGCCTTTTTGGGAAGCTTGTGTTTTGGTTTCGAGAGGTGTTTGCTAGAGTTTGGTTTGTCGGATTTCGATTTCGACTTCTCCATTGTATTCATAGCGTCGTTATTTAGATACAGTGTGATTTTCGTAGAAATCTGAGGTCATATGGATTGATTGGTCGTTTCGACGTTATTTAATTAGGTAAAAATATATTATATTATAATAATTAGTATAAATAGGAGATCAGTCACATTGAACCCTACCTGCTACTGTTCATCATCTTCCTTAACCCGAGACGTTGTTTTTGCGAAAGAGAGAAGTTCGAAGGGCTTGGCATGTTTTCGGGCGGGGATTTCTAGAGGTCCAGTGGTCGGATTCGTCAATAAATTAGAGATTTGGAAAGCTCTCAGCGAGGGCTACGCGATCGTGGTATGATTTCCCCGTTTCTCCGATTTTTGTGAGCCAGGGTTTGAGTTTTTGACTCCTTTTCCCCTCCAAAAGTTTAGGGAGTTGTTGCTAGGGCCTTTTTACAGCCGATCCTCGACGTGGTGCGAGCGGGTGACGTTTCTCCGAAGTTTTGAGGCAAGTGAATTTTCTCCCTTTGGATGTCCATTCTTTGCTTATTTTATTCCTCTCCCTCCTCCTCCCTTAGAGAGTAGGATTAGCATATTTTGAACCATGACAGAACCCCCTTAGTTAGGGCAAGATATCGACCAAAACCGTGGAATTTTGTTTAGCAGCTTAAGGGAAATTAGACGAGTTAGGTAAGTTAAATTCGTCGAGTATCTTTGGTCAGTTTGTCGAGTATAGATATTAGGGATTCGTCAAGTATAGATGGTAAGATCACTAGGTATGGTGAATTCTAGCCTAAGTATAGATTCGTCGAGTATAGGATTCCTCTTAAGCCCAAGTGTTTTTCGACGAGTATCGTCGAGGAATTCGTCGAGTAATCAGTCGTCGATTATTGTAGAATTGCCAAGAAAAGATTCGACGTATATCATAGGAATTCATCGAGTATCACTAGTTAATTTTCGCCATATAGTATAAAATTTGTCGAGTATCACTAGTTCATTTTCTCCAAGTAGTATAGAATTCATTGAGTATCGCTGTAAATCGTCGGGTATACTCGCCGAATGGGCCAGGACTTGGAATATTTTTTCGCCGTTTTTGTCCGATTCGTTGAGTTTGGTCCTTATGGCTTATCTTGGGTATTTTTGTCCCATTTGTCGTGGGAAGTGTTTAGACTTTGGTATTTGGGTTTTGCTGGGTTTTTAGGTTGTGTTTTAACGGCTAGATCGGCAATGGATAAAGGACCGCCAATTGGATGCTATTTTGTGAATCATTGTATGTGGTAGTTTTTTTGGGTCACTGTTTACAGCCTATTTTAGATGTATTGGACCTTGTGGCCGCCACCATGGTGCCACTGAGACATTTGGGTCTTGTAGTTCGGTATTGGACGTTTTGGTTGCTAACTCAGATCCGTGGTTTTGCCAGTGTTAATGATTCATATGTTTTGGACCGTATAGTTCCATTCCTTCTATAGTTTGGCTTTTTGTTGGCTGTTAGCTTCTATAGGTTTGAGCGAAGCATGTTAACTTATCTCACTTGGTGTATTTTGCTTACTTTACTGATAAGTACTTTTCCTTACTTGTCTCTCTTATTGAGTTAGTAGCTGAGGTTTTCAGCTCTTCTTATATTAGGGTTTGGTGACCCCTCTATTTTTTACTTGTTTGCTATCTTTTGCCCCATTTTTCCACTTGTATTTTCATGCCAAGGTGTTCTTTCATTGAATGCCTCAGGTTCAGGGAAGTAGCCGGTTGAGCGGCTAAGTTTGGGAGTTTGCTAGTGGACTGCTTTGTTGTAGAGGTTTTCCTCACCCTGTGAGGTAGTTTTGGGTTGTTTCCTTGTTAGTATAGACATACATACTTTATAGTGGGTTCGTGTCAGGTTGTTTACACCCATTGGTGGTTTTCTTTTGGGATGCTAAGTATTTGCTAAGCAGTTAGTTTGCCTATTTTTGTGGTTGTTTCTACTTGCTCTCTGGGGATGCTTTATGCTAGGTTGCAAGTTAGATATTTTAACTTATAAAATTATTACTACTACTATTTCATACATGCCATCTTTCTAAAACTAAGATACTATCTTCTAACTAATGTAAAGACTATTTCTGTACTGATAATAAATATAGTGTCTTGCATACCATGAGTTGTCCTCCGAGGATGTTTATACTCATGTAGGATGTTAAATCGATCTAATTAAAGTATTTCCAAAGTGTATAACTATATTTTTACCTGTGGACTATTTGATCCACCATGCCGAGGGAGATGACCACCTGAACTTAAACTGGTTTTCCTATTATTAACTTATGAATTTCATTTAAATAGTAGAGTTTGGAGTCTTACCTGAGCATTTGCAGTTATCCCCTGCATGGTGTGGCATCACGACACATATTTCCCCTTATTCTAATATAACTTTAATGCGGGGAAATACGGGACGTGAGAGTTGGTATTAGAGGGATAGGTTGTTTGGTAATTTGTCGAAAAACCATCTCAGGTTAGTGTTAGTCTTCTAGTAACATTTCATACACACACCAATGTGTCATCAATACATCTTGGCTGAAGCATAAACACTAAACTCATAAGCATGATAAGAAGTATATGGAGCATATTATGTAGTATGGGATGCATAATATGTGTTTGTATATAGATCTTCATAGGAAGCATCATGTGACTATTATATAGTATGGGATGCATAACAATCATCACATTAATGCACATTAGATTTTGATTTACGTTGCATGTGATATTATGTAGTATGGGATGCATAATATTTCATGTGTACGCCGCTCATAACATGCACTAAGGACTTTTATAGAATGCATAACACAACATGCACAGCATAACATAGCATTAGCACACATGCCAAGCTAAAGGTTTATATGATTACATATGTACATGCATGGTTTTAAAGTAAAAGGAATGAAAATTTACGCATTCATAGTCTAAGCACATGGGTCAATTGGGTGGCAGTATGTCATCCTAAGTTAAGCATGACATTTTATTGAAAATCCCAGAGCAAGTTAGTAGTATGAGAAAGTACTTAAGTATGTTTTATCTGGACTAAGTTATTTGGTCCTAGCAGTTAAGCTAGGTTCTGATTAGTTGTTTTTTGTTCTATTAGAATTGAGTCTAAGCGTGTGGCGACTAGGTCGACTCCCCAGTCAGAGGGCGTGTCTTCAGGTGCACAGAGCGAAGCAGTGATCGAAAGTCCGCGGTAGATTAATGAGACTTTGTCTAGATAGATGGTGAAGATAAAGTTGTAGATCCAAGCGATGTTATCTGTTTTGTCAAGACAGTTGCCGAGAGTGCAGAACCTTGCAGTGGATCTGGCTGTTCCTGTTCCTCCTACTCCTCAGGTGCCTCCGGTTTTGTTGCCACCAGAGATGAATTTTATCTTGCATTTCCAGTTATTAGGACCTCCTTCTTATGATTGTAGAGAGGATTACAAGGCTTGGGATGATTGGTTTATAGCAATCGAGGAGATGTTTTCATACTCGGGAGTTTCTGACGGCCAAAGAGTGATGGTCGCTGCGTATCAGCTCAAGGGTTTGGAAAAGATCTGGTGGTTGAGAGAAAAGGAGAATTTGAAGGATGGATGTTCCTAGAGCTCTTTCAAGGAGTTGCTGCTGAATAAGTTTCTGCCATGTTGGAAACCCAGGTTTGATTTGGGCTAGGATCACTATTAGGATGCTTAGACTGACCCATCATGTATAGTTTAGGGTCATAGGATTTTTCAGGTTTTTGCCTTAGAAGATTTCAAAGTTCAGGAAATAAGTTCAGCGAAATTTTAACTCAGCTCGATGAAAGTCAAGCTCAGCTCGAATAACTCATAGTTCTAACTCTGAGTTGTGATCGACATAAGTTGAGCTCCAGTCGACAAAATTTGTCCTCAACTCTGCAATCTCAGCTCGACGATAGCCCAACTCAGCTCGACGAATATGAAGAATCAACTCGATGAATTCCAGGCTCAGGTCGATGATTTATTTACCGAGTTCAACTATTTATCTGCAGTTATCATAGGTAATTTTATTGGCAGAAGCAGAATAATTTTCATTCTTAATTTCAGGCTAGTCATTCTGAAGGCAGAATATTCTAATGGGATTAATTTCAGATAGTTATGACTCTGAAATTTAATGCAACATATTCTAATGAATATAACCGTTTAGAGGCAACATTAAATGTGGATATTATCATAGAGTTTATTGCTGATAAATTCCTAAGGACAGTTTCCTTTCTCAAGGAATGCTCCAGCTGTATCAGAATTAATGATTTCAAATATTTGGAATCTGATCAGCATTCTAAATATTCTCAGAAGTTTTTCTATCTCAAGGTTACAGAGTTATACACTCAGACAGTTACAAACTTACAAAACAACAAATTGTTATTCAGTCTTTCTGTCTCAGTTTTCTTCCAGCAAACAGTCTTCATTTTGAGGTCATCTTCACAATCTCTCAGTTCCATCTACTAGAAGGAGCAATTTTCAAAAGAAGGCATACACCCTGAAGAGAAAAGGAATCCCTCACCTGATCATCAACTCTATTCATATCAGGGGGAGCTTTCTGCTTCATCAGAATCCACTAGTCTTCTATCAGATTATTGATAGAGAAGAACATCTTCAACTTTTTGTTTATTTCATCCAACTGTGTACAGGGTTTTCTTAACTCCCTTCAAAAGTTATACTGTTTGTTTTTATGTCTCCTGATCAAAAGACTTAGTTTGATTTTTGGGAACCTGATCAAAAGCTCAAAGGGTTGCGAGGTCTCCCTTAGAAAATAGTTCTTGTTGTGGCTGAGCACCATATCAAAAACCTGTAGTGGATTCCTACCAGGGTGGTAGAAAAGTGGATGTACCCAGGTTTATTGGGGAACAACTATAACCCTTGCGTATTTTGTATTTGTTTATTTCTTTGCTTGTGTGTTGTGATATTCTCTGTTTACTGTCCCTCACTTTCAATTGGTATCAGAGGGTCAGGTTGTTTGGTTTCACAGGCTAACACCTGAACCAAAAGATCTAATAGTCTTTATTTTACTTTAGATTTTATCATGGCACAAAACTAGGAATTTTAAAGCACTAGACCTCCAGTGTGTAACCTAAATAAGTTTGCACTTTGGAAGGCAAGGATTAGGCTCTACATGAATTCTATTGATGAAGACATTTATAATTCTATTTTATCAGGTCCCCCTACTCCATCTGTATCCACAAGCACCTCAGCTGTACCACCACTTGAGTGGACAGAAGCTCAAAAGAAGTCAAAGATAGCTGATGCAAAACCTATGAACATCTTAGTTCAGACAATGACTGATGACATTGTACAGAAAGTTGTTGAATGCACTTCAGCGAAGGACATCTAGGATTCCTTAAATGGAATGGTTGCAGGTTCAGCAGATGAAAGAAGGGATAGCAGGTCCCACTTTATTTCTCAATATGAGAATTTAAAGAAGGGTGAATCATAATCAGTTGCTGATATGTACACCAGACTCAGTGTCATCATCAATGAACTGAAAACCCTTGAAATGGACATCATATTGACAATAGTCGATGATAAGATCCTTATGTGCTTCCCAAGCACATGGGACTCAAGGATCTGGCCAATTAAAGAAGCTAGAAGTTTAAATTTGATTTCAACTGAAACCCTATTGGGCAAGCTCAAGTCTTATGAGAAGCTCATCAAGTCAAGGGAAGCTGAGTAAAATGCTTCACCTTCACCTAGGAAAGAAAAGAGCTTTGCTTTCCAAGCTACTGAAGAAATAGAAGCCACTCCAGACAATAAAGATTTACTGAGTCTCTTGGCTAAGAGATTCTACAAGATGGCAAGGAAGGACTTTAGGAGAAGGTCTTCCAAAAATGAAAATAAACAAAGGTATGATAAAACCTCTACTAAAAAGATAGTTTGTTATGGATGCAGGAAACCAGGACATATTCTTCCAGAATGTCCTGAAAAGTAGAAGAAAGACAAGCTGATGGAGAAGGACTCCAGGAAGCACTCCAACAAATTATCTTCCAACAAATACAAGAAGAAGAAGAGAGGTTTTTTTTGCTGAGACATGGAGTTACTCAGATTCAAATTCTTCATCTAGTTCTTATGAAGACGAAGAAGAAGCAAAAGCAAAAGAGATCTGTTTGATGGAAATCAATGCCTCATGTAGTATTTCTAAGGAAGAGTCAGAGTCAGAATCTGAAGAAGATCAGGTAATATCTACTTTTGATTTTACCTCAGATCAATTCAAAATAGACTTTAAATTACTCTGTAAAGATCTAATTTAATATGAGAAGGAAACAAAACTTCTCAGAGAAAAATTAAATGATTCAGACAACATATTTTCAGAAAATACAAAACTTAAAGAAGATTTTAAAAAAAGCAAATGAACAAATATTTTATTTAGAAAGTAAACTAAATAAGGCTAAGCTATTTGAAGAATCCCTTAATGGGAGAAGTTTCAAATTGATGGACATCACAAGCACAGTTAATGCCAGACTTAATGACAAACTATGCTTGGGAGCTTCATCAAGTCAGCCTCCTATTCTTCAGAAAAATATTTTATCAACCCCCATAAAATTCATCTCTACTAAAGGAAAAGAAAAAGAGTTTTACAACTCACATACAAAGATATTAAAGTTTTACCAAAGACAAAATCAAAGTAAAATAAAAATTCACAGAAAAAACATGTTCAACAAAATTCATCGAACTCAGATCGACGAAAACAATTTTATTCGTCGAACGGCGATCGACGCTCTCTAAACCCAAAATTTGGGTATGATTACTCAACAAAGGGTGCTCGACGAAATCAATATGGTTCGTCGAACAGAGATCGACGGTCGTGGAACGCAAAAAATGACTATTATCCTTCTGTGAACCGAGATCGACAAAATCAATACTTTTTGTCAAACTCAGATTGACGAACTCAATTAAAATTGTCGAACTCATTTTCTCAAAATAGAAACTTTAACTCATTTCAAAATAATAATCAAAGACAAAAATTTGTTAATCCTTTTACTCAATGAATAATTCCTCCTAGGAGATATCACCCATTAGGTTATAAGGATTAACCAGATTGTTCTTATATTTCAAGTTATTCTTATGAAAGAAATCATGAACCCATGGTAACCTGGGTCAAAAACAGCTAACTTGCTTTCTTGTAGGGAAAGAACTATCCTACCACAGAAGAACAGTGGTACTTGGATAGTGGTTGCTCAAAACATAAGATAGGTTCAAAGGCCAATCTCACTGATTTCAAGGCAATGCTTGGACCCAAAGTAATCTTTGGAGACTCCAACTATGGACAAACCGAAGTCTAAAATGTCAAGGTTGGAGCAGTGACATTCAAGAATGTTGCTTATGTGAATGGTCTGAAGCATAACCTCATCTCCATAAGTCAGTTATGTGATGAAGGTTATCAGGTAATCTTTAACAAGTCCTTATGCATTATTTCATCTAGTTTAAATAAAATTGTTTTAACTGGTATTAGATAAGGTAACATTTATCTAGTTAATTTCTATTCAAGAAAATCTGAAATTTATTTATTTAATTAGATTAGTAAAGCTAATGAATTATGACATAAGAGATTAGGTCATGTAAATTTTAGGACCATTGCTAAATTATCTAAGGACAACCTTGTTAGAGGACTACCTTCTGGATCCTACAAGAAGAAAGGACTCTACAGGGCTTGTCAATTAGTCAAGCAAACTAAAAATAGTTTCAAATCCATTAATAAAAGTGGTTCACCCAGAATTTTATACTTGATACATATGGACCTTTTTGGACCTATTGCATTACAGAGCTTGGGAGGGATGTCATATACCTTAGTGTTTGTTGATGATTTCTCTAGATTCACTTGGCTTTTATTTCTGAAAAACAAGTCAGATAACTTTAAAGTTCTTACAGAATTTCTTAAGAGCATCCAGATTAAGTACTCTACTCAAGTTGCCTTGATCAGAAGTGATCATGGTACTGAGTTTGAATCTCTTCTCATGCAAGAATTCTATGAGAAGGAAGGTATCAGACATTATTTTTCTGCTCCTAGAACTCCTCAACAAAATGGGGTAGCTGAAAGGAAAAATAGAACCCTGATTGAATCTGTAGAGACATTACTCATAGATGCTTACTTGCCCCTATCCTTTTGGCAGAGGCAGTAAGCATAACAAATTATGTTCTGAATAGAAGTCTAATTTATATGCTAAAGGATAAGACTCTTTATGAATTACTTAAAGGAAAGCAATCTAAAGTAGATTATTTTAAAGTATTTGGTTGTATATGTTATATTCACAATAATGACAAGAAATATCTTAGAAAGTTTGAAGCCAAAGCTGTAGCGGGAATTTTTCTTGGATATTCCCAAGTTAGCAAGGCTTATTGGGTGTATAATAAATTAACTCTTAAAATAAAAGAATCTATGCATATAACTTTTGATGAAACTAACATGTTTTATAAGGAGAGAGACATCTCTACCATAGAAAATTTTCAGGTACCCAATCTGTGTGAGAGATTGGATGACTTAATCCTAACTCAAGTGGATATGTCATATCCCTCTAAATAGATTGATGAGAATGACAGTGATGAAGAAATTCAGGAAATTCATGATGAAGACATTATTGCTAATGAAATTCCACCAGAGGAATTAATACCACAAATTTCCATTGAAGAACCAACTCTACCCACTGATCTTGTCACACTTAGAAATTATCATATATCTCAAGTGATTGGAAACATGTCAGTTGGTGTTCAAACATGGAATCAATTAAATCAAGATAAGATGCATGCTTATTTTATCTCTCAGATTGAACCTCAATCCATTACAGATGTAGAACAAGATCCCCACTAGATCATTGTTATGCAAGAGGAGCTTAATAAATTTGAGAGATGTAGAGTTTGGGATCTAGTTCCAAGACCCAAAGACCATCAAGTCATTGGAAGTAAATGGGTCTTCAGGAACAAATTGGATGCTCAAGGAATCATTATGAGGAACAAAGCAAGATTGGTAGCTTTAGGCTATTCTCAGAAGGAAGACATTGATTATGACCAGAGCTTTGCCCCTGTTGCAAGATTGGAAGCTATTAGGATTTTTCTTGCATATGCAACATTTAAGAAGTTCAAAGTATATCAAATTGATGTGAAAAGAGCCTTTCTGAATGGAGAGCTCAAATAAGAAGTGTTTGTAGCACAACCACCAAGTTTTATCTCTCCAACTCACTCTTCTTATGTATTTAGACTAAACAAAGCTCTTTATGGTCTCAAACAAGCTCCAAGAGCTTGGTATGAGACTCTTGCTAGTTTCTTGTTAGAAAATAAGTTTTCTAGTGGCTTAGTAGATAGGACTTTATTTATCAAACATCATAAGATAAAATTTTGCTAGTTCAAATTTATGTAGATGACATAATATTTGGTTCTACTGATTCAAAACTTTACAAAAAGTTTTCTAACCTGATACATTCAAAGTTTGAAATGAGTAGCATGGGTGAACTTTGCTACTTCCTTAGTCTCCAAGTAAAGCAATCCCCTGATGGAATCATTATATCCCAATCCAAATATGCTAAAGAGCTTATTAAAAGATTTGGGATGTCTGATGCCTCAGCAATGAAAACACCCATGCTCTCCAATACTGTTGTTGATAATGATGAACAGGGCAAGCCAGTTGATCAGAAAATATATAGAGCCATCATTGGGTCTCTTTTATATTTAACAGCAAGTATGTCTGATATCATGTTTTCTACATGTATTTGTGCTAGGTATTAAATAAATCCCAAAGAATCTCACCTAATTTTAGTAAAAAGAATTTTGGGATATATAAAGGGTTGCCCAAATCTAGGAATTTTGTATCCAATAGTGTTTGAATTTGACTTAACTGGATCTCAGATACTAACTATACTGGATGCAGAGTTGACAGAAAAAGAACATCAGGAACCTGTCAATTTCTTGGTGATAGGCTTGTGTCATGGTTTTGCAAAAAACAAACTTCTGTGTCCATATCAACTGTTGAAGCTGAATACATTGCAGCGGGTAGTTGCTGCTCATAGATTTTGTGGATTTAAAATTAGCTCCTAGATTATGGTCTTAACTTAAATAATTCAACTATCTTTCGTGATAATACCAGTGCCATTTAAATAGTACAAAATCCAGTACTTCATAGTAGAACTAAGCATATATAGATTAGACATCATTTTCTTAGAGATAATATAGACAAAAATAAAATTAAACTTGTCTTTATTTCTTCTGATTTACAAAGGGCAGACATTTTCACTAACCCCTCAGATGAAAAGAAACATCTTTTCTTTATAAATCAGTTGGGCATGATCAATGGAGACTCTTTAATTTATTTTTGGTTCTGTGATCGACGAACTGGTCATATTTTGTCGAACGGAGATCGACAATATATAAATATTTCATGGAATTTTCGTCGAACTGAGATCTACAAACCATCCTTTAGAAACTTTCGTCGAACGGAGATCGAAGAATTTGTTTCAAATTATTTTCATCGAACCGAGATTGACGAAATATAATTCTTTTCACAAAACTTTCATTGACCTGAGATCGACGAAATGTATTTCGTTCTAGATTTTTTATCGAACAGAGTTCGATGTTTCGCTTTTAGTCCGGCAGAGTTCGCCGTTTCAACTTCTGAAACCTTATAACTAGGTTTTAGTCGAACTCTATCCTGTGCCTCTTCATTTACTCTGCACTTGATCCCTTTGTTTTTGAAGAGCAATGCCATTTCTCCAACACTCCTCTCAACGATGAATTTTGACGCAAAATTTGATATAGATCTTGAATCCTTCAGTCATTAAGACCAAATTTTCAAGGACATTCTACAGTTGTTTGAAGTTTCGAATCTACAGTACTTCATGACATCAAGAATAAAACTCCCAGTGACAGAGATTATAAGATGGGTGCACACAACCAAACCTCAAGATACTCCAGTTATTGTTGGAACAATTTCTGGAAATCAGGTTATTTTATCTCCAGAACTTTTAACAGAAGTTTTAGGTTTTGTGAATGGAGACGATGAAATATAACTATCTAGTAATGAGTTTACTAAGATGTTAGATAGGATTGGTCACTACCAGGGAAACGCAAACCATCTGCTCAATAAAAACTTTTCCATTGAATATAAATTCTTAGCAGATGTGGTAGGTAAAGAGTTATTAGGCAAACACTCTGCCCATAACCATATTACCAGGCATCAGTTTAACTTGATGAGTGCTTTGATAAATAAGAAATCAGTGAACTAGGGTGGAATTGTATTTGATTTGATTAATAAGAAAATAAGTAAGAAGGATGTGAGTTTTGGTATTGTTCTGGGAATCTTCTTACAGGCATAAGTTCCAGAACTGTTGGTCTCCAAGACCATTTTCATCAATGCCTCTAAGAGGCTTACCTCTGCCCTATTTGGTAGATGGGAGAGGATAATCCAGAAGCCATCTAGGGCTACATCTTCAAGGCTAGCTTCAGAGGGCACAATGGATGCAGCAGCCACTCCCTCAACCCCTGCAGAAGTTTTTGTTCCCTCATATTCTTCACCTTCACCATCTCCACATCATTCCCCCAGGAAAACTTCTCCACACCATTCACCAACTCATGAGTCACCAATTCAGACTCCACCATAATACCCACTTCTCTCAAATCAACCAAACTTCAATCTACTATCTCCTCAACATCATTCATCTCCTACACAACCTCATTCATCTCAACAATAACTCATATCTTCACCCCTTCGAACTCCACCTCTATCACTTCTCTAAGATGAAGTCACTCCTAATTTTATTCCTCCTCAAACTCAAGTTCAAGAGATCATCCCTAATATAACTACCTCTACCATCCCTTCTCAGAATGTTCCACAAACATTTTATCTATGTCAAAATTGTTCTTCTTCAATTCCATCTTCTTCCAATCCTCCCTCTACATCTACTCATGCTCCTGAGTCTATGTATGTGGACTTCTCCTCCATCTCTTCCAACATCCTTGATTTCATTACCCCTACTCTAAAAAAGCTAATAGAGGAAGGAGTTGCTCCTCTTATTTCTGCCATTGCTGATCTCTCTTCCAATGTTGCCTCTTCCTCCTTTGCCCCTTCTTCTAGGGGCCTAGATTCAGGTCTCCATGGATCTAGGCAGGGGGAGATGCCTGATGAAGAAGCTCATCAAGTAGCAACAGTATCAGTTGTTCTAGAGACAACTTTAGATGCAGCAACAACAGTTTAATATATAGAAATGACTGCAGGTTGTTCAGTTGCAGCAGCAGGAATTTCAGATACAGAAATGCTTGAAGAATGTTCAGATTCAGCAACAGACTTTTCAATCCCAGAAGTTGCTACTGTTGGTGATGTTCTAATTCATCCCACAGTCAACTTACTTTATTTATTATCTGTTTTTAAAATTCATCCCAGTTTTCTTCCAAATTTTGATAATGATTCATCTAAACAAATAGTTTGCTATACTGCCCCTATAAATATTTAGGTTATTTAAGAAATTTTATCTAGCTTCATAAATACTACTACTAGTATCTCTTAAATTCCTGAGAGTATAGTAGCAGTTGATAATACATTAAATGCTTTTGAGCAAGGATCTTCGCCTCCTACTTTCATTTTTGATGAAACCCCTTTGCTTAATATGGATGATATTATGGAACAAGACATAGAACAAGAAATTTACAGTCCTTCTGCTCAAGCTGTTATAGAAATTGAAAATATACAACCAACAACTCCAGCTAAGGATAAAGCTGAGTTAATAAAATTTAGATGACGTATATGACAATACAACTGTTGATTCTTCTTCTGATGATGATAATGTTTATTCTGATGATTTAGGAAGCTTTGGTTCTAAGAAAAGGAAAGCCAAGAAGAAGGCTTCTGTAAGGTCTGCTCCAAAACCAAATCTTGCAACATATACCCCCTACTATATTCTGCACAATATTCCACTCACTCTAGACATGCCTTACTGGATGAGATTTTACAAAAATGAGCTAAAGAACAAGAAAAAGATGAAGAGGTATAGTTCTCCACCTAAACAATCTTGGAGAGGACCTCCTCCACCTCCTCCTTCTGCAGCAAGATTAAGAGGAGGTGTTTCTCAGTATCATATGTCTGCATCTCAATAACATTCCAGATCTACTCAGTTTAGACAGTACAGATCTTCAAGGTCAGATTGCCAAGGCAGCCAACAATAATAGAGATCAAACCAAAGAAGCTATCGGCAACAGAAAACAAGCAAAGGCAACCAAGAACAATAGTCAAAGAAAAGCAGTCAACAGATAATTAAAAGTGAACAATAAAAGAAATCAAGCCTAGAGAGGCCTCTTTCTCCCATATATGAACCTGAGTTAGATCCAGTTTATAGGTGGCCAGATTCAATGAGCTTATTGGTCTGTATTTGATCAATAAAGCTAGAGCTGAAGGAAAAGACACCTCCCAATTCACAAGTATGTCTTCTTATAGACATCAAGAGTTTGACAAATTCTCTAAGAAACATCTATTCAATGTTAATGAGTATATGCAGCTCCATTCAGAGGCAGCAGTGACCAGAGCATTTTCTCATAAAATTCTTGGAGCTGAAGATTTAAAGATGACTCAAAGGGAAGCTGAAGATCCAACTAGACAACTAGTATTCACCAAGCCTTCTTCAGCCTCTCCCTCTGACGCTCCTAAGAGTGATCCCTAACTCTTATTTATGCTTTTGAACTATTTTATGTTATTGTTTCTAAAAATTTCATTGCTCTATCATATATCTGCTGAATGTGTTATTTCTGCTAGATATATCATTTTGCTTTATGCTATATTTTATAAATAGTATCCCACCCAAATAGGGCAAGATTGTTGGAACCCCATGTTTGATTTTGTCTAGGATCACTATTAGGATGCTTTGACTGACCCATCATGTATAATATAAGGTCATAGGATTTTCCAGGGTTTTGCCTTAGAAGATTTCAAAGTTCAGGAATTCAGTTCGATGAAAGTTGAACTCAGCTCGATGAAAGTCAAGCTCAGCTCGACGAACTAAGAGTTCTAACACTGAGCTGAGCTGGACGTAAGCTGAGCTCCAGTTGATGAAATTTGTCCTCAACTCTGCAATCTCAGTTCGACAATAGCCCAGCTCAGCTCGACAAACTTGGAGCTCAGACGACGAATATGAAGAATCAGCTCGACGAATTCCAGGCTCAGGTCGACGATTTATTTACTAAGTTCGACTATTTCTTTGCAGTTATCATAGGCAATTTTATTGGAAGAAGCAGAATAATTTTTAGGCTTAATTTCAAGCTAATCATTCTGAAGGCAGAATATTCTAATGGGATTAATTTCAAACAGTTATGACTCTAACATTTAATGCAATATATTCTAATGAATATATCTGTTTAGAGGCAGCATTAAATGTGGATATTATCAATGAGTTTATTGCTGATTAATTCCTAAGGACAGTTTACTTTCTCAAGGAATGCTCCAGCTGTATCAAAATTCATGATTTCAAATATTTGGAATCTGATCAGTATTCTATATATTCTCAGAAGTTTTTCTATCTCAAGGTTACAGAGTTATACACTGAGATAGTTACAGACTTACAAAACAATAAATTGTCATTCAGACTTTCTGCCTCAGTTTTCTTCCAGCAAATAATCATCATTCTGAGGTCATCTTCACAATCTCTCAGATACATCTACTGGAAGGAGCAGTTTTCAAAAGAAGGCCTACACACTGAAGAGAAAAGGACTCCCTCACCTGATCATCAACTCTATTCATATCAGGGGGAGATTTCTGCTTCATCAGAATCCACTAGTCTTCTCTCAGATTATTGATAGAGAAGAACATCTTCAACTTTTTGTTTATTTCATCCAACTGTGTACAGGGTTTTCTTAACTCCCTTCAAAAGTTATACTGTTGGTTTTTAAGTCACTTGAACAAAAGACTTAGTTTACTTTTTGGGCACCTGAGCAAAAGCTCAAAGGGATGTGAGGTCTCCCTTAGAAAATAGATCTTGTGGTGGCAGGGAACCTGATCAAAAACCTGTAGTGGATTCCTACCAGGGTGGTAGAAGAGTTGATGTACCCTGGTTTATTGGGGGAACCATTATAATACTTGTGCCTTCTGTGTTTGTTTATTTCTTTGCTTGTGTGTTGTGATATTCTCTGTTTATAATTATATATATATCACCATATTTTAATCTGCTATAAAAACAAATGTATAATTTATAATACTATATTCACCCCCTTTAGATTAAAGATAAGATCTGTCCCTCACTTTCATGCCATTTGTCGAGCGAGACCATCCGATGAATGATTTCCTGCATTTGAAGAAAAGGCAACTCACGGTTAGTGAGTACGAGATTAAATTTAGCAAACTGAGTCGGTTTTCCCCTGACTTGGTAACCTCGGAAGACAATAGAGTTAAACATTTTCTGGGTGGTCTGAGGAGTGACATCCAACAGCTGGCTTGTGCATATGGATTCGAAAGCTATGCTGATGCTGTGGAAGCTGCCCTGAAGGTAGAAGAAACTGATAATGCGAAGAATCGAGGTCAACAAATGAGAAAAGATAAGAGGAAATCAGTGATGGTAAGAACTCCAAGGAATGCGGTTCTACTTCGCATAAGAGAAGCAAGGAGTTATGCAGTTTCTGTGGCCAGTCAGGCCATCCGTTTGAGAGGTGTTTCTTAAGGATAAGAGATCAGAAGCAGGATAAAGTGCATGCGATTCATAGTGCTCCTATCATAGATTTAGTTTCTTTTGCATGTAAGAAAAAGGGGCACGATGTTGCCCACTGTTGGGGAAGGAAAAGTGTCTACTATCAGTGCGGATATGAAGGACATTTCAAGACAAAGTGCCAACAGTTTTATCCCACACTACAGCCGGTTCCACGTCAGCCTTTTCCACTGCTATAATAATTTGATAAGGTAAAGGGCAAGCTGAATGCGATGTCTTTGGAGGAAGTGTTGATGTCTACTCAAGTAATCTCAGGTTAGATCCTAATCTAGTTTTAACTTTTAGCTTGTAGTTATAGTTTTGATGTTCGTTCCCTTAGTTGCATATGCGATTTTTTTATTAGGAAAGTTTAAGGTAAAGAACTGTTTGGTGCGTGTTCTTTTCGATTCTGGCACTACCCGCTCGTTCGTGGATAGGGATTTTGTGGAGCATCACTGTTTGACCCTCGATCTGGTTGGCGACGCGTTTAGTATCAAGTTTCCCTCTGTTGATTCATTTGTATCATACCAAGGTATTCAGAGTTGTCTGATTCTATTAGGCAATTTTCTAGCAGTTGCTGATTTGAAGGTGTTAGACCTGGAAGATTTTGAGGTCATCATGGGCATGGACTGGTTGTCTAGTTATGATGTTGTTATCCAGGGCAAGGTTAAGCACTTGGACTTCAAGATGGACAACGGTTCACCCAGAAGTGTTTATGATTATCCGCGCTAGAGTTCCCCCATTATTTTTGAGGTATGTGCTCGAAATCTTTTAGATTCTGAATGTTTTGCTTGTTTGGTTTCAGTTTGGGAAACTGTTGTTAGCTTGCCGTGTTTAGAGGAGAATCCTGTGGTACGTTAGTTTCCTGATGTATTTCCTAATAATCTTCTTAGTCTTTTGCTTGAGAGAGATGTGGATATCGTCATAGATCTTGTAACACCCCAAAAATGAGAAGTGGTCATTGGAAGTTACCGCTCACTGATAGTTCTATCATCGGTGATAGCTTGGTGAATTAAAAGACCCAGGGCTCGGGTTGTTACCACCAGGCGATAGGCATTACATCGCCGCTCTAGCCTCACGATGAATGTCGAGAAGGATTTCTCGAGTAACTAATCTACCGCCAGGTACTAAAGAGTTATTACGGGGCGATAACTCTCACCGGTTGGCCAAAGCGGTCACTGCATGTGGTACCGCGCGGCGATAGGAGTTACCACGCGGTATTAGCTTTTGTATAAAGGCTGGACTTGAGATTTTATTCTCATTTTCTCTCATAGACTCTCTTCTTTACTTATGGAGAGGGAAGAGGAGGAAACATCTAGGAGCTCTTGTAGAGATCGATCCATGGTGTGCTTGTGATCGGAATCGTGAGTCGACGCTAGATCCGTAGAGAGGAAGTTGTAACAATCAATTCCATCAGGATCAGAGATCAAGGTCATGGCTCCGAAGAAAACTACAAGGGTAATGATCTTCCTTCTTGGGCAAGTGAAGTCCTTCTTTTTACATATGCATGAAATCCCCCACCAAAAGGTGGAAAAGGGAAGGGAATTCCTTTGGGTCGATTCATGAAATCCCAGTGTGTCTTGCATATAGATCCGGAAATGTGTAGTATGGAATAGACATGCTGTGTGAAGGCCATATGGACAGGTTGGTCTGGATTAGTGATGTTTTTTTTGCATGCCGGAGAAGACTCCGAGTATAAGCGAGTAATATACGGGGTTTGCGGGGTTATAACTGTGAACTAAAAGTAGCAGGAAGTGCTGGAGTTGCATTCCGGGAAAATACCCTAAAAATTCCACGGTTTTAAGACCAGTTGGATATCGCCGGGCGACAGTGAGTATCGCCAACGACGATAGCTATTGGTGAGCTATTTTTGCCTCTATTGGTCCCGCGAAGCGATCGTGACAAACGCTGGCAATAACTCCCTTTTAATTGTAAAGCCTATCTCTAGGAGACTGTGAGGCTAATTTTGTGAGTTGTTAGCTCCTAAATGATGTCGAGCCAAACAGACAAGGGGAAGCTGACCCGCATCATTCTAGACAATTAACTGATGATTTGAGCAACGAGCAATGGATGAACTGTATCCACGTTTTGGTTGTCTAACTCGAGTGCCTAAGTTATTGGTGTTCGTTTGGATCACATAATGATAGTCTCATGTTGTACGCCATCAAGACCAAAGTATTAGGCCGGGGCTGTGGAGACTGTGAATGCTAAAAGTTAACTGTTATGTCAAGGACCTCTTAACGGTGGTGGGACCTTGACAATAGGTACACCGAAAATGTGCCCTGAGTGCACAAAATAGTTAAGGCATTTGCTTGTGATATATTGAACCGTGCGTGAGTGCACATTCTTGTGATATATTTGCTTGTGAAAATGCTTTGCCTGTAGGGAAGGAATACAACTTCCCCGGGAAAGGGGTGGGGTCATTATAAATTTGTTAGTGAATGTTGATCGTTGCCTTGTTTGTCACCCTTGTGGTGGATTGTCCCTGTGCAGGTGCTGGGGAGCCGAGAAGGAAATAGCGGGTTGAAGCCCTTGCTGCTATGCTGGCCCTCGAAGGCTGAGCAGAAAAGTCTTATGGTTTTCATGTGTGGTCGGCCTGCATGCTGATGTTTATAAACCACATTTGTGAAGTATAACTATAAGGCCTTAAGGCCATAACTTTTGTGTATTTATAAGTGACATTCCTATTATATATATAAATGATTTGATTTATATATAGTAGACATTCATTTGGTGTGAGTTCATGCAACCATAAAGCTTCTACTAGAATGCTCTGTGTTAGGATTCGAGTAAATATTGATATTAACCTGTGATCCCGCTGCCTGTTTGTGGAATATGGTGTGGGGCCCTGCCCGGACCCTCTATTATATTTCATGTGACGGACGGAGGTGTTATAATTTGGTATCAGTTTGTCTTGGTCTTCCTCCTATGAATTCGTGGTCGAATTCTTTTGAGGGGCAGTGAGCACGTATATGTGCGAACCGTTATAACATAAATGAACTCAAGAATGTCCACATAGGAATGAAAATACACTTGTTTGAGGAACCTACGCGTTCTTATTAGTTATGTTTGACGCTTTGGTTGGTCGCTAAGTTGTGTCTTATACGCTTATAGGTGACTCGAAGTGGTGCGGGGTAGTCTGAGCACCAATGTTCTGTTGAAAGTGCGACACCAAATGAGGTGCCCACACCTCCTCCTTCTGAGGAGACAGTGCATTTAGTTGCTTAGGCATTGTTTTCAATGATACAAGCACAGCCTACTGGGCAAGCGTAGCCTACAATGGTGCCAGAACATATTGGTGTGAGTCCAGAACCTGTGGAGGCTGTGGTAGATTTACGAGCAGCGGAATGACAACTGAAGCAGTTCATGAGTTTCAGTCCTCCTACGTTCACGGGGGCAAGATCCCCAACGCAGGCAGATGATTGGCTTTCCCAAGTCAAAAGAATTTTGACGGCATTACGAATTGAGGAGGAATGAAAAGTCACCTTGGACACTTTCCTGTTAGAATGAGAGGCTCGGCTTTGGTGGGATGAAATGGAGTTGCACCACTTAGCAGGCAGATAATTAACGGAGGTCTCGATTGGGGAGTTTCGAGACTGTTCTTGGTGAAGCATCTACCATCGGCACAGCACATAGCCATGGAAAATGAGTTTCTGTGTCTAAATTAGGGAGAAAGTTGTGTCGATACCTACTTACAAGAGTTTATAAGGTTGGGATGCTATGTGGGTTTTACCTTTACTGAAGAAGAGCATAAAACCAATAGGTTCTACGAAGGGTTGTGGGATGAGCTGAGATTCCTTCTCTTGAGCTCGGTGAATCAAGGGTTTCAAGCATTGGTGGATACAGTTCGTGCGCTAGAAAAAAACTTGAAGCGGGTGCAGGGTAAGAGGGATTTGGCCGTGATAAAGCCCGAGTTCATAGTGCCGCACCCGGGAAAATCTAGCTACCGAAAGAAATGGGGCCGAAAGTCCAAATCTTCTGGACAGACTCCCTCTACGGTTGCTTGTAAAGCAATGTCTGGGTAAGACCCTCAGACGTGCTATACTTTTGGAAAGCTAGGACACTTTTCCCGTGACTGTCAAAGTGGTCCTCCGAAGGGTGATAAAAAAGCAGGAGCAATATATGCTGAAAAGGGAAAGGCAGTGGAATCCACTACATCCCAGTATGCTCCAGCTCGACCAAGGGTGTACAATCTTGGCCAATAGGAGGCCGTAAAGGAGAGTGACGTCATCATAGGTACGAGTTAATATACCATTATACTGCTTTCCATAGTTCATACCTTGTGTGTGGCTTGTGTATGATTTGTTTATATTAGGCTTTGTCCTTATTCGGGACTACCCGGCGAGGGCACTGTTTGATACAGGTGCTTCACATTCGTTTCTGTCTGAGGACTTAGTGACTCAGATTGGAGTGCCTACTTATGTGTCAATAGTTTGCCTATCGATTTTGTTGCCTAATGGATGCGTGATGCAGGCAAATAAGTCTTACTGTATTGAGGTGCAGATAGAAAGTCATGATTTCAGATCGGAAGCATTTGTGCTGCCGATATCGCAGTTTGATATAATATTTGGTATGGACGGGCTCTCGGAGCAGCGTGCCTTTATAGATTGAAACTCAAAGGAGATCACACTGGGACAGAATACCGATCTAGAGAATAAATTCGCTAGTATGCAAGGATCGAGCAAGATATTGATGTCTGCTCTCCAAGTCGTCAAAGTTGTTCGGATAGGGGCGAAGTTATTCTTCATGCTTATAAAGGCTATTGAGCCAAAATCAAGTATGAGTGACATTCTGATTATATCAGAATATGGTTAAATGTTTCCTAAGGATCTTCCGGGATTACCGCCCCAGCGGGAGATTGACTTCTCTATTGAGTTGGTGCCAGGTGCAAAACCTGTGGCCCGCTTGCCTTACCGTGTTGCGCTAAAAGAGATGGAGAAACTGAAAGTCCAACTACATGAACTACTAGAGCAAGGATATATACGCCCAAGTATGTCACCTTGGAGCGCACCGGTTCTTTTTGTAAAGAAGAAGGACAGTAGCCTGCGTCTATGCATCGATTATAGAGTGCTGAATAAGCTAATGGAGAAGAACAAGTATCCAATACCATGGATTGATGACTTGTTTGATTAGCTGGTTGGATCAACGGTATACTAAAAGCTGGATTTAAAGTCTGGCTATTATAAGTTTAGAATTCGGGAATGCGACATTCCAAAGTCAGCGTTTGGAACATGCTATAGTAATTACGAGTTCATTGTAATGCCGTTTGGGCTAACAAATGCGCCATTGGTATTCATGGACCTAATGCACCGAACATTTCGAGAGTAATTGGACTTATTTGTAATCATCTTTATTGATGACATTTTAGTTTAGTCTCATTCTGTAGAAGATCATGCGAACCATTTGCGGATTGTATTGCACACCCTAAGAAGAAACAAGCTCTATGCCAAGTTCTCAAAATGTGAGTTCTAGCTATCGTCAGTGGCCTTTCTGGGCCATGTGATAAGTCGAGAAGTTATAGCGGTGGATGCAATGAAGATAGTGACAATTAAAGAGTGGCCTGTTCTGTCTACTGTAGCTGAAGTACGGAGTTTCCATAGACTTGCGGGCTACTACAAGCGCTTCATGGAGAACTTTTCACGGATAGCCTAACTTCTCACCACACTAACGTGAAAACTTCAGAAGTTTGTTTGGACGACGGAGTGCACACGAGCTTTCGAAGATCTAAATAGTCGTTTGACCATGACACCTATTTTGACGTCGTCATGTGGTACAGACGACTATGAGATTTACAATGATGAATCAGGGAGAGGCTTAGGATGCGTCCTTCTATAGTTTGGTAAAGTGATAGCTTATGACTCATGCCAGTTGAAAGTGCATGAGCGAAACTATCCGGTTCATGACTTGGAGTTGGCAGCGGTGATATTTGCACTTAAACTGTGGCGTCATTAATTATATGGTGTGAAAGTTGACATCTTCATGGACCATAAGATCCCTAAGTACCTTCTGGATCAGAAGGATCTAAATATGCGACAACGAAGGTGGATGGAGTTCCTTGGGGACTACACCTTCCAAATACATTATACTTCCGGGAAGGGAAATGTGGTCAAGATGCCTTGAGTCGCAAGACTCTGACAATGAAAAATTGGTTGTAAGTGCATGATGAGTGTCTGATCCAGGAATTGGAAAACTTAGACATTTCTTGTGTTGACAAGAATGCTACTGCAAATGCATGACTGAACATGATAGAGGTTCAATTTCACCTCGCGGATAGGGTTCGGCGAGCAACGGAACTCGATAAGATTCTACAATACTATACAACGGATGGGTCAAATGCCTAATTCTCCTTGGATGACGGCCTTTTGCAGAAAGGTGGTCATTTGTGCATCCCAGTTGTGGGTAAACTTCGTGAGGAATTGATGTGTGAAGTACATTTTATAAGGTACTCGGTTCACCCAGGAAGCACGAAAATGTACAAGCATATGAAGAAGATGTTCTGGTGGCCAAGTTTGAAGAAAGACATAGCCCATTACATGACAAAATGCCAAACTTGTGCCTTGGTGAAAGCTGAATGCCAGAAACCTAGTAGTTTCCTGAAGTCATCACCAATCCCGGTATGGAAGTTCGACGACATTTCTATGGATTTTGTGCATGGTCTGTTGAGATATCAGAGCGGAAATGACTCCATGTGGGTGATCGTTGACAGACTAACCAAAGTGTGGCTCTTCATACCAAAGGAAGGACGATTCAGTGGAAAAATTGGCCAAGCTGTATGTGGATAATGTCGTACAATTACACGACGTACCCCGTAGCATCGTAAGTGATCTAGATGGGCGCTTTACTTCAAATGATTGGAGGCTAATCCATCAATTATAGGGGACTAAAATAAAGTTCAGTATGACTTTTCATCCGCAAACGTATGGCCAGACTGAGAGAACCAACAGAATAATGAAGGATATGCTTTGCATATGCACCCTGGATTTCAGGAAGAGGTGGGAAGGTACCTCTATATGATTGTGTTTTCCTACAATAATAGCTATCAAGCTAGTATACAGATGGTGTGCTTTGAAGCTTTATACGGTAGGAAGTGTCGTACAACGTTAGTTTGGGCGGAATCAGGTGAGTCAAAGCTCTATAAATGTAAGGAGGTCGAAGATGCAAATTCAATCATACGTACTATTCTAGAGCAGCTATTGATAGCCCAAGATAGGCAGGCGAAATACTACAATGACAAACACTGAAATGTGAAGTTTGTAGCGGCCGATTGGGTATACTTAAAGATCAAACCATTCAAAGGCGTATCCAGGATTCGGTGCTTGAATAAGCTGAGTCTGAGGTATCTTGGTTCATTTGAAGTGGCTGAACGAGTTGGAGAAGCTGCATATCGGTTAGCTATTTCAGCGGAACTAAGTTGCTTGTACGATGTTTTTCACATATCGATGTTATGCAAAGCTATGAAAGAGCCAACTCAAGTGATTACAAATGATCGAGTACCGGTTGATAGTGGGCTAACGATGAAGATTAGACCCATTCAGATCGAGGATTCAAAAATCAAGCAACTGCGGAACTAGATAATCAGGATGGTTAAGGTCCGTTGGGACAACTGTGGCCGTGAAGAGCTAATATGGGAACATGAGCATACCATGCACGGAGAATATCGCGAGTTATTTGTAAAATGAAGTTGTAACTTTCTTTTGTGGATGGAAAATAATATGTTTTAACATTTTAATTGCTATTTTTCCTTATAGATGCGTACATTTTAAGGAATAAATTTCTATAAGGAGGGGAGGATTGTAATACCCCAAAAATGAGAAGTGGTCATTGGAAGTTACTGCTCAGCGATACTTCTATTACCGATGATAGCTTGGTGAATTAAAAGACCCTGGGCTCGGGTTATTACCACCAAGCGATAGGCGTTACTGTGCCGCGCTAGCCTCTCGATGAATGTCGAGAAGGATTTCTCGAGTAACCAATCTATCGCCAGGCACTAAAGACTTATATTAGGGAGATAGCTCTGGATAGCGGTGTCGGCTGGCCAAAGCGGTCACCACCTGTGATACCGCATGGAGGTAGGAGTTACCGCGAGGCGGTAGCTTTTGTATAAAGGTTGGGCTTGAGATTTTATTCTCATTTTCTCTCACACACTCTCTTCTTTACTTCTGGAGAGGGAAGAGGAGGAAATGTCTAGGAGCTCTTGTGGAGATCGATCCAAGGTGTGCTTATGATCGGAATTGCGAGTCAATGCTAGATCCGTGGAGAGGAAGTTATGACAATCAATTCCATCCAAATCAGAGATCATGGTCATGGATCCGAAGAAAAATACAAGGGTGACGATCTTCCTTCTTAGACAAGTGAAGTCCTTATTTTGGCATACACATGGAATCCCCCACCAAAAGGTGGAAAAGCGAAAGGAATTCCTTTGAGTCGATTCATAAAATCCCTAGTAAGTCTTGCATATAGATCCGGAAATGTATAATACGGAATAGACATGCTGTGTGAAGCCTATATGGATAGGTTGGTCTGGATTGGTGATGTTTATTTTGCATTCCATAGAAGACTCCGAGTATAAACGAGAAATATATCGGGTCTGTTGGGTTGTATATATGAACTGAAAGAAGTAGGAAGTACTGGAGTTGTATTCCAGGAATATACCCTAGGAATTCTATAGTTTTAAGACCAGTTGGATATCGTCGGGCGACAGTGAGTATCGCCAACGGTGATAGCTCTTGGTGAGCTATTTGTGATGTATGCTATGGAAAGACTAGTGTTTATGGCACTGCAGGATGCTGCAGGGTTTTGGGTTGAGTTTGGGCGCAGAAAGAGTGCCTCTATTGGTCCCGCCAAGTAATGATGACGAACACTGTCAATAACTCCCTTTTGATTGTAAATCCTGTCTCTGGGACACTATGAGGCTAATTTGTGAGTTGTGAGCTCCTAAAGGCCATTGAGTTGAATGGACAAGGGGAAGCTGACCCACATCAGTCTAGACATTGAATTGATGATTTGAGCAACGGGCAATGGCTGAAATGTATCCGTGTTATGGTTGTCTAACTCGAGTGCCTATGTTATTGGCATTCGTTAGGATCATATAATGAGGGTCATAGGTTGTACACCGTCAAGACTAAAGTCTCAGGCCGGGGGCTGTGGAGACTTTGAATGATCAAAGTTAACCGTTATGTCTGGGACCTCTGAACGGCAGTGGGACCTTGACAACAGGTACACCAAAAAATGTGACCTGAGTGCATGGAATGATTGGTCGTTGAGGCATTCATTTGCGATATATTGAACTGTGCATGAGTGCACGTTCTTGTAATATATCTACTTGTGAAAATGCTTTGCCTGCAGGGAAGGAATACCACTTCCCTGGGAAAGGGGTGGGGTCATAATAAATTGGTCAGCTGAATGATGACCGTTGCCTTGTTTGCCACCCTTGTGGTGGATTGTCCCTATGCAAGTGCTAGGGAACCGAGCGGGAAATAGCAGACTGAAGAAATTGCTACTATTCTGGCCCTCGAAGGCTGAGCGGAAAAGTCTTATAATTTTTACGTGTGGCTAGCCTGCGCGCCGATGTTTGAAAACCATATTTGTGAAGTATAACTGTAAGGCCTTAAGGCCATAACATTTGTGTATTTGTAAGTAACATTCATGTTATATATATAAATGATTTGTTTATATATAGTGGACATTCATTTGGTATGAGTTCATGCAACCATAAATCTTCTGCTAGAATTCTCTGTATTTGGATTCGAATAAATATTTATATTAACCTGTGATCCCGCCACCTGTATGTGGAATATGGTGTGGGGCCTCAGCCGGACCCTCTATTAAATTTCATGTGACGAACAGAGGTGTTACAGATCTGGAGCCGGGTACCCGTCCTATTGCTAAGGCGCTGTACAATATGGCCCCGCGTGAGCTAGAGGAGTTGCGTACCCAGTTGGATGAGTTGCTTCAGAATGATTTTATTAGGTTTAGTTCTTTGCCTTGGGGTGCTCCCGTTTTGTTTGTAAATAAAAAGGATGGATCAATGAGGCTTTGCATTGATTATAGAGAATTGAATAAAGTCACCATCAAGAACAGGTATGCTTTATTGAGGATTGACGATTTGTTTGATCAATTGCGTTGTAGCACAGTATTTTTAAAGATTGACCTTCGTTCGGTCTACCACTAGTTAAGAATTTGTGAGAAAGATATTCCACGGACTTCCTTTCATTCCTGACACGGACATATTGAGTTCTTGGTGATGTCTTTTGGTTTGACTAATGCACCCTCTACCTTTATGGATATGATGAACAGTGTTCAAGGATTTTTTAGACCGTTTCATGGTCATGTTTATATACAATGTTCTGGTGTACTCCCGTAGTGTCGTGGAGCGTGCCCATCACTTGCGTTTAGTTTTGTCTGCTTTGAGGGAGCATAAGTTGTTTGCTAAGCTGAGAAAGTGTGAGTTTTCTTTGCCTCAGGTTTCTTTCTTGGGTCATGTGGTTAATAAGGATGGAATTACTGTTGACCCAGAGAAGATAGCTGCTATTATGGATTGGAATTGGCCTGCCACACCCAAAGAGATAAGGAGCTTCCTAGGACTGTCTGGCTATTATAGAATGTTTGTGGAGGGTTTCCCTATGTTGTCTGTGCCATTGATTAAACTAACGTAAAAGAATGTAGCTTTTGTGTGGAGCAATAATTGCGAGGAAGCTTTTCTGGAATTAAAGAGGAGATTTTGCACTGCTCCGGTGTTGACCTTGCCTACCGAAGGGATAACATATTTTGTTTACGTGGATGCATCACACGTGGGACTTGGTTGCGTGTTGATGCAAGAGGGAAAGGTAATAGCGTATGGGTCGAGGCAGTTAAAGATACATGAGAGAAACTACCCTACACATGATTTAGAGCTCGCAGCTGTGATTTATGCCCTGAAGCTATGAAGAAACCTATTATATGACCCACTGTCTAAGATTTACACAGATCTTAAGAGTTTAAAGTACTGAAAGTGAGGATAGATACAACTCTAGAGGGGGGGTGAATAGAGTATTCAAAAATATGACAATCTACTCAACTCCCTTAGAGTTTATTTGCAGAATAAGTATATAGATATATAAAACCCTAGAGCCTAACACAAAGTGAGGTGCACAAGAGAATGCTAACTGTAATTATAGTTTAAGATTTAGTCCTAATACAACAACTAGCAATCCTTGTTAATTCAACTCACAGCCATAGTACAGTAATTAAAATAAGCAACACAAACAACACAACAAGATTTATAGTGGTTCCCTCTCAATAGGTACATCCATTTTTCTACCACCCATGTAGGAATCCACTACAGGTTTTTGTTCAGGTGCCCTACCACAAACTGATCTGATTCAAGTAGATCAAGTAAACTCTTTGAGCTTTTGATCAGGAGCTCAAAATCCAACACAGGTTTTTGCTCAGGTGCCCTGCCACCAAGATTCACTTTTGAAGGGAGTAATAACCCTTTGTACAGGAGGTTGAGAGAGTTAGAATGTCTTCTCTATTGTTAAACAAAATTAGAGAAGCGAGTGGATTGCACTTAGCTATAGAAAGCTCTGAAGGAATCAAAGATCCCCCTGGCTTAGAGAATATCCATGAAGAAGCCTTGCTTCAGGGTGCAGGTTCTCTTTAGAACTCTTGACAGAAAAGATCTGTTGTCTTGAAGTTCTTGAAGGAGCAGCTTGAAGAAGACTCTTGATATGGAATGGTTGTTCTTCTTCAACAGCTTTTATTTCTTCTCCTTCTTCTTGAAGCTCTGAGTATGAATGTTCCTATGAGCAGGATGAACTCAGGATTGAAGAAGAGAGCTCTGAAGAGAGTTATTCTACTCTTATTCTTGTTGTTGAATCTGTGTATTTGTGTATATGAATATCTGTATATGTGTATCTCTATATATTAACTTCTCTCACTAGCTCTTTATATATCAGCCTTTGTAACGGCTTCTATCTTTCTCTTGATTTGAATCTTGTCTTCTTCTGAGATCTGCAATCTAGGCTGCAAATAACACAAAATAGCTAGCCTACAGAAAGGACATTCTATAAAGAAATAAAGCTTTCTTAGAAGCTGCTTATCCATTCAGCAAGTCCAAAAGATATTAGAGAAAGTCACATCAAAAACAAACTCTTTATGACCAGAGAAAGACATCGGTGTCTAACGGCTATAAAGGACAGCATGGAAGATAAAGCACAAAGATTTTCAACTAATAGGACAAAAGACTTTGTCAGATAGAACTTGACTTATGCATAAAGAATGAGGCAAAGATTGCCTTGATATGTAAGCATAAAATCAATGAAATAATCGTTAATAAAATAAGCCAGATAAATGAGAAATAGTTCATAGAAGAGAAAGAGTACACAATCACTAAATGCAGACAAAAAGATAGTCGAACGAATCACGACGATCGTCGAATTATCAGAGCAGATAGTCGAACTGTCAGAACAGATAGTCGACCTACAAGAAATCTGTCTGGGCAAAAGGAGTCGAGCAGGACTCGACGATCGATGATACTGAGACCACAGCTCGCGGAGCTTAACTGAGATGAACTAACTCAGAAATGGTCGATCTGCTGTCTGACGATTGTCGATCAACTGATAGACAATATTCGAGCGGCGTTCGACCATAGTCGAACAAAAAAACACTTAACCAGATTTTCAATCTGGATAAACAACAACTCTACACAACTGATAGGATCTAATCGAAAACTAACCTTTGACCATAGATAAATCTTGGGTCAAGAAACTAATTGAGAAGACTTAACCCAAATCCAAACAAGGGTACCAACAATCTCCCCCTATTTGGGTCTAGTCTCTCAAAACAAAAAGAATGCTATAAATATATATAAAAACAATAATAACCTGTTAGGATCAATGTGTTTCATATCATATCAACAAGCAGCATTTCATATCAAACATAAAATCAAACAATCAAGCAAAATAGACTGTCATTACAAATAAATTTATACAATATCAAAGTCTGGTTTAGAAGTGAAAGAAACAGGAAGGAAGGAAATTTTCCTTTTGGGATCAAGAGCATCCTTCTTTGAAGTCTTCAAGTCATGTTCTCCAATAATCTTAGATTCTCTTGCTCTGGGCAAAACAGCCTCTTGATGCTTTTCCATATATTTTGAGGCATCAAAAACTTCTGGTCTGACTTGAAATCTGTCTAGTTCCTTTTCTCTGAACTTTGACATAGTTGTTAAGCCGGTTAAGTCTTTGCCTTCAGCTTTAGCTTTTCTAATTTGGGCTGATCCAACTAACTCAAGAAATCTGGCCATCCTGAACTCAGGATTAAGATCTTGGCTTTCATAAGCATTTTCATCAGCTAAATCTAGAAGCTTTATAGTCTTGAACTTTGTAGAAAGGTCTAACAGACCTGCAGCCTGTTCTATGTCTTCTTGAATAATAAGAGATGATGGTGGAGCAACCTCTGTAAATTTCTTGCTTGACTTGTCAGAGTAAGTTACTCTTTTTCCTTTTGAATCTACTTGCTTAATCTGAGCTGGCTTTCTGGAGGGAAAAAATTTGCTCTCCTTAGGTGGTGAAACTATTCTTTTAGGTGAAGGAGGAGGAGAAAATGTTGGTTTCTGGTAAGTCATCTCCTTCACCTGCTCTGTAGGTCCAGCTACTTGTCTTTACTGGCCTGAATGGGGTCTGCCCTGGTAGCCTGGGTTTCCTCTTCTCTGATAGGCCTGAGAAGGAGTAAATCTGGCTGGAGGAGCTGAGGGATTAGAAGATACATTCCTTGAACCTCCTGCACTAGGAGGAGGAGGACCTCTGGGAATCCACCTGTGAGCTGGAGTATCATATCTTTTGCTCTTCTTCCTCTTCTTTTGCTGATTCCTAGATAATCCCATCCAATGTTGAAAGTCCTTAGACTTGGGGTCAATCCCTTTCAATATGTAATAAGGGATGTCATTCTATGGATTAGGAGAAGGAGGAGCTTGAGCTTTCCTTTGAGCAATTTTCCTTTTCTTAGTTCCTTCAGAATCCTCTGAATCTTCCTGATCATCAGAATGTGATGACTGAGGTTGGTCATATGGATCAATGATATCCTGAACAGCTTTTGCTTTGGCTTTTAAAGCAGCCTTTTATTTTTCTTCTTCTATGGCATCCTAAGCCAATAGGAAATCCAGGTCTAATCCTTGAGTATCATCCCAGACAGTTGATTTCTCTTCTTAAATATCTTTAACTGTCTTGGGGACCAGTTCTTCTGCAGCAGGTTCTAGAGCAGGTTCTTGAACCTCTTGAGCTTGATCTATAGCCAAAGGGACACAAAAATTTTCTAAATTGTATAGAAACATCCCTTCAAGGTATTCACAAGTTAACATATCAGTCAACAGGTCAGTGAATTGAGTAATTGTATTACCTGCAGAATTTCCTAACTCCCATAAATCGTCTAGGTAGGAGGTAATGACTCCTTCTAGGTACATGGAAATAATAGGAGTAGATGATTCTTCAAGACAAACTCTGAAAGCAAATTCAGCCTCAGTTATAAATCCAACTATCCTTGGAACTGCAACTGCAACTGATGTTGTAATTTGAGAGGGCGACAATGGAGGATGTAAGAGATGAAATGGAGGAAACAAGAGGGGCAATTGTTGCTTCAATCATTGATTTGATTGAAGGAGTAATTAGCTCCATGATGCTTGTAATGAGAGCTGGTGTGATTTAAAAAGATGTAGATGGGGGAATCACAACAGATGGATGAGCATCAGGGATGATGTTCTTCTGATGAGATGCAGATGCATGAACTGGTGATGGAGATGCAGATGCATGAAGATCAATATGCTCTTGAGGTGAAATTAGTGACTGAGGTGGAGTTGGAAGTATCTCAGAAACCAACAGATCAATGCTAAGATTTTAAATCCCAGCAAGGTGTGAAGGAGTTTGAGATGCTGGAGGTGATGCATGGAGAATAACAGTGGATGTAGACGGTACTGCAATAGAAGTGGATGGCAATACAGATGTAGATGGAATGGGGGAAATGGAAGAGCCTTCTTCAATTAGGTGGGGGGTGACTGTTACTGTCCTTGTGTTCTAAGATGGAACAGGAGCAACCCCAGCAGGTGAAGACTTTTGGATATTCCTTCTCCACTTGATGAACAGAGTGGGATCCATCTTATTGCTTGCATTGATTGACGTTGAGACTGTTCCCAACAGCTGAGGATACTTCTCTCTTAGAAATATCTCAATCACCCTTCCAAGGGTTACCTCTTTCTTTGAGTTCTTTCTCCTTATTAATTCAAAAACTATTCCAGCCAGATTTATTGCTTTTCTGTTAGCAATATCACACATTAAGGCAAACTGCTGCCTGGTAATGTTATCATGCGCAGAGTGCTTTCCCAACATCACTTTCCCTACTAGTTCTGCCAAGAACTTGATCTTCATCTGGAAGGTTATCTTCAGCAACTTGGAAGGAATGCCTTCAGCATGTCCTAGCTCTAATTGCATCCTGCTATACTCCTGAGTATCTTGATCATACTCTTCTTGACCATTGATCAAACCAAAAATCTCAGTTAAGACGGCTGGTGTCAAAATTACCTCCTCGCCGCCGATAGTCCCTGTCATCGATTCGTCATTGGAAGACGATGTATAGACCCATTCTTTGATTTCTGGAACATTAATCTTAATCCTTGTAGACATAAGCTTCTCCAGTCCTTGATCTTTGCATAACTGTAGCATCTCGAGAATATTGGCATCACAGGAACTTAAAGAATCAAAATCGACGCAAACGCCAGCATCAAACTTCATCACGGTCAGTAAAGCTGGAGCAATCGCCATGGATTTTGTTGGGGAAGACGAGAGAAACGAAAGCAGAAAGCGCGGGGCAGAGCTCAAGTCAAACCTTTCAAGCAGGAATGAGGAATATGAAACGACGAGCTCTGTAGACTACAAAAAGAACGATCTATTAACCTAGGTCGACCATCGGTTTATATTTAAACAGCAATCATCGACCTATTTCAACAGATATTAGAAACGATGGTCGATCGATCGTTCGGCGATCGTTTCCTGAAGCAAAGTAGTCGAGCTATCGATCGACTATTTCTGTCTTCACAAACAATCGAGCCGTCATCAACCATAGGTCGACGATAGGCTCAACCTGTTCGACTATGGTCGAACGACATTCGACGATATTCGAGCAGATTTCAACATAGGCAGAAATTACACTTGGTCTATTCCATTTATCATACCTAGTTAATTCAAAAAGAACAGATGCTTCTGTTCATCTAAGGGCTTAGAGAAAATATCACCTCTCTGAAGGTCAGTGGATATGAACTCAAGACTGATTTTGTTCTTTTCCACACAATCTCTTTGAAAAAGGTGTCTGATCTCAATGTGTTTGGTCCTAGAGTGGTGCATAGGATTTTGTGCTATGGAAATAGCACTGGTACTGTCACACATGATTTTCGTGTTCTTGTGTGTGTACCCATAATCCAAAAGCTGGTTTTGAATCCATAGGATCTGTGAACAACAACTAGCAGCTACTATATATTCAGCCTTTGCAGTTGAAGTTGAGACAGAAGCCTGTTTCTTGCAGAACCAAGAGACTAATCTCTCTCTAAGGAACTTACATGTCCCTGAGGTACTTTTCCTGTCAACTCTGCAACCAGCATAGTCAGAATAAGTGTATCCAATTAACTCAAATTCTGATTCAGCTGGGTACTACAGTCCTAAATTTGGACATCCCTTCAGGTATCTCAAAATTCGCTTGAGAAGAATCAAATGAGATTCCTTGGGGTTGACCTGGAATCTAGCACATAGGCATATGACAAACATTATATCAGGTCTACTTGCAGTTAAATACAATAGGGAACCAACAATGGCCCTATAGTTTTTCTGATCAACTGGCTTACCCTTATCATCAGAATCTATAATTACATTTGTAGTCATGGGTGTATGCATTGCTGAAGCATCAGCCATCCCAAATTTCTGTACCAATTCCTTGACATATTTGGATTGGGAGATGAAGATGCCATCAGCATCTTGTTTTACTTGGAGACCAAGAAAGTAAGACAGCTAACCCATACTACTCATCTCAAACTTAGAGTGCATCAGGTCTGAGAACCTTTTGCATAGTTTGGGATCAGTGGAACCAAAGATAATATCATCCACATAGACTTGAACTAACAGGATTGTGTCCTTGTGATGCTTAACACCCAGGGTTCTATCAACTACTCCCCTAACAAAGTTGTGCTCTAACAGGAAACTAGCTAGAGTCTCATACCAAGCTCTGGGTGCTTGCTTAAGTCCATAAAGAGCTTTTTGCAACTTATAAACAAATGAGGGTTGAGTTAAAAAAACAAACCAAGGAGGTTGTTCAACAAACACCTCTTCTTTTAGCTCACCATTTAGGAATGCACTCTTAACATCCATTTGAAAAACCTTAAACTTCATATAGGCTGCATAGGCTAGAAAGATCCTTATTGCCTCTAGCCTTGCAACAGGGGCAAAGGTTTGGTCATAGTCTATACCTTCCTCCTATCTGTAGCCCTGAGCTACAAGCCTAGAATTGTTCGTTATAATAGTTCCTTGGGCATCCAACTTGTTTTTGAACACCCACTTGGTGCCTATGATCAGTTTGCCTTTTGGTCTTGGAACAAAAGTCCATACTTTACATCTTTCAAATTGATTAAGCTCCTCTTGCATAGCAATGATCCAATGGGATCTAGCTCAGCATCTTTTATGGTGAGGGGCTCAATTTGTGAAAGGAAACAAGTATGCATCACATCCTATCTTAATTTATGTCTTGTTTGCACACCAGCTGATATGTCACTAATCACTTGAGATGTAGGATGATCTCTAAGTATGACAAGATTAGTAGGTGGGATGTGATCTTCAACAACAGTTTGGATTAAATCCTCTTGTGGAATAGGATTAACTGTTGGTGGTACATCAACTGCTTCCACAGTGTCTTCATCACTGTCTGAATCAGTGATATAAAGAGTTGATAAAGGGTGAATCTCTTGGGTGAGATCCTTGCATAACTCAGGTACCTACAATGAGTTTGAGGAAGGAGAAGTTTCCTTCTCCTTGTAAAACATTTTTGACTCATCAAAGGAAACATGCACAGACTCTTCTATTTTTAAAGTTGATTTGTTAAACACCCTATAAGCTTTACTTTCTTAGGAATATCCAATAAAAATTCCCATTGAAGCTTTTGCTTCAAACTTTCTAAGGTATTCTTTGTTGTTATTGTGAATGTACACTACACAACCAAAGACTCTAAAATAGCTAATTTTAGGTTTCTTTCTTTTAAGTAATTCATAAGGAGTTTTACCCTTAAGCTTATGTATTAGACTTCTGTTCAGAAAATAATTAGCTATGCTAACAGCTTCTGACCAATAAGAGAGAGGAATGTTAGCATCTGCCAACAATGTTCCTGCAGCTTCAATTAGTGTTCTATTTTTCCGTTCCACTACCCCATTTTGTTGAGGAGTTCTAGGAGCAAAGAAGCTATGTTTTATACCTTCTTTCTCACAGAATTCTTGCATGAGAAGAGACTCAAACTCAGTACCATGATCACTTCTGATCAAGGCAACATGAGTAGAATACTCAGTCTGCACAAATAGCAGAAAGTCTATAAGAACTTTGAAGTTATCAGCCTTAGTTTTCAAAAATAACACCCAAGTGAACCTAGAGAAATCATCTACAATCACTAAAGTGTAAAATTTCCCTCCTAGACTCTGTACTTTTATTGGGCCAAAAAGGTCCAAGTGCAATAAATACAGGATTCTAGGTAAATCACTCTTATTTACAGATTTGAAAGAATTTTTGGTTTGATTGCCTAATTGACAAGCCCTGCATAGACTTTCCTTCTTGTAGGGGAAAGAAGGTAAACCTCTAACAAGGTTGTATTTAGATAACCTAGATATATTCTTGAGGTTAACATGGCTAAGACTTTTATGCCATAAGGTGTTATTATTGGTTACTTCATTAAACAGGCAGATTTCAGATTGAGTTGAATTAAAATCTACTAAGTAAATGTTACCCTGTCTAATGCCTACTAACACTACATTACTATTTAAAGTAATATTGCAAAGAGTGTCAGTGAATGATACTTGATAACCTGCATCACATAACTGGCTTACTGAGATTAAGTTGTGCTTTAGCCAAGTTACATATGCAACCCTTTTGAATGTCACTGCTCTAATAGTAAACCTACCATATCCTTCTATTTGACCATAGATGGAATCCCAAAAGATCACCTTTGGTCCAAGCTTGGCCTTGAAGCTTGACAGATTGTCTTTGTTCCCTGTCATATATTTGGAACAACCACTATCCAAATACCATTTGTCTTTAGTAATTGGATAGGTCTTCACCTGCAAAATAAATAGTTAGACATTGTGTACCCAGACAACCTTGGGTCCATTATTCTTCACATAATTAAAACTTGAAATGAAAGAATAAGCAGGCTGAGGTTTATATCCTAAGGGATAGGATATCCTAGGTGGAATACTCCATGCAGTTGATGGGTCAATAAAACTAGTGTTTCTATTTACCTTAGTGTTTCTAAGGTTCTGATTATTATTTTGAAAATCATGTTCAGATCGTCGATCAATGTTCGATGATCGATGCCCAGATCGTCTAGTATCGGTCGACCATTGGGTCTGCGATCATCGAGAATAGTTCGATGATTTTTGTATTTCTTTAAATTTCTATTTTCTCTTTTCTCTCATAGCCTTATTTAAAGCTTTGTTAACTTGATTTACTTGCTCAGTATTCTTTATTCCATCAGCTGAAAAAAAGTTTACTGGGGTGGAAAGATGGTTTTTCAGAACTATGGGGGGTTCACTTGGTGAAGCTACTAAGCCTAGCTTATTGTTACCTGTCCTAGTGTTTGACATGCTAGTAATCTCTAGCTGCTTAAGACTTCTACCATTAAGAGAATCTTCTAATCTTTTAGATTTGGCTAGTTCAATTTTAAGAAATTTGATTTCTTCAGTAGATCTAGTGAGTCCAGCTTCTAGCCTAGCATTTTCACTAGATAGGGATTTTGATTCAGCTATCATATTTCTAAGCTCCATAATTTCCTTATCTGAGCTAATTAAGTCTAAACAGAGATATTTAAATTCAAATCTGAATTCAACATAAGTAAAATCATAAGAAGACAATACCTGATCTTCAGTAGGCATTTCTTATTCATCAGAATTTTCTGCAACTGAATGATTACTGCAGGCATCAATTGCCATTAGGCAAATTTCTTTTGCCTACTTCTCTTCCTCATCTTCACTAGAGCTTGAGGAGGAAGATTCCTCATCAGTATCTCTCCAGGTTTCAGCCACAAATCCTTTCTCCTTCTTCTTGTTTTTGTAGGAGGAGGACTTTGGAATGGTTCTTCTGATATTCTTTGTCTTTTCTCTTCTCCTTGTTCTTTTCCTCTGGACACTCAGGTAGAATGTGTCCAGGTTTCCTGCAGCCATAACATATAAGTTCTTTAGCTGGTGTTCTGTCATACCTTGGCTTGTCTTCATATCTGGAAGACTTCTTTCTGAAGTCCTTTCTGCCCATTTTGAGAAATCTTTTGGCAAAGAGTGCCATTAGCTCCTCATTTGATTGGCTTCCTTCAGATGCATCAGCAGCCTTTAGAGCAAGAGTTTGCTCTTTCCTGGTAGGAGTGGGAGTCTTGGCTTCAGCTTCAGCTTCCCTGGTCTTCAGTACTTACTCAAATGATTTGAGCTTGCTAAGGAGAGCTTCAGTTTAAATCTCAGTTGTACTTCTGGACTCTTTGATGGGCCAGATCCTGAGATCCCATGTGCTGGGGAAGCACATCAATATTTTTTCATTGACTTCTGTCAATGTGATCTCTTTATCAAGGGTTCTCAGCTCATTGATGATGGAGCTGAGCCTGGTGTACATTGCATCAACTGATTCTGCTTCAGTCTTCTTGAAATTTTCATATTGGGATGTGAGGTTGGACCTTCTGTCCTTTCTTCTCATCAGCTGTACCAACTACAATGTGGTTTAGTGAGTCCCACATGGTTTTTGCTGAAGTACAATCAGCCACTTTCTGGAATGTTTCATCAGACATGGTCTGAGCCAGAATGTTCATAGCTTTTGCATCAGCTATCTTTGCTTTCTTATAAACATCATTTTAATAAGGAGGTGGCACTGCACTCAGATTTGTTGAAGTTGTAGCAGTAGTTGCAGCAGGTGATGTTGGTGGTCCTTTCAAAATAGAAGAGAAGATATCTTCATCAATAGAATTCATATACAGTCTGATTCTTTCCTTCCAGATGCTGAAGTTAGCTAAGTTACATACTGGAGGTCTGGTGCTAGAGTAATCCGTGTACTGGGCCATAAAGTGAATATCTATAAACTTGGTATCTATCTAGATCTTGTGACTCAGGTGTTAGCCTGTACAGTCAGTCAACCTCCCTCTGATACCAATTGAAAGTGAGGATAGATACAACTCTAGAGGGGGGTGAATAGAGTATTCAAAAATATGACAATCTACTCAACTCCCTTAGAGTTAATTTGCGGAATAGGTATATAGATATATGAAACCCTAGAGCCTAACACAAAGTGAGGTGCACAAGAGAAAGCTAACTATAATTACAGTTTACGCTTTAGTCCTAACATAGAAACTAGCAATCCTAGTTAACTCTACTCACAGCCACAGTGCAGTAATTAAAATAAGCAACACAGACAACACAAGAAGATTTATAGTAGTTCCCTCTCAATAGGTACATCCACTCTTCTACCACCCTGGTAGGAATCCACTACAGGTTTTTGTTCAGGTAACCTGCCACCAACTGATCTGATTTAGGTAGATCAAGTAAAACCTTTGAGCTTTTGATCAGGAGCTCAAAATCCAAAACAGGTTTTTGCTCAAGTGCCCTGCCACCAAGGTTCACTTTTGAAGGGAGTAAGAACCCTTTGTATAGGAGGTTGAGAGAGTTAGAATGTCTTCTCTATTGTTAAACAAAATTAGAGAAGCTTATTGATTGCACTGATATATAGAAAGCTCTAAAGGAATCAAAGCTCCCCCTTGCTTAGAGAATATCCAGGAAGAAGCCTTGCTTCAGGGTGTAGGTTCTCTTTAGAATTCTTGACAAGGAAGATCTGTTGTCTTGAAGTTCTTGAAGGAGTAGCTTGAAGAAGACCCTTGATATGGAATGGTTGTTCTTCTTCAACAGCTTTTCTTTCTTCTTCTTCTTCTTGAATCTCTGAGTATGAATGTTCCTGTGAGCAGGATGAACTATGGATTGAAGAAGAGAGCTCTGAAGAGAGTTGTTCTACTCTTGTTCTTATTGTTGAATCTGTGTATTTGTGTATATGAATATTTGTATATATGTATCTCTAAATATTAACTTCTCTCACTAGCTCTTTATATATCAGCCTTTGTAACGGGTTCTATCTTTCTCTTGATTTGAATCTTGTCTTCTTCTGAGATCTGCAATCTGGGCTTCAAATAACACAAAACAGCTAGCCTGCAGAATGGACATTCTATAAAGAAATAAAGCTTTCTTAGAAGCTGTTTATCCATTCTGCAAGTCCAAAAGATATTAGAGAAAGTCACATCAAAAACAAACTCTTAACGGCCAGAGAAAGACATCTATGTCTAACGGCTATAAAGGACAGCATGACAGATAAAGCACAAAGATTTTCAACTAATAGGACAAAAGACTTTGTCAGATAGAACTTGACTTATGCATAAAGAATGATGCAAAGATTGCCTTGAGATGTAAGCATAAAATCAATAAAATAATCTTTAATAAAATAAGCCAGATAAATGTGAAAAAAATCACAGAAGAGAAAGAGTACACAATCACTAAATGCAGACAAAAAGATAGTCGAACGAATCATGACGATCGTCGAACTATCAGAGCAGATAGTCGAACTGTCAGAACAGATAGTCGACCTACAAGAAATCTGTCTGGGCAAAAGGAGTTGAGCAGGACTCGACGATCGACGATACTGAGACCACAGATCGTTGAGCTTAACAGAGATGAACTCACTCAGAGATAGTCGATCTGTTGTCTAACGATAGTCGATCAACTGATAGACGATAGTTGAGCGGCGTTCGACCATAGTCGAACTAAAAAATACTTAACCAGATTTTCAATCTGGATAAACAACAACTCTACACAACTGATAGGATCTAACCTAAATCTATCCTTTGACTATAGATAAATCTTGGGTCAAGAAACTAATTGAGAAGACTTAACTCAAATCCAAACTAGGGTACCAACAAGTACGTTTTCTCTTAGAAGAAATTGAACTGGTGCCAGTGGAGGTGGTTAGAGTATGTTGTAGACTATGATGTTGAGATCCAATAACATCCGGGCAAAGCTAATATGGTAGTCGATGCCATGCGTAGGAAGACAGCTAAAATCTTTAATCTTTCTGTGGATTCTCATGTTGAGGAATTTCTCTTGATGAATATTTCAGTTGGACATTGTGACTCGCCTAGTAGCTTGGTGGTAGCAGAGCCTTCATGGATTTTACTTACAAGGATACACCAAAAGGAAGATCCTGATTTGTTGCACCTTTATAATAGAACTGAGAAGGGGGATGAAAGTCTTTAATTTCTAGGTAGCTAGCAACCTAGAGGGGGGGGGGTGAATAGGTCTGCTTAGGTCTTTTGAGAGTCTTTTTAAATCACTTGATTGTTTCTTTAGGCTTTCAGCTTATAATGATCTAGAGCTTGTCCTTAGCACCTGCAATTAATAAAATAGAAGCAAACAAAGAAAAGCACACAAGTATTTTATAGTGGTTCCCCAAAATTATGGGTACATCCACTCTCCTCCCACCTTGCTAACTTCCTGTTAGTCAAGGCACTTCTCCAAACTAATGCTCCAAGGAGCATACATCTCAGATCCCACAGGATCCCTCAGTCTCCTCCAAGACTTACACCTAAGCCACCAAGGACTACAATCAGTGATACAAGTATCATCTACCTAAGACACTTAAGCCCTACCACTCAGGCTATGGAGGATAGCCCTACCTCAGATCAAGCTTGCTCCTACAACTCAGAGAGATACACTCTCCTATAGTTCAGGCAAAGTTGCCCTACTTCTCAGTGAGTAAAACTCACCTACCTCAGAGAGCAACACTCTCCTACAGCTCAGGCAAATTTTCCCTACCTCAGACCCAAAGGACCTACAACTTAGATCCAGAAGGATCCTACAAAAAGAAATAGTTTAATTTACTTTGACACAGAGAAATTTCTATGTGTCAACCACTTGAGCAGAAAACTTTCTGCTCCAATCCTCCTCACAATAGGGAAAGGATTTGTTGGAGGAACTTAGAAGATAACTTCTTAACTTGCTACTGGAGGCTAAAGATCTTTTGATCTTGATTCTTCAAATAGCTCACTGAACCTGCCAAAGGATGAAGGTTCTTCTTTCTTTAGAATAGGTTCTGAATCTGCTGTGGCATATGGAGACTTGCACAGCTAACTGAACTTTTCTTACTAGAGAGCTTCAATATTTTCACATGCAACAATGGTGAAGAAGATGAAGACGGCTGCTCTCCTTTTTGAATAATGAATGCCCTAAAAGTTATCTTTGTCCTGGCCCTATCTCTTCCTTTTGTAGTTTGTCAATCAATAGCTCTTAAAGATTGGTGGGCCCCACCTGCAGCTTCCAGCTGCGCCTTGCTTTAACGGAAGAACACGTACAGTAGCTTCACGGCATGTTTTGTCATGTAGTGTAGCTTCCCGGTGTCTTATTTGACCTTATTTGATGTTGTCGATTTTGTTAACGTCAGTACCTATGGACTTAGCCAAAATCGAGCATCAGAGAATAGGTGTTGAGTGAGTAAGCATCACTCAACGCCAAATCACTTAGACAGATTCACTGTACCTTGGCGTTGAGTGAGTAACCTCCACTCAGGGCCAAACTACTTAGAATATAAATTTGATTCTAGGCGTTGAGTGATTCAGCTTCACTCAATGCAAACTTGCTTTATCAGCTTTCAGCTACTTTGCATTGAGTGAGTAAGCATCGCTCAACGCCAAACCCCTTAGACAAAATTTCATCTTCACTAGACGTTGACAACATTGAGTTAGTAACCTCCACTCAATGCTTTTTTCCTTAACCAACTTTCTGCTTATTCAGCAACATAAGTTATGAGAGCATTGAGTGAACACGCCTCACTCAACGATTTCTCCCTTAGCCATTTTTTTGTATTTAGTAGCATGGCGTTGAGTGAGTTGACTTCACTCAATGCCTGTGAAATTAGCAACATTTTAGCTCATTCCAACTTCAGGCTTTTACTGCTTTAGTCTATCTCACAACTTTTTGCTATATGGCATTGACTAAGTTGACTTCACTCAATGCTTGTGTACTTCGCCATTCTCTCAGCTTTCCACTACCTTGGCTTTGACTGTATAGGCTTCACTCAACGCTATAAGCCATCTGGCATTGAGTTACTTATCTTCACTCAACCCCTGTGGACTTAGATAGTTTTCTATCATCCCACACCTTAGGTAACTGTTTACCTGACTTAGCCACTTAGGCTACCTGACCTATCATAGTCATTTATAGACATGTGTATATCATTGATAATACTGACTTCACTCAAATCCAGAACATTGTGGGCAATGGACCCAACACGGGAGTTGCCAGACTTTTTAATTGATGACGCAAGTACTTTGAAGTACCGATGTACATTTTGTATCCCCACTGTTGAGGATATTCGAGTTAAGTTGTGCAGCGAGGCTCATGGTTCCAATGTTGCCTACCTCTCTGGTGATGTAGCGGGTGTCCGACATTCGGAGAATGATACAGACACAAAGTAGACCTACCATGCCAACACGCCTTAGTTCTACCGCACTTACACAAGAATCTATCATCTCGTTACAGATCGGCTCAAACGTAGCACATAAAACCACAAGGAGGAGTGATAGACTATAAAATAACGATAAAAAAATAGTCGGACGATTCCCTAAATTAACATAAAGGTTGCCAATCCTTTTTGAGAGTAAAATCTAGGCTATAGGCCAGGATCCACTCAAGCAAATAGGACCTACCCAATCCGGATTATAGAAGTTTCTCAACGATGAAATCAATTTCAAAAATGGCAAGCGATGGTATTCAAAATCACGGAAACAACGATTGTTCAACCTCCACACAGTACTAAGCAAGAAAACACAAGGATGAGGGAAGAGATGTTACCCAACCCAGTTTAATTAACAAACTAGATAAGGTGGGAGAATCACTCTCTCTACGAATCCACCGGTGTCGCACCGAATGGGGCTGCAACCTTCTTCCTTGGAGTTGCACCGAAGGAAACCACGCAGGAGTTGCACCGAAGTAGGGTGGAGGGAGCAAGGAGCCGATAGCTTCACACCACTAGGCGGCGGCTAGGGAGAAACCCCATGGCCGAAACTCTCAAAGAGGGTTTTTGTTTTTTTTGCTTCTCTTTTTCTCATTCTCATAAAAGGGGGCTCCTTATATAGGAGTTACAAAAACACATCTAACCATCCAAGATGGAGATGAAATCTCATCCATCCGGGCGGCATTTCATCCATCCGGGCGGTTAAATACACACCAAATGTTTTGTTAAATGCAGGAAATAAATGCTACAAAGTCCCTAAATGAATATAAAATTATTAACCAAGCTTGGAATAATTTTATATTCTCCCATATAAAAATAAAAGTAATTAGAGCATGATATTTTAATTACAATTATCTTCAAATAGGCTTAGCACGTCGCGGGTGGAGGTTGTAGCATTGTCTTTCGTTAGCTTTGTCATGTCTCTGAAGGTCTTTATGTTGTAGCACCTCGGCAACAGGATAATCATCAAGCAGAGGTAGTAGGGCGGCGACATCAATCCTCCCCCGCTCAAAATATGGTCCAAGAGATAGCGATGGAGAAGAGCGGCATCCAAGTGTCGAAGCTCTGTCTCAAGGACCCAAGAGTCGTCTGAAGGGAGGCGGACATGCCAACGGACAAGGAAGCGATAGGTAGCACAATCAGGAGTAACAAGTGGCTCAGCGGCCAGGATACTATTTGGAGTAAGGAATGTCTTGGGAAACCTGGGAAACATGTTAGCATTAGGAATAAAAGAATGCAACTAACCATCCGAGGAGATACCTGTGGGGACCGTAAAAGAGAGATATCAGAACTACCACTCCCCAACCCATTAGAAAGTTCAGTGGAAGGAGAAGACGACAAAGAATTCAACTCTGATGGGGGCGAAACAAACAGTGTCAAATTCGAGACATTAAAAATGGGAGAGATACCACAACCAGCAGGCAAATCCAAAATGAAAGAATTGTCTCCTAGCTTCTTTATAATCTGAAAAGGGCTGGCGTGCTTTGGTGCGAACTTTTTAACCATGCCAGTTGGTAGTCATTCAGGAACTAACCGGACTAAGACAAGATCGCCAATCTTAAAGTGTGACACTTTCCTATGTAGATTAGCGTGCGCTTGATAGGACTCGTATTGAGATGCCAAGGTAGCCCGTATACGTGCATGTAGGTCCTGAATGTGTTGGACGAAGGATTGTGCAAACTGACTTGCTTTGTACGCTAGGGGCAACGGAACCAAGTCAAGTGGCACCGGGGCCTTGTACCCGTGAACAATCTTGTTTGGAGACATACCCGTGGACCTATTTTTGGAATTATTGTAGGCTAATTGGACATGGGGAAGAAGTATATCCCAAGTACCTTTGTGGTCGCTTACAAGACCTTTTAGAAGATTTTCCAAGCTCCGATTAACCACTTCTGTCTGCCCATCGGTTTGGGGATGATAGGCGGCATAAAACAATAATTTGGTACCCATTAAAATCCATAGCATTTTCTAGAAATAACTCGTAAACTTGACATCTCTATCTGAGACTAGTGTCTTCGGAACTCCACGGTGGCTAACAATGTTAGTAAAATATAATATTGTAATGTGAGACGCATTGTTAGTCCTACTACACGGAAGGAAATATGCCATTTTAGAAAACCTATCCACAACTATGAAAATAGAATTGTGACGTCAAAAGGTGATGGGAAGGCCTAAAATTAAATCCATGCTAACGTCTTCCCATGGTATGGAAGGGATGGGTAGTGGGGTGCATAACCCAACATTAGATTTAGTGCCCTTAGAGACTTGACATATACGACAACTACTCACTATTCCTCCAACCATTGCCTTAAGTTTTGGCAAATAAAATTTTTCCTCAACGAGTGCAATGGTTTTATACCTCCCAAAGTGCCCACTCATACCGCCGCTATGTACTTCCCAAATAATGTGATGTCGTAACGAGGAACGCGGAATACACAACTTCCAGTGCCTAAAGAGATAACCGTCCCAAAGAGTAAAGGCCGAAATAGTCGTGGGAGAGCTGTCCTGGTCGGATAGATACATCTTTTCAAAATCCGGGCAAGTGGCGTATTCATCTTTAATGCACTCGAACCCTATAACGTGGACTTGCATGGTGGATAACAATAGGGTAAGGCGGCTAAGAGCATCGGTAACGCGATTATCAAACCCTTAAGGTGCTTGAGAGTAAACGTGTATCCTTGTAAGAAGGCTACCCACTTAGCATGACGCAGACTGAATTTGTTCTGACCATTTATGAAACGCAAAGCATCATGGTCGGAGAGGATAACAAATTCCTTGGAGAGAAGATAGTGCCTCCAATGATGTAAACAACGAACAACAACATAAAACTCCCTATCGTAGTTTGAATAAGTCAACTTGGCGCCCACTAACTTCTCTCTAAAGTAACTGACCGGGTGACCTTCTTGACTTTAGACACCTCCTATTCCCACCCCAGATGAATCGCATGTAAGCTCAAAGACCTTGGTGAAGTCAGGTAGACGTAACACCGGTTCCTCGGTCATAAGCTTCTTAATATGTTGGAAGACAGAGGTGGCGGACTTCGTCTATGTAAACTCACCCTTCTTCATGCAATCACAAATATGAGCCATAATGCTACTAAAGTTCCATATGAAACGACGATAGAAAGTAGCTAATCCATGGAAACTACGCACCTCTCGTAGGCTAGTGGGTTCGAGCCAGTTCCTTATCACTTGAACCTTTTCATGGTCAACTCGTATACCCTCAGACCCGACTATATAACCTAAGAACTCTACCTCAAGAACATAGATAGTGAACTTCTTAAAGATCAAAAATAATGTCTCCTCCCGCAAGGGGGAAAGAATCACCTTTATGTGGGAGATGTGCTCGGCAGCGGTGGTGCTATAGACTAGGATATCATTGAAATAAACTACCATAAACATAACCATGTATGGCTGAAAGACATGTGTCATCATCCGGGAGAAGGTGTTGGGGGCATTGGATAACCCGAAGGACATCATAAGCCACTTATTTAATCCTTCCTTAGATTTAAACGCAGTCTTCCACTCATCTCCCTCACGGATCCTAATCTTGTGATACCCACTCCGTAAATCTAACTTCGAAAAGATCGTGAGGCCAGATAAGACATCTAAGAGGTTATCTAATCGCGGGATAGGAAACCTATACTTGATGGTAATCTTGTTGATAATACGGCTATCAACGCACATCCTCCTTGTTCCATCCTTCTTGGGGGCAAGCAGGGCTGGAACAACACATGGACTCATACTAGTCTGAGTGAACCCCTTCTTTACCAAATCCTCAATTTGGGTCTTTAGTTCCTTATGGGCAGCGGGATGGAGTCTATAATGGGGCTCGTTGGGTAGGGACGAATGGGCATAAGATATATCACATGATGTATATCCCGAAGCGGTGGTAATGACGAGTGTAGCTCATCCGGGTAAACGTCCTTATATTTTTCTAACAACACCCGTAGCCCCCTAGGTAAATCACCCATCACTCCCGAATCAGTCCTCGTACTCATAAGTATGAGTGCATACATCACTCCATCAAGAAACAGATCCTTCGCAAAATCTTTCCTACCGACTAGACTCAGCTCCTTCCTCTCAACCGGAACAGTGGTTTCCTTAATCGGCCTTATAGGCTCCTTTGGAACAGTCGGCCTCAATGTAATGACCTTGCCATTAAATTTAAATTCGTATGTGTTGGCTCTCCCAAAGTGTGTCACATCGCGGTCGTAAATCCAAGGGCGGCCTAACAACACGTGATAAGCGTCCATAGGGAGGACATCACACCACACCTCATCTGTATAGGACTTGAATGATAGGGGCACTAGGCAACGCTTGGTGACCGGAACGGTAACCTTACTCATCCAAGATACCTGATATGGAGTTGGGTGGGGATGTATGGTCAGGGCCATATGTGTAACGACATTTTCGGAAATGACATTCACACAACTACCACTATCAATGATCAACTTGCAGAACTTCTCAGCACTCTTAAAATCAAGGAAAATATATTCGTTCTCTTCAAGTCATCTAGCAAGTGAGGAGTGGTCAAGATACAATGCATCACCATAAGGGGGGATTCATCCTCCAAATCACTAGGGACTCAATCTAGATCACTCTCTTCAGCAGCCTTGTAAAATAGATCAGCGGGGTCGGTAGCCGGATCTAATAGGGCTATGGCCGTAGTGTTAGTTGGGCATTCAAAGCCATAGTGGCCCTGGACACCGCAAGCATAACACGTAGTATTGAACTTACTAACCTTTCTTACGGGGATACGCTCACTGGTGGGATTCCTAGCATTCCTAGCCGTGATAACTACCGATTTAGACTTGTTGGACCAAAACTTCCGTTTGTCCTGATATGTGGAGGAGGATGCCCCAGGTGTGGACTTTCCCTTTGCTTTGGAATAACAGGAGTGAGGCTTATGGGCTAAATGTTTTTCAATGTCGAGGGCGGCATTGAAAGTTGTGTTCAAATCCGTATGTCCATAGCAAAGGAGTTTCCATTCGATATCTGAAGATAGTCCCTTACGAAATCTAGATAAGGTGATGATGAGTTGTAAATATACCAATATTTTTGTATTTTATTTATGTCATTTTACTTTATTTTTGCCTTTTTTTAGTTTATTTTCTTTAATAAAATGCTTCTTTTTTGTGAATTTTATACTAACTTGATTTATTTAAATTTTCTGAAATTTTTCAGAAAAACATAATTTTTGACCTGTCACGCCCGTGACCATGCCAGACACGCCCGTGATAGGCACTCAATGCCTTCCGCCAGTCGACACTCAACGATTTCACTATTCAACTCTCAATGTCGTCCAGACACGCTCATGTCACGCCCATGTCCAAGCCCGTCACGCCCGTGTTGATGTCGACACTCAACGCCTTTTCAACACTCAACGCTGCAGACATCAGGACTACAAGCTGTCCATGTCACGCCCTCCGTCACGCCTATGACTATGCCTGTCACTCCCGTGACCGCCACTTGTTCCTTCGAGAAGCTTCCAGATCATCGATCAGCGCTCGAACATCGTCGACCACTGCTTGACACGCCCTCCATCACACCCGTGACCATGTCTGTCACGCCCGTGACCAACACGTGTCACTTCCCGGCGCTTCCAGAACGAATCCAGCCAGCCACAGAAGCCAAGTCAAACACGTCTTTGACTGACATGCCCCCTGTCACGCCCGTGACCTAGGGCATGTCACACCCGAATTTTTGTCTATTAATAAAAGCTTTCAGAAAGCTTTTCTGTCCAATTTTTTGACCACTTTGCTTAGGGGAGGTGCTGCCCAAATGGATTCTAATGCTAATGTAAGGAGAATTTCTCCCCCCTCCTTAGTGTTTGTATTAGCTTTTTTGTAATCTCTTTATATTTTAATAAAATATGAAATTTTCTTCTCTTTGCATAGTATGTAATGTTCATTTGGAAGCGCCATAACTTAAGTGATTTTTTGTTCCCCTTTTTGTGCTTTTTATGTTTTCTACATTTATAGTTTTATAACTTAGCTTAGTTTAGGATTTTATCCGCATTTCTAGCCGTTACGCCGCCCATTTTGTTTTCGTACTCCGCACATGTTTAGGTTTAGATTTCTTTTTTAGGTTTTTTTTCATTCTTATAGTTTTATAAAAGTGTATAAAAGATGGTTTTTAAATTTTCTTTAACTTAATTTTTTTTAGGATCGTAAAACTTTTCGTTCTCTTTTAGCTTTATTTCCACTTTTTATGCATTTCTATGAAAATATAAGAATGAAAATGTGCTCATTTTAATTTTTCGCCAACTTAGCTTTTCTTTTTATTTTCAAAACTTTTCGCTCTTTTAATTTCTATTTCGTCTTTTTACGCATTTCTACCGCATTCTAGCGGTAGAAATATCGTCGTTTTAATTTTCACAGCATTTCCATTTTGCGTTTATTTGTAAAACTTTTCGCGCGGTTAATTTTTATTTTCTCTTTTTATGCATTTCTATCGCATTCTAGCGGTAGAAATGCAGTTATTTTAATTTTTTAGTCACTTTGCTTTTTCTTATTTTTGCAAGTGTGCGTGCGTGTATGAGTTAGTCTTATAGCTTTCTTTCAATTTTTGTACGTATGCTTGTGTGCGCATTTATTTCCGCCTACTCGTTAAGAGTTAAATAGTGCATCGCTTTCATTTCCTGCCCACTCGTTTGAATGGGACTTGTCTTTTTATTGCTTTAATTTTTCTCCTACTCACTTGAGAAGGAAACTTTGTGTGCGTGTGTGTGTGTTTCAATTTATATAGAGTGTGTGTGTGCGTTTAAATTTTAGTAGAGTGCGTGTGTGTATGAGATTAATTTACCCCCGCCCACTTATTTGAGCCGGGATTCGCATTTACTGCTTTCATCAGCCCTGCTCGTTTGAGTAGGACTCGCAATTTTTTTGCTTTCCTTTACTGCTTTATTTCCTACTTTCTTTACAGCTTTCTTTACCGCTTTCTAGCTTAAGTACCCCCATTCCGATGAGTGGCTAACCGTCCTTAGCCCTCAATATCGAAGAACATTGGGACAGATAAAGTAGCTTTAAATAATTGAAGGTCCTGTTTTTCAGTTAAATTAAATTTCTTAAGGTTTGCCCTGGGTTAACGATACGTAGGACCGCATATCGATTTCCGTTATCCATACGTAACGCTGAGAGGCCATGCGTATGGACCGATCGCCCTTGGGTAAAGAGAGCTCCGTGCTAACCCTCGATAGAGGAGGCGCGTGACTCTACCAGATTGGGTTCCCCACCCAATAGTGGGGTTCTTAGCTTAATGCGGGCGTTAAGAGGAATCCTTCGTCGGTCTAGCGATCAGTCGAATGGTCTTAGCGTTCAGGTGAGCGATATTCCTAGACTAAGGTGAGCTCATATCTAAGGAACCTCCACAGCCAAGTCTCCGCCTTAATTAATTTGAAATTTACGATCTCTTTTTATTAAAAGTAATTTTAGTTCAATTTCTCTTTTTGTATCGTCGCGTTGAGTTCTTAATCAGCTTTCTGCACTTTATTTTCTGCACTTTAATTTTTCTGCACTTTATATCTCCTGCTTTTATTATTATGCACTTTTTATATTTCTTTGCCATTTTAATTTTTAAAACCAATGCATTTTTTATATTTTTAGGTCATCTTTTTTTTTAAACAAACTAAAATATTATCGGTAAAATAATAGGTATTTCAGGGAAAGAGTAGAAATAGCTAAGCCGGCCCCGAGAACAATACGTCCCCGATATTCCACACCGGAATATCCTGTACTACACGCGATATGTGCACTTGCCTACCTTTCGTTAAAACTCGGTCTAAAACCCTTTTTTATATAAAATAAATCTGCGCGCCCCGCCTTTCTTTCTAATAAACATAACCACCGCTTTTCCTTTAATAAACCACAAACCCTAACTCGCGAGGCGCCGCGAGTTTTAACCATCAAGTTTTTGGCGCCGTTGCCGGGGACAATTTCGATTTACTATTTTGAATTCCTGAAACCTATTAATTTTACCTTTTATTTATATATAAATAATAATAATAATATTAATAACTTTTAAAAAAAAACTAAAAAACTTAAAAATCTTAAAAAAAAACTTAAAACTTAATAAACAATAAAATTAACAAACCTAAAAATCAATAAATATGATGAATTTTTTTTTCTTTTCATCAAAAATTAAAAAATTAAAAAAAAAAATATTTATATATATATATATATATATATCTTTCATATTTTTTATTTTATTTTGCCTTAACTTATTTTCATTTTATTTTTAAAAAAAAATTCATCAAAACTAAAAAAAAACATAAATTTAAAAATCTAAAAAAGAAAAAAAGAAATACAAATTCAAAAAACCAAAATATATATATATATATAATATATAAAACAAAAAATTATTAATTATGTATTTATTTTGTTATTACGGTGCGCTTCACTATTGTGAGGGCTAGGGGAACGCATATTTATCACACTCACGTAGCTAAGACGTTAGCTTACGAGTTACACTCACTTGCCCCCCTATCACCCGCACATTTTCGTCGAATTTATCTTTTTCATTTTTTCTGTATTATTTTTGGCTATTTTCTTCTAAATTTTGCAGGGCTATACAAAACGGGCCTCTCCGAACACGTTTTCAGGGAAGCTTCTTTAACTCCTTTTTTTTATTTTCTTTTGTACATAACTGCTTAGATTTTTATATATACATATATCGTTCCTCATACTTAGTGCAACATTGGAGACAATATTGGACTTAAATATGGGGGTATTTCCTATTTTCTGCCTTTTTATTTCCTGCACTTAAAAAAAATTCCAAATAATTTGCAAAAATTAAAAACTTCAAAAATAATAATAAAAAATATATATATATATATATATATTTTCATGCATTAATAATAATAATAAAATAAAATAAAATAAAATTTTTTCAAAAAAATGAATCATCGCTCCGCGACGTTCGACTCACCGAACCAACCACAAATAAGAGTCTGTTCGCGGGTGATCCTTTTTTTACTTTTACTTTGTAATTATATTTTGTAAATATTATCATCTCTTTTCTCTTCTCTTTCTTATCTTGTAAAAATTCTCTCTTTCTTCTTGTAAATATTTCCAAAAATCAAAAAAATAATAATAAAAAAATTTGTATAACTCACAAAAAAACCATAAAAAATTTGTATAACCTTTAAAAAATCCAAAAAAAAATGGAAATAACCCCAAAATATGAAATTTTTTTTAGAAAAACTCATAAAAATAAAAACAATTAAATAATTTTAATACCTCATTCCTTAACCTCCTTGCTCTCCAAAATAATCATTTCGAGTTTATTTATAAGCGAATTTTAATTAATTCTTTATTTACTATTCGTTTATTAATTGTAGCTCGATAGAATTAGATTTCTGGGGTTAAGATTTTAAAGAATTTTTTATGTCTTTTTCTTATTATAGGGAACTTATGTTTCTCATTTTCACTTCTGATTTTTTTTTTAATAAAATCATGTTTTTATGTTAGAAAATAACATTTATGGATTTCATATAATTTCTACTTATGCTTTTAGAAACGTAGGAACGTTCAAATTAAAGAGGTTGCTCTCAAAATTTGTTATTAAACTCTAGTTTTCTTTTAGAAAAAAAACACTTCCACCTTTTTTTTATGCCTTACTTGGTATGATTATCCACTCACCTTTAAAAGATCTTATGTCAATGGGGATAAGATTTCGTCCCGTAAACATAGGCACCCAATAATTAAAAAGATTATATGTTAGGAGTAAGAGGATAAAATTCATTACTCCTATACATATGCATTGGATTTATTTTTATTTATGAAGAATAAAAGAAAAAATGTTAGGAAAATAAGATTTCATTTTCTTAATTATTCAAAAAAATATATGTGGAGGTTCGAGAAAAAATTACCTCGCCTCAAAAATCAAATCCTTCTTCATAACCGCCAATCCACTTAGCGTGATTTTCATGATTCTAAAATTAATCTAAATCTTTTTGAGAGCATAATTTTTAAATTGAATTATTTCCTATTAATTTCTTTTCAGCTAAAGTTTTTTCTATAATTCCGATCCATTTTTGTTAAACTAATAAAAATAATTTTCGCTTTCTATTTTTTCCATTTAGAAGTATTTTTTGAAACAGTTCCTCTATTTTAACAATTTCATAAGTTAAGATTTAATTCTGAAACCCAGGAAATTCATTTCGATCTTTCTTACAATTAAATTAAGCATTAGTTAAATTTATGATTCTTTTTTATTCCTTAAAGGTTCATCTCCAACTTTTGCTCTGGAATAGCAAAAGCTTAAGTATGGGGGTATTTGATGAGTTGTAAATATACCTATATTTTTGTATTTTATTTATGTCATTTTACTTTATTTTTGCCTTTTTTTAGTTTATTTTCTTTAATAAAATGATTCTTTTTTGTAAATTTTATACTAACTTAATTTATTTTTGTTTTCTGAAATTTTTCAGAAAAACTAAATTTTTGACCTGTCATGCCCGTGACCATGCCAGACACGCCCGTGACAGGCACTCAACGCCTTCCGCCACTCGACACTCAACGATTTCACTATTCAACACTCAACGCCGTCCAGACACGCTCATGTCCCGCCTGTGTCCAAGCCCGTCACGCCCGTGTTGATGTCGACACTCAATGCCTTTTCAACACTCAGCGCTGCCGACACCAGGACTGCTAGCTATCTATGTCACGCCCTCCGTCACGCCCATGACCATGCCTGTCATGCCCGTGACCGCCACGTGTTCCTTCCAGAAGCCTCCAGATCGTCGACCAGCGCTCGAAGATTGTCGACCACTACTTGACACGCCCTCCGTCACGCCTGTGACCATGCCTGTCACACCCGTGACCGACACGTGTCACATCCCGACCCTTCCAGAACGAAGTCAGCCAGCCGCAGAAGCCAAGTTAAACACATCTTTGACTGACACGCCCCTTGTCACGCCCGTGACCTAGGGCGTGTCACACCCGAATTTTTGTCTATAAATAAAAGCTTTCAGAAACCTTTTCTGTCCAATTTTTTGACCACTTTGCTTAGGGGAGGTGCTTCCCAAATTGATTCTAATGCTAATGTAAGGAGAATTTCTCCCCCCCCTCCTTAGTGTTTGTATTAGCTTTGTTGTAATCTCTTTATATTTTAATAAAATATGCAATTTTCTTCTCTTTGAAAAGTATAGAATGTTCATTTGGAAGCGCCATAACTTAAGTGATTTTTCGTTCCCCTTTTTGTGCTTTTTAAGTTTTCATCATTTATAGTTTTATAACATAGCTTAGTTTAGGATTTTATCCGCATTTCTAGCCGTTACGCCGCCCATTTTGTTTTCGTACTCCGCACATGTTTTGGTTTAGATTTCTCTTTTTAGGTTTGTTTTCATTCTTATAGTTTTATAAAAGTGTTTAAAAGATGGTTTTTAAATTTTCTTTAACTTAGTTTTTTTTAGGATCGTAAAACTTTTTGTTCTCAGTTAGCTTTATTTCCACTTTTTATGCATTTCTATGAAAATATAAGAATAAAAATGTGTTCGTTTTAATTTTTCGCCAACTTAGCTTTTCATTTTATTTTCAAAACTTTTCGCTCTTTTAATTTCAATTTTGTCTTTTTACGCATTTCTATCGCATTCTAGCGGTAGAAATGTCGTCATTTTAATTTTCAGAGAATTTCCATTTTGCGTTTATTTGCAAAACTTTTCGCTCAGTTAATTTTTATTTTCTCTTTTTATGCATTTCTACCGCATTCTAGCGGTAGAAATGCAGTTGTTTTAATTTTTCAGTCACTTTGATTTTTCTTATTTTTGCAAGTGTGCGTGCGTGTATGAGTTAGTCTTATAGCTGTCTTTCAATTTTTGTACGTGTGTGTGTGCGCACATTTATTTCCGCCTACTCGTTAAGAGTTAAATGGCGCATCGCTTTCATTTCCCGCCCACTCGTTTTAGTGGGACTTGTCATTTTATTGCTTTAATTTTTCTCCTACTCACTTGAGTAGGAAACTTTGTGTGCGTGTGTGTGTTTCAATTTATGTAGAGTGCGTATGTGCATTTACATTTCAGTAGAGTGCATGTGTGTATGAGATTAATTTACCCCCGCCCACTCATTTGAGCCGGGATTCGCATTTACTGCTTTCTTCAGCCTTGCTCGTTTGAGTAGGACTTGCAATTTTCTGCTTTCCTTTACTGCTTTATTTCCTGCTTTCTTTACAGCTTTCTTTACCGCTTTCTAGCTTAAGTGCCCCCATTCCGATGAGTGGCTAACCGCCCTTAGCCCTCAATATCGAAGAGCTTCGGGACAGATAAAGTAGCTTTAAATAATTGAAGGTCCTGTTTTTCAGTTTAATTAAATTTCTTAAGGTTTGCCCCGGGTTAACGACGCGTAGGACCGCATATCGATGTATGGGGTCTATTTTCGTTATCCATACGCAACGCTGAGAGGCCGTGCGTATGGACCGATCACCCTTGGGTAAAGAGAGCTCCGCGCTAACCCTCGAGAGAGGAGGCGCGTGACTCTACCGGATTGGGTTCCCCACCCAATAGCAGGGTTCTTAGCATAATGCGGGCGTTAAGAGTAATCCTTCGTCAGTCTAGCGATCGATCAAATAGTCTTAGCGTTCAGGTGAGCGATATTACTAGAATAAGGTGAGCTCATATCTAAGGAACCTCCATGGCCAAGTCTCCGCCTTAATTAATTTGAAATTTAGGATCTCTTTTTATTAAAAGTTATTTTAGTTCAAATTCTCTTTTTGTATCGTCGCGCTGAGTTCTTCATCGGCTTTCTGCACTTTATTTTCTGCACTTTAATTTTTTTCGCACTTTATATCTCCTGCTTTTATTATTATGCACTTTTTATATTTCTTTGCCATTTTCATTTTTAAAACCAATGCATTTTTTATATTTTTAGGTCATCTTTTCTTTTTAAAACAAACTAAAATATTATCGGTAAAATAATAGGTATTTCAGGGAAAGAGTAGAAATAGATAAGCCGGCCCCGAGAACAATACTACCCCGATATTCCACACCGGAATATCCTGTACTACACGCGATAGGTGCACTTGTCTACCTTTAGTTAAAACTCGGTCTAAAACCCTTTTTTATATAAAATAAATCTGTGAGCCCCGCCTTTCTTTCTAATAAACATAACCACCGCTTTTCCTTAAATAAACCACAAACCCTAACTCGCGGGGAGCCGTGATTTTAACCATCAGGTGACCACGGGGTTCTCCCTAAGATCACAACGCACCATACAGTCCTTCAACTCTCCCATATATTCAGCTACCGAATTTGAGCCCTTCCGCAGGGTGGCAAGCTCATCGAGCATTTGTGTGCGATGGTGTGCGGGAACGTACTGATCGGTCAATAGGTTCTTCATTACGGCCCATCTAATAAGTGGGACCCCGCTCCCGGTTCCTAGCCTATGCTCCTCGTTCATCCAATAAGTTTTAGAACGATCAGTTAACTTCATTATGACAACCTTGACCTTTTGCTAGTCCGTAAGAGTGTGCCACTCGAAGTAGCACTCAATATCTATTAACCAAGTAAGAAAGATCTGGGGATCTCCCAAACCATCATAAGTGGGGGCGTCGATCTTAATGACTCTAGTAAGATTAATTCACGCTCAGGGCGGTGTTCTCGAGGAGGCACTCAGGGAGAGTCTCCATCAGAATCCGAATCATGGGATGGTTGGTGCCGGTTGGGCTGCCCAACATTATCGGGTAGCGGTGGCGGCACTTGGTTTGGTAGATGAGGACTTCCTTGATTTAGAAGGATTTGTGGTAACATGGTCCTAAGCTTGGTCACTTCATTGTGCAATCCCTCTATGTCCTCAACATTGGGATCCCCGTGTTCATTCACAGCCATCCTAGACGACGAAGGGTAGTGTACTCCGTTCCTAGTCAAGTGCGCATACAGGTTTATAAAATAGTTTGGAAATATGATTTTTCCTAGGTTTGTACCTATATGTAAAACAAAATATTTTTATAGTTTCCCGAAGTGATTAAAACGTAGAGCGTGCAGATTTTTTTTAAAATGTTTCGCTGAAAAATAAACATTTTAGAGCGCTATTGGCAGAGAAGAATATTTTTTTGACTGCGTGTGCTGAGAAAACTCAAGCGAGGACGTGTCAACTAAGAAGTTGCGACAATCGCCTCAGATACCAAATTAACGTAGCGGGTGTCCGACATTCGGATAGCGATACAGACACAAAGTAGACCTACCATGCCCAATACGCCGTAGTTCTACCGCACCTACACAAGCATCTATCGTCTCGTTACTAATCGACTCAAACGCAGAACATGAAACCACAAGGAGGAGAGGTCGACTCTAAAATAACGATAAAAAAAGAGTCGGATGATTCCCCAAATTAACATAAAGGTTGCCAATCCTTTTTGAGAGTAAAATCTAGGCTATAGGTTAAGACACACTCAAGCAAATAGGACCTACCCGATACGGATTATAGAATTTTGTCAACGATGAAATCAATTTCAAAAATGGCAATTGGTATTAAAAATCATGAAAACAATTGTTGTTCAACCTCCACACAATACTAAGCAAGAAAACATAAGGATGAGGGAAGAGATGTTACCCAACCCGGTTTCATGAACACACTAGATAAGGTGGGAGAATCACTCTCTCCACAGATCCACTGGCGTCGCACCAAATGGGGCTACAACCTTCTTCCTTGGAGTCGCACCGAAGTAAACCACACTAGAGTCGCACCGAAGTAGGGTAGAGGTGTTGGGTTTCTCTGTGAGGATGGCACAACGCTTGTGCATGCAGCGGAAGGAATAAAACATCAAGACAACCCAAAAAAGATGGGATCGGGCCATGAAAATTGATCAAGAAGTTAACAAATAACTAGGCAAAAATTACCTTAGCGGCGTTGAGTCACAACTCAACGGAGATGCTCCAAGCTTCGAGTCTTTGTCAGTGGTGAGTTCTACGTGGAATAACGTCCACGTCTCTGCAGAAATCCACACGAGCGGGAGAACCGCGAGCTTCGTCGCATGAAGGGTCAGGAAGAAGATCAACCGCACCTTTGCACTTCCCACTAACTGCTAGGTCCGTGTTAGGGATAGCAAGACCGGCGATGGTCGCTAGAGATGAGGTCGACGGCGGAGCGAACAGGCGTCGGCAGAACGTTTTTGTCCGGCGGGGTCGGGATTCGGCGGATCGGGAGATTGGAGGAACTCTTCCGTCGGCTTCGATCCGACTACAGGAAAAACCCGATGCACACATTTTCCAAAACCCTAAGTCCCCTATATATACCAAAGGCATAAACAGTCCAAAGAACACCGCTATCCGTAGACCACCCAAGTTAGGGTTTCAAATTCATTCAGCGAGAATCAACATTGGTCCGGCGAGAATCAGATCCAGATTCGGCGAGAATCAACAGACAGATTCGGCGAGAATCATCTGCTAATTCGTCGAGAATCGGGGATAGATTCGTCGAGTATCACCAATCGCCGGGAATAAAACACTTTTGATTCTCGATGAATTCGTCGAGAGTCGTCGAGTATCACTCAACGATTCTCGACGAATCATTCGCGATGAATGATTCTCGACAAACTCGTCGAGAGTCGTCGAGTCATACTCGACGATTCTCGACGAATCATTCTCGACAAACTCGTCGAGAGTCTTCGAGTCATACTCAACAATTTTCGACAAATTTGCCTTAGTCGTCGAGTCAAACTCGACGACTCTCAATGAAATACCTTTGGCAACGTTTGCCCGACTCCTTCCTGCGAGGTGATTGGTAACCCTTACCAACACAGTCAATCTACCAATTTCTCCACTTGCTCTTATGTGCGACCCTGCAGGCTCATATCGCGTTGGCAGTGAGATTACATGTTTGACCACTTCTAGATCACCATGGTAACTCCAACAAGAGGGAGCAAGGAGTCGACAGCTTCACACCACTAAGCGGCGGTTAGGGAGAAACCCCATGGCCGAAACTCTTAAAGAGGGTTTTGGTTTTTTTTGGTTCTCTTCTTCTCATTTTCATAAAAGGGGGCTCCTTATATAGGAGTTAAAAAAACACATCTAACCATCCAAGATGGAGATGAAATCTCATCCATCCGGGCGGCTAAATACACACCAAATGTTTTGTTAAATACAGGAAATAAATGCTACAAAGTCCCTAAATGAATATAAAATTATTAACCAAGCTTGGAATAATTTTATATTCTCACATATAAAAATAAAAGTAATTAGAGCATGATATTTTAATTAAAATAGTCTTCAAATGGGCTTAGCATGTTGCAGGCGGAGGTTGTAGCGGTTTCTTCCGTTAGCATCGTCATGGCTCTGAAGGTCTTTATGCTGTTACGCCTCGGCAACTAGATCATCATCAAGTAGAGGTAGCGGGGCGGCGGCATCACCTGGTTCTACTAAGATGTATCAAAATCTGAAGAAGATTGTTTGGTGGTATGGGATGAAGGGTGATATAGATAAATTTGTATTAGAATGTTTCAAATGCAAGCATGTTAAGGCTGATCATGGAATGCCTAGTGGCAAGTTAACGCCCTTAGAGATTCCAAGTTGGAATTGGGAGAGTATTTCCATGGATTTTATAACTGGTTTGCCGAGATCTCCCCGAGGGCATGATTCCGTTTGGGTTCTAGTGGATAGATGACGAAATGTGCTCAATTTGTGACTTTTAAGATTGATTACCCAATGAAGAAGATAGCTAAGTTATACTTAGATGAGGTTACCAGGCTGCATGGAGTGCCTGTTAGTATTATATCAGATCGATACTCCAGGTTTATGTCTCGCTTTTGGAAGAGTTTACAGGAAGGGTTGGGTACCGATTTGAGGTATTCCACTGCTTATCATCCGCAGACTAATGGTCAAACAGAGAGAGTAAATCAGATCGTGGAAGATATGATCAGATGTTATATTTTAGACCACGGAGGAGCATGGGACGAGCGTTTGAGATTGATGGAGTTTACATACAATAAAATTTATCAAGAAAGTTTGCAGATGGCCCCATTTGAGGCTCTGTATGGGAGGCGTTGCAGAACTCCCTTATTTTGGCCCGAGGTTGGTGAGAAACCGTTGTTGGGACCTGAAGCGTTAGAAAAGATGGATGTTTGTGTGAAGAATATTTGAGAGATGCTTCGGATAGCTCAGGAGCGTTATTAAAAGAACACAAATCATCGAAGGACTAATTTGGAGTTTATTATTGGGGACATGGTGTTTCTTAAGGTTTCCCCGATGTCTGGTGTTAAGAGGTTTCGAAAGAACCATAAGTTGGACCCAAGGTACATGGGACCTTTTAAAGTTGTTGAGCGAATTGGTGTGTTGGTGTATTGACTGGATTTGCCCACAAGTTTCCCTTGCGTGCATAGTTTGTTTCACGTGAGCCAATTGTAGTAGTGTGTGGTTAGTGACAGACAATTTCTTAATTCTGTGCCCCAGTTGGAGCCTAACATTTCTTATATGGAAGTGCCTATTCACGTTTTGGATACTCAAGATAGTGTATTGCGAAGGAAGATAATACCCATGGTTAAAGTATTCTAGCGGAACCAAGACGTGGAGAGCTTGACTTGGGAGTTGGAGTCAGCTATGAGGGAGGCTCATCCTCATCTGTTCTCCTAGTTTTTTTTGTATGTATTCGATAACCCTTGGTTATTTTCCTTCTGTAGTAGGATTTTTTGTGCGTAAAGTTTCAGGACAAAACTTTCTTTTAGGGGGAGTGGTTGTAACGCCCCTGATTTTTTGATGTTTACTTTATTTTTTTATTGGCATATTTGTGATGTCAGGGTGTTACGTTAATGCATGTTTGGCATGTGCCGTTGTTAAAGCATGGTTTTTGCACTTTAGGCTTTCAGCGTGGCTGGGTTTTAGCCTATTTACAAGATTCCCTCGCGAGTCGGGTCTGTTTTGGTGACTCGGTGGAGCCTTTTTGGGAATGCTTGAGTTTTTTGCTTCGGGAGGTGTTTGCCCGAGTTTGGTTTGTTGAATTTCTATGTCGACCTCGTCGTTGGATTCATAGCATCGGTATTTAGCTAAGGTGCGATTTTCGTAGAAATCTTAGGTCGTTTGGATTGATTAGTCATTTCGACGTTATTTAATTAGGTAATAATATATTATATTATAATTATTTGTATAAATAGGAGATCGGTCACGTTGAACCCTACCCACTACTGTTCATCTTCTTCCTTAAGCTGACAACACTGTTTTTGCGAAAAAGAGGAGTTCGACGGGCTTGGCGTGTTTTCGGCCGGCGATTTCCAGTGGTCAAGTGGTCGGATTCGTCAATAGATTAGAGATTTGGTGTAACTGCCTGAAACTCAAAAGAGGGAAGGGTGACGTTTTTAGCCGAATCTGGGTTTTGCTAGAGGTGACACTGCCTGGGACACGGGCGTGTCCCAGGGCATGACGTGCTCGGGTAAGTGTTGGTTGCGTGGTCGACGATTTTAGAGTCAACTACCATCAAGGGGGGGGGGGTGAACACGGCCTAGGACACGGGCGTGTCCCAGGGCATGTCAGCCACTCAGAGCCTTACACTCAATGATCATTGAGTGAGGGGTGCATGGCCTGAGCCCAGGCGTGTTCGGGTCCGACACGGGCATGTTCAATTCGACACGGGCGTATCGAATGCCCGTGTCCTCCTCGGGTCGTTCAACATTTTGTGCTAAGAAGATTACACGGCCTGGGACACGGGCGTGTCACAGGGCGTGTATAGTATACGGCTTGTGACACAAGCGTGTAACATGGCCGTATCCTTCTCGGGGGAAATGGGTAATTTGCACACGGGCCGTGACATGGTCCATGACACGGGCGTGTCACATTGTGACACGGGCATGTCACATTGTGTCACGGGCGTGCCGGTGACCGTGTTAGAGGTCGTGTTCTAGTCTGGAATTTCTGGTGACGGCGAATGAGTGACACGGCAATGCGCACGACCGTGTTGCAACCCGTGTTCGGCCCAAATTTTCTATTTTCAGCTTAAATCGTGGTCGTCCGTTTCCTAGGCTTGGGATCCAAGGGCTGGGGTTTGTTCCTGATGAGGTTAAATCGGGAATAGGGTTGAGAAACCCTTATTTTCACTTGGGTTATCTCTCTCCAAAATCTAGAGAGTAGGGAGAGCAAGGAGGAGGAGGAGGAGCGAGATTCGGTAACCAGCGGAGCGTCGGAGCTCCAAATCCCGAGCCGACTTCGGATCTGCGGAGGCAAGGAGATTGCAGTGCTTTCCATCCGCATAGATTTCCATGGAGACGAGGAAGAACGCTAGGGTAACGATTCTCATCCTAGGACATGTAAGTCCTCTTTTCCTTTGTATAGGAAGCCCTCTCACGCGAGTGTGCGATGAGTTGAGGCATTCCTTGGGGTAGATATGTAAAGTACCCTTTGTGTAGAGTCTGTATGCGAAAACGGACATAGGCATGTTGTGTGAAGCCTTTCCGGACATGTTGGTCTGGACCGGTGATGTTGTATTGCATAATAATCGGAGAAGACTCCGGGTGAATGTTTGTTTTTCGGGTTTTCAACGAGGTAGATTGCAATAGGGAGCCTTGGAGACTTACTCCAAGGTGCACCCGGAAAACTAGGAAAATGCGGGATTTTGCCAACATGGTGGCAGGGAGAAAACTTGAATATAACCGGGTTATGTGTATTGTGTGTTGGAAATGGGACTCGGGGAGTCTTAACCTGCGCATATGGATTTAATTGTCGTTGCGGTATGAGCACGGGTCAGGCGGAACCGTACCTGATCTATGTCTTTTGGCAGAACCGTTGGCATAGATGAGGGTCTTTGGCGGTCTATAGCTTAAATTGACGTGACCAATGCCAGGGAGACAAAATGCTCATATGGTTGGCCGTCCAAGGGACGGTGGTGAGACGAGAACGTTTATGGATTAAATTGACGTGGCGTTGGCCGGTTCGCCGTGAATGTGCCCGGAGTGCACGGGGTGTGTGGCCGTGTGTGCCTGCACCTGTGATGAAGTGTGTGTTTACACAATACTGCTTGTTTATGCTAACAAAATGCAGGGAAGAGCATCGCTGCCCCGAGTTGGGGGCGGGGTCGTTATAATTTTGTCAGCATAGCTGACCGTTGCTTTTGTTTACCACCGGGCGGTGGATTGTTGCTTTAAGGTGCTGCGGAGCCGAGTGGAAAATAGCGGGCTAAAGTCCAAGTTGCTGTGCCGGCCCTCGAAGGCTGGGTTTTGAGTGTTTTCTTTTGTACTCATGTATGACCGGCCTGCGTGCCGAGGTTTTGGAGACACTTTTATTAAGCAAACTCCTGTAAGGCCATAAGGCCATTGATTGTTGTATTATACATTCCTATGGGTCTTTTGTTGTGGACATTCATGCTTTGGCTGGGTTCTTTTATCTTGTAACTTAATAATTTTCTTCCGTTAGGTGCTCTGTGTAGGACATTGTGATTGGTTGATTGTTTTAAATAAGTAACCAACCGGTCTGTCCATAGTATATGGCGCCGGGCCCCGACCGGACCAACTACTATATGCTATATGACAGATAGGGGTGTTATAAATTGGTTTCAGATTACCGGTTTCAGTCTAGCTTAAATGAATTTGTGGGCGAATTCACTTTAAGGGGTGGTGAGCACAAGTGTGTGCGTCATCGTTATAACATGAAAAGAACCCATGAATGTCCACGTAGGAATGAAAATACACATGTTTGAGGAACTTGTGTGTTCCTATAATTGCTGTTTGTAATATTGTTTGGTCGCTTATCGGTGTTTTGCAAGATTATAGTTGACCCGGAGTTATGCTAGACCATCAGAACGGCCAGGTTCTGAGGCAAGAAGCGCATCAAATGATGCGCCTACAACACCTCCTTCAGCCGAGACCATTAGATTAGTGGCGGAAGCTGTACTTACAATGATCAATGTGCAGCCTGTGAGGCAGGTGAAGCAGCCTGCTCCTGCTATGGAGCAAGTACTGCTCCAAGCGGCAGATCCTAAGAGGGTGGAACAGGTGATGGTGGAGCCGGAGTTGCCTCGGAGAGCAACTGAAAAGCAACATAAGCATGTGATGGGTTTCCATATGCTAGTGTTCTCGGGAACGGGAACCCCGACTCAGGCAGAGGATTGGCTATCGAGAGTCAAGAGAGTGCTTGATGGTTAAAATGCCGGGTTTCTTTTTGATTTTATTTAAAGATGAGTGGGATATTATTTTATAAAGAAAAAGAAGCGCATTTTTATTTTATTAGAAACCGAGTTTTAACGAGAGGGAGGCAAGTGCACCTATCGCGTGTAGTACGGGATATTCCGGTGTGGAATATCGGGGTCGTATTGTTCTCGGGGTTGGCTTAGCTATTTCTACTCTTTCCCTGAAAGCCTATTATTCTACCGATAATATTTGTTGTTTTATATAAAAAAGGAAAATGACATAAAAATTATATAAAAAGCATAATAATAATAAGCATAAAAATAAAGCAGGGAAAAAATGCAGTAAATAAGTGCGGAAGTCCGATGACCAACTTAGCGCGACGCTATCAAAAAGAGAATTTGAACTAAAATAACTTTTAATAAAAAGAAATCCTAATTTTCAAATTAATTAAGGCGGAGACTCGGCCGTGGAGGTTCCTTAGATATGAGCTCACCTTGGTCTAGGGATATCGCTAACCTGAACGCTAAGACTATTCGACCGATCGCTAGACCGACGAAGGATTCCTCTTAATGCCCGCAATACGCTGAGAACCCCGCTATTGGGTGGGGAACCCAATCCGGTAGAGTCGCGCGCCTCCTCTCTCAAGGGTTAGCGCGAAGCTCTCTTTACCCAAGGGTGATCGGTCCATACGTGCGGCCTCTCGGCGTTGCGTATGGATAACGGAAATAGAGCCCGCACATCGATTATGCGGTCCTACGCGTCATTAACCCGGGGCAAACCTTAAGAAATTTAATTAAATTGAAAACAGGACTTTTAATTATTTAAAGCTACTTTATCTGTACCAATGCTCTTCGATATTGAGGGCTAAGGGCGGTTAGCCACTCATCGGAATGGGGACACTTACACTAGAAAGCAATAAAGAAAGCTGCAAAGAAAGCAGTAAAGAAAGCTGAAAATTGCAAGTCCTACTCAAAGGAGTAGGACTGAAGAAAGCAGTAAATGCGAATCCTGGCTCAAATGAGTGGGCGGGGGTAAATTAGTCTCATACACGCACGCACTCTACTAGAAAGTAAAACACACACACACGCTCTACAGAAATGTAAACATACGCACACACACAAAGTTTTCCTACTCAAGTGAGTAGGAAGAAAATGAAAGCAGTAAAAAGACAAGTCCCACTCAAACGAGTGGGCGGGAAATGAAAGCAGAGGGCCATTTAACTCTTAACGAGTAGGTGGAAATAAATGCATACGCACACACTCTACAGAAATTGAAATAAAGCAATAAAATCTAACTCATACACGCACACACACATGCAAAAATTAAGAAAAACAAAGTGACTGAAAAATTAAAACAACTGCATTTCTACCGCTAGAATGCGGTAGAAATGCATAAAAAGTGAAAATAAAAATTAATCAGAGCGAAAAGTTTTGCAAATAAACGCAAAAGTGAAGTGCTCGAAAAATTAAAACAACTACATTTCTACCGCTAGAATGCGGTAGAAATGCATAAAAAGAGAAAATAAAAATTAAAGGGACTAAACAGTTTTGAAATTAAAGTTAAAAACAAAGTGAGCAAAAAATTATAACGACAATATTTTCATTCTTATGTTTCTATAAAACCTCCAAAAAATGAGAATAAAACTAAAAAAAAAGAACGAAATGTTTTACACTCCTAAGAGCCTAAGTTAAAGAAAAATAAAAACAACACATTTTTAGGTGATTTTATAAAGCTTTAAGAATGAAAATAGGATAAAAAAGGGAAAGCTAAAGCTAAACAGGTGCCGAATATGAAAATAAAACGGGCATTACAACGGCTAGAAAATGCGATAAAATCCTAAACTAAACGAGTTAAAAAGCTTTAAAAATGAAAATATAAAATGAAAAAGATAAGATAAGAAATAAGATTGCTAAAGGGAGAGTTGCTTAGATCCATTCCAAATACGTATAAAGAGAAGAAAAACACGTTTCATTAATTAAAAGAACAAGTTACAAGACACAAAAAATAGCAAAAGCTAAGGAGAGGGGGAGAAATTTCTCTTACATAGCATTTGGAATATATTTGGGCAGCATAACCCCTTAGCAAAATGGACCAAAAAGGTGGACAAGAAAAGCTTCCTGGAAGCTTGTATTTATATGCAAAAATTCGGGAGTGACACGCCCTAGGTCACGGGCGTGACAGGGGGGCGTGTCACTACTATTCATGAGCTGATCGGGTGATTTGACTGGAGCTTTAACTTCGACTGAAAACGTGGCGGTCACGCCCCAGGTCACGGGTGTGACAGGTGTCAGTCACGGGCGTGACTAGGGCGTGACAGGGAGCTGGATCTGGGGATTTGACGCGAGCTTTGACTTCGGGGCGGTCCACGTGGCGGACACGGGCGTGACACAAATGTCACGGGCGTGTAAGGGGGGCGTGACACGGACAGCTGGCAGCTCGATGTCGGCAACATTGACAGTTGACGAAGAGTTGAGTGCCGACATCGACACGGGCGTGACCCGTCTTGGACACGGGCGTGACAGGGTCGAAAAAACTATTTTTCTGGAAAAATTCAGAAAAACAAATATGCTAAGTTAGAATATATTTTTACAAAAAGAAGCAATTTTATTGATCAAAACAAACTAAAAAGGCAGAAAATAAAGTAAAACAACAAAATAAATACACTATAAAATGGGTATATTTACAACTCATCAGTGCTGACAGCAACGAAAACTGAAGAGTGGCAGAAGACCACGATTACGACGTTCTTGTTGGATGGGGACGCGAGGTTATGGTGGGAAGGGCTAGAGCTACACCACCTGAGGGGAAGGCAGTTGGCTGATGTATCTATGGAGGAATTTTCGAGGTTGTTTATGGCTCGATACCTCCCCTCAGCGCAGAGGATCGCATTGGAAAATGAGTTTCAAAAGTTGGTGCAAGGAGATAGCACCGTGGACGAGTACCTCCATGAGTTCACTCGTTTGGGAAGATACACTAGCGCTACCTTTGCCGATGAGGAGCGCAAGACGAACCGCTTCTATGAAGGGTTAAGAGATGATCTGAGATTGTTACTTTTGGGGTCTATGGCGCAGGGTTTCATGACCTTGGTCAACTCAGCCCGGTCCTTGGAAAAGGAAATGAGGAATGTTCAAGCAAAAAAGGAATCTGGAGGCAAGAAATCAGAGTTTAAAGTGCCGACTACTTCGAAGTCTGGATATCGCAAGTTCTACAAGAAGGCTAAGACGTCGGGTCCAGCCCCTTCTTCAGGTGCCTCGGGGGCATCTACCAATTGAAACCCGGGCGCTTGTTATACTTGTGGAAAGACGGGGCATTTCGCCCGCGATTGTTGGAGCGGACGGCTGAAGTCCGAGAGAAAGCAAGGAGCCACTTATGAAGAGAAGGGCAAGGCGGTAGAGTCAACCGCATCCCACTATGCTCCGACTCAACCGAGAGTCAATAACTTGGGCTAGTAGGAGGACATCAAAAAGGCCGACGTGGTGACAGGTACGGTTTAATTTATAGCAAGTTAGCTTTAAATACTGTTACCCAGTGCTTGTTTGCTTGATACTGTTGTATAGGCTTTTTTCTTATTGGCGATAGTCCGGCACGAGAACTTTTTGATACGGGAGCTTCACACTCCTTTTTGTCCGAAAGTTTCGTAACACGCATCAGAGTCCCTTCTTCGATGGCGAAGGACAAGTTGGATGTGTTGCTACCGAATGGGTGTTTGATGTGTGCGGATAGAGTATGCGTAGTGAAGGTTCTTATTAGAAGCCAAGAGTTCGACTTGCTAGCGTCGTTGCTGCCACTAGCAGAGTTCGACGTCATCTTTGGTATGGATTGGCTTTCGGAGCAGAAGGCCTGTATCGATTGCAACCGTAAGGAGTTCAAGCTGGGTGTTGGGAAGGAGACGACGTTTGCGGGACTGAAGGGGTCGAGCAAGACGCTGATGTCTGCTCTTCATGTGGTGAAGGTGGTTCGTGCTGGAGCAGAGCTGTTCTTCACGTTAGTGGAGGATGTAAAGCCTAAGGCCACTTTGGATAGTATCCCAGTGGTATGTGAGTACCCCGACGTGTTCTCGGGCGATCTTCCTTGAGCCCCACCGCAGCGAGAAATTGATTTCACTATCGAGCTAGTGCCAGGTGCCAAACCTATGTCACGTTCTCCTTATAGGTTTGCGCCTAAGGAGATGGAGGAGTTGAAGGTTCAACTACAGCAGTTGATGGAGAAAGGGTTTGTGCATCCGAACTCGTCTCCTTGGAGCGCACAGGTTTTGTTCGTTAAGAAGAAGGATAGGAGTTTGCGGCTATGTATCGACTACATGGAGTTGAATAAGCTAACGGAGAAGAATAAATATTTGATCCCAAGGATTGATGATCTCTTCAACCAGTTAGTCGGATCATCGGTATATTCCAAGTTGGATCTGAAGTCTGGGTATTATCAGCTGAGGATAAGGGAGTGTGATATCCCGAAGACGGCATTCAGCATAAGGTATGGGCACTTCGAGTTCACGGTCATGCCATTTGGACTGACGAATGCGCCATCGGTGTTTATGGATTTGATGAACAGGACGTTCCGAGAGTACCTAGACCATTTTGTGATCATCTTCATTGACGACATATTGGTGTACTCGCAGTGCGAAGAAGATCACTTCAAGCATCTGGATCTAGTCTTGGAGACGCTAAGAAGGAATGAACTCTATGCAAAATTCTCCAAATACGAGTTTTGGCTACCCTCAGTAGCATTCCTTGGTCATATTGTCAGTGGGGAAGGTATAGCAGTGGATCCAGCGAAGATTGTTGTGATACGGGAGTGGCCTATGTTGTCTTCAATAACAGAAGTCCGTAGTTTTCTTGGGCTTGCCGGCTATTAGAGGCGCTTCGTAGAGAACTTCTCGCGGATAGCGTTACCTCTCACGAGGTTGACAAGGAAGGATGAAAAGTTCTTATGGACGCAGGAGTGCATGCAGGGGTTTGAGGAGCTAAACGGACGGTTGACCATGGCACTAGTGCTAAGTTCGCCAAGTGGGACCGAGGGCTTCGAGATTTATAGTGATGCCTCAGGTAGTGGTTTGGGCTGCGTGCTGCTACAGCATGGTAATGTTATAGCGTATGGATCGCATCAGCTAAAAGTGCACGAAAGGAATTATCCGGTCCACGACTTGGAGTTGGCGGCCGTGATATTTGCGCTTAAGCTGTGGAGACACTACTTGTACGACGTTAAGGTCGATATTTATACCGACCATAAGAGCCTGAAGTACCTGCTTGATCAAAAGGATCTGAACATGAGACAACGGAGATGGATGGAGTTCCTGAGGGACTATACGTTCAAGATTCATTATGTACCCGACAAATGCAATGCATTTGCGGATGCGTTGAGTCGCAGGGCTCTCGCCCAAGCCAACTGGTTGTCGATGCACGATGAGAAGCTAATTCGGGAGTTGGAGGCGTTGGAGATTTGTTGCGTGGACAAGCAGTCTAGCTCTAAAGCATTGTTGAACTGGATGGAAGTTCAGTATGACCTTGCTGATCGTGTTTGGCAAGGATTGGAGTTGGATGGTAGCATGAAGGAGCTTATGGATGCAGCGTTGGATGGGTAGAATTCCCAGTTTTAATTCGAGGATGGGTTGTTAAGGAAGGACCATCGTTCGTGTGTCCCAAGCGTGGGAAATCTTCGGGTGGAGTTGATGTACGAGGCTCATAATACCAAGTACTCAATCCACCCAGGGAGCACAAAGATGTATCGAGACCTAAAGAAGCTGTTTTGGTGGCCAGGGCTCAATAAGGATGTGGAACGGTTTGTGGCTAAGTGTCAAACCTGCGCCTTGGTAAAGGCGGAGTGCCAAAAGCCGAGAGGATTCTTGAAATCTTTGCCTATTCCGGAAGTGAAGTTCGACGACATATCGATAGACTTTATGTATGCTTGCCAAGGTTGCAAAAAGGGAACGACGCCATCTGGGTGATCGTAGACCGGTTAACAAAGGTGTCGCACTTTATTCCGCATAGGAAGGATGATTCAGTGGAGAGACTGGCAAAACTATATGTGGATAATATAGTCAGATTGCACAGTGTGCCTCGCAGCATCGTGAGTGATCGCGATGGGAGTTTTATAGTGTGCCTCGCAGCATCAAATGATTAGAGGTTGGTGCAATAGATGCTGGGGACTAAATTGAAGTTCAACACAGCCTTCCATACGCAGACGGATGGGTAGACCGAGAGGGTCAATAAGAAATATGGAGGACATGCTCCGCATGTGTGTTCTAGACTTTGGGAAGCATTGGGAAGACAACCTGTATTTGGTGGAGTTTGCGTACAACAACAGCTACCAGGCGAGAATTAAAATAGCGCCCTTTGAGGCCCTGTATGGTAGGAAGTGTCGCTCGCCGTTATCGTGGCTAGAAACGGGTGAGGCAAGGTTGTACAAGAAGCAGGAGGTGGAGAATGCTACATCTTTGGTGCAGATCATTCGAGAGCATTTGCTGATCGCTCAGGACAGACAAGCTAAGTACTATAATGCCAAGCACCAGAACGTGGAGTTCGCGGTCGGCAATTGGGTGTACTTGAAGATAAAGCCATTCAAGGGTGTTTTGCGAGTGAGACGCTTGAAGAAGCTGAGCCCAAGAAAACTTAGACCCTTTGAGATTCTGGAGCGGGTCGGCGAAGCGGCTTATCATTTGAAGTTATCGGTGGAGTTGAGTGGACTATACGATGTATTTCACATGTCTGTATTGCGGAAGGCGGTGCAAGAGCCTTCACATGTGATCGCAGTGGATCAAGTGCCAGTGGACGAAGGGTTGATGACTAAGTTCAAGCTCATTCATATTGAGGACTGTGAAGTTAAACGACTCCGTAACAAGGAGATCTGGATGGTCATGGTCCGGTGGGATAACTGCGGTCGGGAGGAGCCCTCTTTGGAACGGGAGCAAACCATGCTGGGGGAGTACCCAGAGTTATTCCACTCAGGTACCACTTAAAGTTTTCCGTTATCATTTCTTTGGTAATTTCGTGGATGAAATTCCTTTAAGAGGGAGAGAGTTGTAACGCCCCAAAACTCAAAAGAGGGACGATTGACGTTTTTAGCCGAATCTGGGTTTTGCTAGAGGTGACACGGCCTGGGACACGGGCGTGTCCTAGGGAGTGTCATGCTTGGGTCAGTGTTGGTCGCTTGGTCGACGATTTTGGAGTCAACTACCATCGGGGGGGGGGGGGGGGTGAACACGGCCTGGGACACGGGCATGTCCCATGGCGTGTCAGCCACTCAGAGCCTTACACTCAACGATCGTTGAGTGAGGGGTGAATGGCCTGAGCCCAGGCAGGTTCGGGTCCGATACGGGCGTGTTCAATTCGACACGGGCATGTCGAATGCCCGTGTCCTCCTCGGGTCGTATGGCGTTTTGTGCTAAGGATATTACACAGCCTAGGACACGGGCGTGTCCCACGGCGTGCTTAGCACACGGCCTGTGACACGGGCGTGTCACATGGCTGTGTCCTTCTCGGGGGAAATGGGGATTTTGCACACGGGCCGTGACACGGGCCATGACACGGGCATGTCATATTGTGAGACGGGCATGTCGGTGGGCGCGTCAGAGGCCGTTTTCTGGTCAGGAATTCTTTGTGGCGGCGAATGAGTGATACGACCATGCGCACGGCCGTGTTGTAACTCATGTTCAGCCAAGATTTTCTATTTTCATCCTAAATCGTGGTTGTCCGTTTCCTTGGCTTGGGATCCAAGGGCTGGGGTTTGTTACAGAAGAGTGTTGAAACCGGAAAACCGGTCTCTTGTGGAGTTCGACCCTTGGGGAAGGGGTGGCCGCGCACCTACTTCACTCCTGCAAGCAAATGACAAAGAAAAGAAAAGAAACAAGGACTAGACCAAGGGCCCGGCGAGGAGGTCCCACCACACACCTGGAAGATCTCAGAGCGCTTCCCCTCCTTAGCCAAATGCCGGGCTAAGGTACCTCAGAAAGCGCTAGTAGGCCGGGGAATCCGTAAAAACGTGCCTTCTGAGGTACCCCTTGGGTCCTATTTATAGGAAAAGATGGCCTGCCAATATACAACCTTCACTGTTTTCGAGGACTGCAGGCAGACCAAAAGGGGCCACACAGTAAAAGTGTGCCATGGCCAAGATGCGAGCTGGACCTGAGGGGGCACTCGCTCGGCAAGGGGTCCGACTCGCCTCGCCCTGGGCCTGGGCGGGCACGGACTCGGCGGACTGTGCTCGGCTAGCGCTGGGCTCGGATAGACTATTGCCGAGCTCGGGCTCGGCACGACGATCGCCGAGCTCGGACTCGGCACGGAGATCGTCGAGCTTGGCTCGACTATCGTCGAGCCCTGTTTCTGCACCCGAGCTCGGTCTCGGCATGCCGGACTTCGTTCGGCCATCGCCGAGCTTAGCTCGACTATTGCCGAGCTCGGGCTCGGCAAGCTGGGTCCAAGTCGATCTGAGCCGGTCGGTTCAACCCCTGTCGACCACTCGCGGGATACGGGGTTGTACATAATCCCCGCTCTTTGCGAGGTTGGGACAAGCTCGGAAAGAAACATCCAACCCCATGGGATCCGGCGAGTGCGACAGGAGCAAAAGGGAATCTTCTGGTAGGCCCCACAGGTAGCTATATATATGTACCCCTGCGCATCTGGCTGACCTTTGCCCTTCCCCAAATTCTGACAAGATGCCGCTCCCCAAGGAAGTCCTAGAGCGACTCGCACGCTCCCGCGAGGAGATCGCTGCCCAGGCCGCGGGGCTGACCAACCTTGAAGCCCCTGCTCGCCGTTTTGCCGATTTCAGCTCGGCCAAGCGGGCGAAGCCCCTTCCCCCGGGGGCCGAACCCATCCTGGCCGACTTTACTGCCGCCTTGGGGAACGGGGCTGGTTCCTCCAACCAGCCAGTTCTTGGCTCCACTAAAAACCTCGTGGAATTGTCTTCTGACCGGGAGAACAGCGGCGAAGCGTCCACCCCTCGGACCAAAAGTGCTCCTGTCAACTCGCCACGGCAGGATCCCGAGGTTAAGGAGCCGGGCTCGCGAGAACTGGCGTCGCCGAGTCGCCTCCCTTCCCGGCAACCCTCCCCTGGATCCCTGGTCGTGGGGAGGGGCGCCGGGATTATCCCCGTTCCCGGCTACCAACTCGCTCCTCAAGAACTGCTGGGGCGTGGCAAGGACCTGCGCCACTTCTCTCCTCGCGCCCACCCGGAGGAGCCAGGCTCGCGCGGTAAGTTTCCGGCATTGCTCTTCTGTTCCGTGAATTTTTGCTTTTCTGACCGTCTTTCAATTCTTCACCCAGAATTTCCCGGGCGGACGGAGGACGGCGAGTCCGTGGATCGACCTCCTTACTCGCCCCTCCCTTCTCCAAGCGCCCTGGACACCTTCCTGGACTCCGAGGTGGGCAGCCCTGAACGCGCAAGACGGGAGCGGAAGGTTCTCAAGAAGCTGGTGCGCGAGCTCCACGACCTGCGGAAGGACAACAACAGGCTGCAGTGGGAGTGCTCGCGTCTCGCGGACGGTGCTGGAGTCAGCCTGGCGTTCGAGGAGGCGTCTTCCCTGGTGCTGATGGACGAAATCGACGAGAACCTGCGGGTGATAAACAGGAACATGGGGCGGCTTCGCGAACTTCATGCGCGGCGGCCTGCGACGGCGGGCCGGCGAGACCGGGGAGAATGAAACGGCTCTTCTGTCAGTCGGCCGGTACTCGCCCCCGCCCTCGCATGGTCCTCGCGCCCCTATTTGTATTTTTCCTTTTATTTACTCTGACTGGTCTGCATGTAATAATCTTGGAACAATTTTTTAACTACTTTGTATATGTAGACGCTTTTTCAATATTTTGGCGGGTCTTTTCGAATTCCCCCTTCGGGGGCCTGGTTGGCTCGCAGGACTTGCGAGGAGAGGATGGCGAGGTGGCGCGGCGAGATCGGACCGATCGGCCGACTCGCCCTCTCTCTCGCCCTTCTTTACCTTCTTCTATAAATAGACCTTCTCACCTACCCCCGAGGCACGCCTTTATTGCTTTCGAATCCTTGCCTCGCTTCTGTCTTCCCGAGCTCGCGCTTTTCTTTTCCCCTGCGACCATGGTCAAGACCAACCCTGATGCGGACGGTCGGTCTAAGTGCGCCCAGCACTTCGTGGATCATTGCTTTTTCGAGGGGCACATCACAGAGGAGGAGCTCGTCGAGTTCACGGCGGCATTCGTCCCCCCCGGATTCCAGGCTCGCAGGCCCGCCGAGCATGAAGCCATCAACTCCTTCCCGGAGGGCGAGCTCGCCTTTCCCATCTCGCACTTCGAGGTGGGACTGCGCCTCCCCCTCTGGCCGGAAATCCGCCAGATCCCGAAGTACTACGGTGCGGTGCCTGCGCAGCTGAACTCCAACGCCATTGCTATGATGGTGGCGTTCGCCTGCTTCCTTCGCCGGGAATGAATTGAGTTCAACCTCGCGGTGTTCCGCAAGTTGTTCTCTTACAAGGCTACCCCCGACGGGGTCGCCTACTTTGGCGGGTCCTTCATCAAGGTTCGCGAGCTGGCGAACAAGAACCACAATTGGATGACCCGGCTCGTCTTCATCAAGGGCGAGCTCGGCAACATCCCCTTTCGCCCCCTGCAGAAGAGCGAGGACATATACCGTCCTCCTTCCCTGTCCGGTAGCGACGCCGACCTCCACAAGTTCTTTCTCCACAAGGACTTCGAGGTCGCCTTCCTCCGCCGCGGCCTTGACTTGCTTCAGCCCGTTCTCCCCGGCGAAGGTATATCTCGCTCAGCTCTCTCGCGGACTTTATCGAGGTGGATCTCATGTGATTTTTTCCCTCCCTCTTTTTTTGACTAAGTCTTTCTCTGCAGGGGAACGGGTTCTGCCGGAGCATCCGCCGTTCGCCGACCCGGGGATATTCTCGGACCCTCTGGAGCTGGCCCGGGCGGCGGCACTTGCTTGTCGCGAGGAGCAACCGCGAGTCCAACCCCCCGGCAAGAAGCGCTCGGAGTCCGGGGGGTCGAGCTCGCGCCCCGATTCTTCGCTCCCTAAGAAGAAGAGGGCGAAGGTGGTCTCGCGCGGACGGCTGCACCTTCCCTCGTCTCCCGCCAAGTTCATGAGCTCGCCGGAGGCTCTGTCCGACGAGCCGCCCTTGAGTCCGCTGAAAGAAGCCTCCTCCCCCCGAAAGGGGAAGAAGAAGAGCGGGCCGTCCTACGATTCTACCGGGGAGGACACCGTCCGCGAGCCCAGTCTGCCGAAGGATCACCCCAACTTCGGCAAGGGGTGCAAGAGCAAAGATGCGGCTGGCGAGCCCATCTTGAAGTGGGACGAGGGGGCTCACCGAGTTTCCGTCTCCACTCGCGCCCCCTCCTGGGGAGCTCGCCGGCCGCCCACCGCCCATGCCTTCGCTTTCGGCTTCGGCCTCTACAGCCGCGACAGCGCCGAGTCGTACAAGAAGCTTACCCCCAGTCAGCTCGGCTACGAGGGGATGCAGGCCCACCTGCGGGCCTTCGAGCTCCATCACATGATGGTCCGCCGCGGCTTCCAGCTCAGCAACGCCCTGCTGACTGCCGAGCAGGAGCGCGACCTGGCGAAGGAGAGCGCGGTCGACGCGGAAAGGCGGTTCGGCCTCGCGGACGCTCTACTCGCGAAGTCTGTCGGCGGCCTGGTAATCACTGGATACCTCTATTTACCTTGCTTAAGATTATTCCTGCGCGTGTTCTGAACTTTTAATCTTACAGGACGCCGAAGCCGCTAACGCGATGCGAGACGAGATAGCTCAGTTGCGGGCTCAGCTCGCTGAGCGGGAAGCCCAGCTCGCCGATCAGAAGACATATTCCCAGGAGCAGGAGGCTGTTGCCGCCCGGCTGGGGGCGGAGGTGGAGGAATTGAAAGAGAAGAATAAGGGGCTCCTGGGAGAGGTCCTTCGCCAAGCCGACGCTCTCCTTCCCCCGGACGCCAGCGAGCCGGCCTTCCCCTTCAAGAGGCCTCGGGTGTTTGGCGAGGCTGACGTCGCGGAGCGGCTGCGAGTCAACTCCGTCGAGGCTGCCGAGTGTCTTCTACAGGCCATGAGGGGGACGGGGATCTTGGCGGAAGGCTGCGAGGAGGTCACCGTCCGGGAGCTCCTGCCAACCCTGTTCCCGCCCAGCCCGCTCAGCGAGAAGGAAGATAGCTTTGACTCGCTCTTTGCTGGGGTGAGGGAGAAGGACGCTCGGCTCGGTGACGAGGAGGACCGCCATTCGAGGGGGGAGGGCGAGAGTTAACTTTGTTTTCTTTTCTGTTTTTTTTTTGTACCCTGCCGAGGCGGGCCTTGTAAACCTGTAATGATAAATCAAAGATATTTTTGCACAATTTTGCTATCTTCTTTTTGAGCTCACTTGCGATGTTATACCCGCGCGCTAGGTAGAGCGACCTCGCCTGTAGAATGTCTTGAGTTAGGACCAGCCCCCGCGGTGCTCGCGGCGAATCCCTAGGACACGTGCTCGCGCCATGTCCTACTCGCGCCTCACCTTCCCCTGCCATGTCTCGCCTTAGTTTTTCGATAATTCGGACAAGTGAAAATACGCTTGGGTCAAGATGTTGCCGGGGTCCGCCTTAGACATCAGGGCGTGTCTTTCGCCGAGTTAGCTGGAGCGAGGCTGGGCTCGCTGGGGAGAGCCGCTCTCCTTCCCCTGAGTCTGGGACAGGACCAGGGCTTCCTTAGTAGCGAGCTGGAGAGTGAGAGGAGGGGGGGGGGGGTAGGATATTCCGGGCTCGCCGTCTTAACTGGCGAGCTCGCGCCCTGGTATTTTCCTCGGGCCAACTCCCAGTCTCAACTCCAGGGTCGTAGCGATGTCCATCGAGACTCAGCCGTGCCAGCTAGGTGGGAGCCTGGCAGGGGAGTGACGAGACCTAACCCCAGAGCGAAAAGACCTAGAAACTTTTGCCTCTCCCGGGTGCTACCACCGGGCCAGTCAGCTAGGTGAGAGCCTGAGCGCGGGTGTTGAACATCCTCCGGGCTCAGCCCCAGGGTCATAGCGATGTCCATCGAGACTCGGCCGTGCCAGCTAGGTGGGAGCCTGGCAGGGGAGTGACGAGACCTAACCCCAGAACGAGAAGACTTAGAAACTTTTGCCTCTCCCGGGAGCTACCACCGGGCCAGTCAGCTAGGTGAGAGCCTGAGGGCAGGTGTTGAACATCCTCCGGGCTCAGCCCCAGGGTCATAGCGATGTCCATCGAGACTCGGCTGTGCCAGCTAGGTGGGAGCCTGGCAGGGGAGTGATGAGACCTAACCCCAGAACGAGAAGACTTAGAAACTTTTGCCTCTCCCGGGTGCTACCACCGGGCCAGTCAGCTAGGTGAGAGCCTGAGGGCGGGTGTTGAACATCCTCCGGGCTCAGCCCCAGGGTCATAGCGATGTCCATCGAGACTCGGCCGTGCCAGCTAGGTGGGAGCCTGGCAGGGGAGTGACGAGACCTAACCCCAGAACGAGAAGACTTAGAAACTTTTGCCTCTCCCGGGTGCTACCACCGGGCCAGTCAGCTAGGTGAGAGCCTGAGGGCGGGTGTTGAACATCCTCCGGGCTCAGCCCCAGGGTCATAGCGATGTCCATCGAGACTCGGCCGTGCCAGCTAGGTGGGAGCCTGGCAGGGGAGTGATGAGACGTAACCCCAGAACGAGAAGACTTAGAAACTTTTGCCTCTCCCGGGTGCTACCACCGGGCCAGTCAGCTAGGTGAGAGCCTGAGGGCGGGTGTTGAACATCCTCCGGGCTCAGCCCCAGGGTCATAGCGATGTCCATCGAGACTCGGCCGTGCCAGCTAGGTGGGAGCCTGGCAGGGGAGTGACGAGACCTAACCCCAGAACGAGAAGACTTAGAAACTTTTGCCTCTCCCGGGTGCTACCACCGGGCCAGTCAGCTAGGTGAGAGCCTGAGGGCGGGTGTTGAACATCCTCCGGGCTCAGCCCCAGGGTCATAGCGATGTCCATCGAGACTCGGCCGTGCCAGCTAGGTGGGAGCCTGGCAGGGGAGTGATGAGACCTAACCCCAGAACGAGAAGACTTAGAAACTTTTGCCTCTCCCGGGTGCTACCACCGGGCCAGTCAGCTAGGTGAGAGCCTGAGGGCGGGTGTTGAACATCCTCCGGGCTCAGCCCCAGGGTCATAGCGATGTCCATCGAGACTCGGCCGTGCCAGCTAGGTGGGAGCCTGGCAGGGGAGTGACGAGACCTAACCCCAGAACGAGAAGACTTAGAAACTTTTGCCTCTCCCGGGTGCTACCACCGGGCCAGTCAGCTAGGTGAGAGCCTGAGGGCGGGTGTTGAACATCCTCCGGGCTCAGCCCCAGGGTCATAGCGATGTCCATCGAGACTCGGCCGTGCCAGCTAGGTGGGAGCCTGGCAGGGGAGTGACGAGACCTAACCCCAGGGCGAGAAGACTTAGAAACTTTTGCCCCTTGGGAGTTTAAGCTGAGAGCCCCCTTTACCCCCACTATTTTGACAGAGCATAAAATACGACAATGAGATTTGTTTTCATTCTTAAAGCCGAGATATTTACAATATTTTCAAGGGTAGAAACGTTTCAGATCATCGCCACTCCAAGTGTGGCTGAGGGTGTCCCCTCTTATATCTTGGAGGCGATACCCCCCCGATTTCAAGACCTCCTGCACAATGTAGGGGCCCTCCCAATTGGGGTGGAGTTTTCCCACAGCGGCTGATCTTCCTGCTGCGTCCACCTTTTTCAAGGCAAGGTCCCCTTCCGCGAACTGCTTGACACGGACGTGCTTGTCGAAATACTTGGCCATCCTTCGCTTGGCCTCTTCCTGCCTGATGACGGACAAGTCGCGTAGTTCTTCCACCATATCAAGGGAGAGTCGAAGCTCCTCCTCATTCTCTGACCTCCATTCTTCCCTTCCGGTCCCTGCCTCGACGACTCGAGGCGTCTGGACCTCGAATTCGATAGGTAGAACGGCCTCGCAACCGTGAGAGAGTTTGAAAGGTGTCTCCCCTGTGGCCGTATTGGGGGTGGTCCTCAAGGCCCAGAGGACTGATGGAAGCTGTTCCACCCAACTTCCCCTCAAATTCTCCACTTTCTTTTTTAAGAGGTTCACTATGATTTTGTTGGCCGCTTCCACCTGTCCGTTGCTCCTGGGGTGATGGACAGAAGCAAACCGAAGGTCAATCCCTAGTTGCTCGCAGAAACGAATGAACTCCGCGCTGGCGAACTGAGGTCCGTTGTCCGTGACGATAGCTTGTGGCAGCCCATGCCTGCAGATGATCTCTCCCCAGATGAAGTTCCTGACTACCTGAGAGGTCACCTTGGCTAGAGCCTTCACCTCCATCCACTTAGAAAAATAATCAATCATGACCAACAAAAACCTCCTCTGCCCGCTGGCCTGGGGGAAAGGTCCTACGAGGTCCAGCCCCCATATGGCGAAGGGCCACGGTGCCATGATGCTTCTTAACCTCTGAGCCGGCTGGAGCTGGAGCGGGGCATATAGTTGACACTTATGACATTTTTTCGCGAATTCGGCTGCATCCTGACCGAGGGTGGGCCAGAAGTACCATTGCCTGACGATCCTCCCTTCCAGGGTCCGACTCCCCGAATGACTCCCACATTCACCGGAATGGACTTCCTCCAAAATTTTGTGCACCTCTCTTTCGGCCACGCAACGGGCCAACATCCCTGAGAGGGTTTTGCGGTACAACTGTCCCTCACGTAGGAGGTAGTATGCCGCCTTGTGCTTGAGCCCTCTTCGGTCCATCCCCTCCGGGTATTCTCCGGTGGACAAGAAGATGACGAAGGGATCCATCCATGAGGGGTGTTGTTCTACTTCCATTAGCTCCCCCTCCTCGATGGAAGGTCGGAAGAGATCCGTAATGGTGCCTCCCATCCGGGGACCGCGCTTTGCTAGCTGGTCGACTGGCTCGTTTTCCCCTCTTGGCACGTGCTTGATTGAGAAGGTCTGGAAGGTCCCAATGACTCCCCTTACCTTCATCAAATAGAGCTGCAGGGTGGGCTCCCTTGCCTCAAACTCCCCCTTGATCTGGGAAGCCACCACCATGGAGTCAGTGAGGACCTCCACGTCATGCACCCCCAAGTCTCTTGCCAGGCGCAGACCTGCGATTACAGCTTCGTATTCGGCTTGGTTGTTGGTGATAGGAAAGTGCACTACCACGGTCTGCTCGATCTTTATCCCTTGGGGGCTTTCTAAGATGACCCCAACCCCTAAAGAATGCTTCCCCGAGGCACCGTCCACCCTGACTTTCCAGGGGAGGGGGCGAGTGAGTCTCTCCTCCGCTACCTCGACCACATACTCTGCCAGGAAGTCAGCCATAGCTTGGGCCTTGATTGAGAGTCGGGGGACGAAGGAGATGTCGAACTCGCTCAGTTCCACCAACCATTTGGCCAACCTACCTGAATGCTCTACCCACTTGAAGATGTTGCGCAGGGGGTGGTCGGTCACTACTCGAATTGAGTGTGCCTGGAAATAAGGCCGAAGCCTTCGGGCTGAGATGATTAGGGCGAAGGCCAGTTTTTCCAGGATGGGGTAACGGAGCTCGGCCCTCTTCAATATCCGACTCACATAATAGACGGGGAGTTGCCTCTTTCCTTCTTCCCGAACCAAAACCGAACTCAAGGCTTCAGCCCCGACCCCCAGATATAGGAATAAGTCTTCCCCCTCCTTGGGCCCTTGGAGCAGGGGGGCCTGAGTCAGCTGTTTCTTTAAAGCCTGGAATGCCTCCTCGCACTCCGAGGTCCATTCAAACCTGCGACCCCCTCTCAAAGTTTTGAAAAACGAGGAGCTCCTCTCTCCGGCCCGGGAGAGGAATCTACTCAGCCCTGCCAACTTCCCTGTCAGTTGCTGTACTTCCTTGGTGTTTTGTGGCGACCTTAGCTCCAAGATTGCCCTTACCTTATCTGGATTAGGTTCTACCCCAGCGGGGGTGAGAAGATGCCCTAGGAACTTTCCCCGGCTTGCCCCGAAGACACACTTCAAGGGGTTCAACCTCATCTTAAACTTGCGGAGAGTGGCGAAAGTTTCTTCCAAGTACTGGATGTGGGAGTCGACACCCAAGCTCTTGACCATGAGATCATCCACGTACACTTCGAGATTCCTCCCCTTCTGCTCTCGAAAGACTCTATCCATCATTTTTTGATAGGTAGCCCCTGCATTCTTTAGCCCGAAGGGCATCATTTTGTAACTATAACATCCGTCCCCCGTGATGAACGAGACGTCTTTGACGTCAGGGGGGTGCATCCTGATTTGGTGATAACCTGAAAAAGCATCCAGAAAACTCATTACAGGGAAACCGACGGCTGAGTCAACCAGCGCGTCGATCCGAGGCAAGGGATAACAATCTTTCGGGCATGATTTATTAAGAAGAGAAAAGTCGATACACATCCTCCACCGGCCGTCTCCTTTTTTAACCATTACAACGTTGGAGACCCAGCCGGGGTATTGGATTTCGGATATGAAGCCAGCCTCGAGGAGCTTGGCGACTTCCTCTCTGATTGGCTCGGCGAGCTTGTCCGTGATGGATCTCTTTTTCTGCTGGATGGGGGAGTCTCCGGGTCCAGGTTGAGGCAGTGGCAGGCCACGCCGGGGTCGATCCCTGGCATCTCCGCGGCGCTCCAGGCGAAGATGTCCATGTTCCTCTGGATGCACTCCAGCATCCTGCCTTGAGCTTCCGGGGTCAGGCCTCCGCTGATGCGGACCTTCTCCACCCTGCCTCCAATGGTGAGGACCTCCATCTCCTCCACCTCTTCCGCTGCCTCCAGACGGGACTGCTCCTCCCATTCCTCGATACCTCCCCTTCCGGGGGCGAGGACCTCTTCCTCAGCCTCCTCGACGGCCATGGCTTCGGCCGACCCCCGAGTCTCTTCCGCGACCTCCCCCCGAGCGCGGTACTCCGCCTCCAATTCTTTGTCAGCTTCCTGCTCCTCCTCCAGCCTCCGCCCCATCTCCTCGGCCCCCTCCAACCAAGAGATGGAGTTTACCGCCGAGACGTAGCACTCCCTTGCCTCCTTAGGGTCTCCTCGAACTCGGATCTGGACCCCCTCGACGTTGAGCTTTAGACACTGGTGGAAGGACGAGGGGACGCAGCGGAAGGCGCTGATGAGGGGTCTCCCGAAGATGGCGCTGTAACTGCTAGGGGCGTCCATGATAACAAACTTGCAGTTGCGCGACTGCCCCCCTAGAGTGACATGGAGTCCCACTCCCCCCTCGACTTCTTTCCTCTCCCCTGAAAAGCCGAACAGAGGCCCGTCCGAGGCCAACACCCTCCTGGCCTCTACCTTCATCGCATCAAACGCCTTCTTGAAGATGACGTTGACCGAACTCCCAATGTCCACGAGGATCCGGGAGACAGTGAAATCCTCGATGGCTGTCTGGATAACCAGCGCATCGCAGAAGGGGTCCTCGTGACCCGGCAAGTCCTCTCTGGAGAAGGTGATTTTCTCCTCCGGGGGAGGGGATTGGGATATGGAGCCAACGCTCCTCCGGTACATAGTGTGGAGGCTTGACTTACGGGAGGCCTCGATCCCGGCCCCCCCGTGGATCGCTCCGATCCTTCCCCGGGTGCCCACATCAGCCCGGTCTTCACACCGATCCCCCTCCTCCCGAGGCCGGATCTCCTCTATCCGAACTTCCTGATGGTCTTGTTGCTGCTGTTCCCTTCTCCCCCTCATCTCGAGGAACTCCGGGCACGTGGATGTGAGGTGCCCCTCTTCCTGATGAAAGTCACAATAGGGCAGGTCCACCCTGACCTCCCTCCTTCTCCTCGGCTGTCCTCTCCTCCTCCCCCTCATGGAAATTGCCATTGCCTCCTCCTGGTCGGGGAGAGGGGGTCTCTGACCCTGCCTACCCCCCTGGGGGTTGTACTGCCCTCGGCCACCCTGGCGGTTATCTCCTCCCTGATGACCCCTTCGTGGTGCCTGGTCTTGCCACTCGGGCCTCCATCCCAGACGGTGGGTCTGCTCCGGACGCACCCACCTGGGTTGCGGCTGCTGCTGCGGCTGCTCCCTCTGTCGAGGTTCAGCCCTCCTCTCCTCCTGAATTCGGCCACCCCTTGGCCTTTCCTCTTCCACGGCCCACTTGGCCAACCTTCGCGCGAACTCTGGATGTGCTGCCTCCATTTCGGCCTCCCTGGCCGCCCTCTCTAGAAGCGCCTCAAAAGACACTGGAGGTGACCTCTTCAGTTCCATTGCGAAGAACCCGGACTGGAGACCCAGGGTGAAGGCCACCATCATGGTGTGTCCTGGCATCTCCTGAACTTGGGACAGTTCCTCTTGGAACCTGTCCAGGTAGCTCCCCAGGGTCTCTCCCACCCTCTGCTTGATGCGGAACAAAGACTCCGCCTCCCTCTTCCTCTTCTTAGAAGTGGTGAATCTCAGCATGAAACCCCGTCGCAGATCCTCGAAGCAGTAGATGGACCCGGTCGGGAGCTGGTGGAACCACTCTCTCGCCTTTTCCCTGAGGGTGATGGCGAAGAGTCGGCACTTGAAGCCGTCTGACATCTGTCGAATGGAGACCATGTCCTCGAACTACTGGATGTGGTGGACCGGGTCTCCTCTCCCGGAGTAGTAAGTCATCTCCGGCTCGCGAAACCCCTCGGGAACGGGGGCTGAAGAAACGAACTCGCTGAAGGGGCTCCCCCCCTCAGCCGGGCGAGTCGGGAACTCCCTCCCTGCGGTCTCGCCGAAGTGGTACTCGGCGGCCGAGCCGGGGAACAGAACTCGCCCCTGGAACTCGCGCTCGCCCCTCTCGGCGGGCTCCTTCCCTGGTCACCTGAGCGGGGCGTCGTCACCGAGTGCGGGAACGGCGACCACCGGGACAGCTGGTGTCGCACTCTAAGCTCGCATGCCGAGGGCGGCCCTGACAAGCCCGAGGATCTCCTCTCTGAGCTCCGCCGGCATGCTCGCCGCTGGGGGTGGGGGAGGGGGTGGCGAGTTGCCCCTGCCTGATCCTTGTCCCTCATCTCCAGTCATCTGGCCTGTAGGAGGTTTTCTCTGCTGACCACTCTCCACGCTCACCGCACCAAAATGTTGAAACCGGAAAACCGGTCTCTTGTGGAGTTCGACCCTTGGGGAAGGGGTGGCCGCGCACCTACTTCACTCCTGCAAGCAAATGACAAAGAAAAGAAAAGAAACAAGGACTAGACCAAGGGCCCGGCGAGGAGGTCCCACCACACACCCGGAAGATCTCAGAGCGCTTCCCCTCCTTAGCCAAATGCCGGGCTAAGGTACCTCAGAAAGCGCTAGTAGGCCGGGGAATCCGTAAAAACGTGCCTTCTGAGGTACCCCTTGGGTCCTATTTATAGGAAAAGATGGCCTGCCAATATACAACCTTCACTGTTTTCGAGGACTGCAGGCAGACCAAAAGGGGCCACACAGTAAAAGTGTGCCATGGCCAAGATGCGAGCTGGACCTGAGGGGGCACTCGCTCGGCAAGGGGTCCGACTCGCCTCGCCCTGGGCCTGGGCGGGCACGGACTCGGCGGACTGTGCTCGGCTAGCGCTGGGCTCGGCTAGACTATTGCCGAGCTCGGGCTCGGCACGACGATCGCCGAGCTCGGACTCGGCACGGAGATCGTCGAGCTTGGCTCGACTATCGTCGAGCCCTGTTTCCGCACCCGAGCTCGGTCTCGGCATGCCGGACTTCGTTCGTCCATCGCCGAGCTTAGCTCGACTATTGCCGAGCTCGGGCTCGGCAAGCTGGGTCCAAGTCGATCTGAGCCGGCCGGTTCAACCCCTGTCGACCACTCGCGGGATACGGGGTTGTACAATGAGGTTAAATCGGGAATAGGGTTGAGAAACCCTTATTTTCACTTGGGTTATCTCTCTGTAAAATCTAGAGAGAAGGGAGAGTAAGGAGGAGGAGCTAGATCCGGTCACCGGCGGAGCGTCGGAGCTCCAAATCGCGAGCCGACTTCGGATCCGCGGAGGCAAGGAGATTGCGGTGCTTTCCATCCGCATAGATTTCCATGGCACCGAGGAAGATCGCTAGGGTAACGATTCTCATCCTAGGACATGTGAAGCTAGTCCTCTTTTCCTTTGAATAAGAAGCCCTCTCATGCGAGTGTGCGATGAGTTGAGGTGTTCCTTGGGGTAGATATGTAAATTCCCCCTTGTGTAGAGTCCGTATGCGAAAATGGACATATGCATGTTGTGTGAAGCCTATCCGGACATGTTGGTCTGGATCGGTGATGTTGCATTGCATAATAAACGGAGAAGACTCCGGGTTAATTTTTATTTTTCGGGTTTTCTATGAGGTAGATTGCAACAGGGAGCTTTGAGGACTAACTCCAAGGTGCACCCAGAAAAATGGGCAAATGCGGGATGTTGCCAACATGGTGGCCGGGGAGCCAACTTGAACATAACCAGGTTATGTGTATTGTGTGTTGGAAATGGGACTCAAGGAGTCTTGACCTGCGCATATGGCATAAATTGTCGTTGCGGAATGAGCACGAGTCAGGCGGAACCGTACCCGATCTATGTCGTTCGGAGGAACCATTGGCATAGATGAGGATCTTCGGCGGTCTATGGCTTAAATTGACGTGACCAATGCCAGGGAGACAAAATGCTCATATGGTTGGCCGTCCAAGGGACGGTGGTGAGATGGGAACGTCTATGGCTTAAATTGACGTGACATTGGCCGGTTCGCCGTGAATGTGCCCTGAGTGCACGAGGTGTGTGGTCGTGCGTACCTGCACCTGTGATGAAGTTTGTGTTTGCACTATACCGCTTTTTTATGCTAACAAAATGAAGGGAAGAGCATCGCCGCCGCGAGTTGGGGGCGGGGTCGTTATAATTTGGTCAGCATAGCTGACCGTTGCTTTTGTTTACCACCGGGCGGTGGATTGTTGCTTGCAGGTGTTGCGGAGCCGAGTGGCAAATAGCGGGCTAAAGCCCAAGTTGCTGTGCCGACCCTCGAAGGCCAAGTTTTAAGTGTTTTCTTTGGTACTCATGTATGACCGGCCTGCATGCCGAGGTTTGGAAGACACTTTTATTAAGCAAACTCCTGAGGGCCATAAGGCCATTGATTGTTGTATTATACATTTCTATGGGTCTTTTGTAGTGGACATTCATGCTTTTGCAAGGTTCTTTTATCTTTCAACTTAATAATTTACTTTCTCTAGGTGCTCTGTGTAGGATGTTGTTATTAGTTGATTGGTTTCAATAAGTAACCAACCGTTCTGTCCGTAGTATATGGCGTCGGGCCCCGGCCGGACTTACTGCTATATGCTATGTGACGGATAGGGGTGTTACCTTTGGAAAGCTCTTGGCGAGGGATACACAATCGTGGTAAGTTTTCCCCGTTTCTCCGATTTTTGTGAGTTAGGGTTTGAGGTTTTGACTCCTTTTCCGCTCCAAAAGTTTCAGGAATCGTTGCTAGGGCCTTTTAACGGTTGATCCTTGTCGCGGTACGAGCGGGCGACGTTTCTCCGAAGTTTCGTGGCAAGTGGATTTTCTCCCCTTGCATGTCCATTCTTTGCTTATTTTCTTCCTCTCCCTCCTCCTCCCTTAGAGAGTAGGATTAGCATAGTTTGAATCATGAAAGAACCCCCTAGGTTAGGGAAAGATATCGACCAAAACCGTGGAATTTGGTTTAGCAGCTTATGGGAAATTCGGCGAGTTAGGTAAGTAAAATTCATCGAGTATCTTGGGTCAGTTCGTCGAGTATCGACGTTAGTGATTCGTCAAGTATAGTTGGTAAGATCGATGGGTATGGTGAAGTCTAGCCTACGTATAGATTCGTCGAGCATAGGATGCCTCTTTAGACCAAGTGTTTTTCGGCAAGTATCGTCGGGGATTTCGTCGAGTATCGTCAGTCGTCGATTATTGTAGAATTGCCAAGGAAGATTTGACGTATGTAATAGGAATTCGTCGAGTATCACTAGTTCATTTTCGACAAGTAGTATAGAAATCATCGAGTATCACTAGTTCATTTTTGCCAAGTAGTATAGAATTCGTCGAGTATCACTAGTTCACTTTTGCCAAGTAGTATAGAATTCGTCGAGTATCGCTATAGATCGTCGGGTATACTCGCCGAATGGGCCAGGACTTGGAATTATTTTTTCGCCATTTTTGTCTGATTCGTCGAGTTTTGTCCTTAGTGCTTATCTTGGGTATTTTTGTCCCGTTTGTCGTGGGAAGTGTTTAGACTTTGGTATTTGGGTTTTGCTGGTTTTTTAGGTTGTGTTTTAACGGCTAGATCGGCAGTGGATAAAGGACCGCTAATTGGATGCCGTTTCGTGAATCATTGCACGTGGTAGTTTGTTTTGAGTCGCTTTTTACACGTTGTTTTAGGTGTGTTGGACCTTGTGGCCGCCACCGTGGTTCCTCTGAGACATTTGGGTCTGGTAGTTTGGTATTGGACGTTTTGTTCGCCGACTCAAATCCGTGGTTTTACTAGTGTTAATGATTCACGTGTTTAGGACCATATAGTCCCTTTTCCTTCTATAGTTTGGCTTTTCGTTGGCTGTTTTCTTCTGCAGGTTTGAGCGAAGCGTGGTAACTTATCACACTTGGTGCATTTTGCTTACTTTATTGATAAGTACTTTTCCTTACTTGTCTCTCTTATTAAATTCGTAGCTGAGGTTGTCAGCTCTTCTTATATTAGGGTATGGTAACCCCTTCAATTTTTACTTATTTGCTACCTTTTGTCCCTTTTTGCACTTGTATTTTCTTGTTGAGGTGTTCTTTCTTTGAATGCCTCAGGTTCAGGGAGTAACCGGTTGAGTGGCTAAGTTTGGGAGTTTTCTAGTGGACTGCTTTGTTGTAGAGGTTTTTCTCACCCTTGTAAGGTAGTTTTTTGTTTTTTCCTTATTAGTACAGACATACATACGTTCTAGTGGCATCGTGTCAGGTTGTTGACGCCCACTAGTGATTTTATTTTGGAATGCTAAGTATTTTGCTAAGCTATTAGTTTGCCTATTTTTGTGGTTGTTTCTACATGCTCTCTGGGGATGCTTTATGCTAGGTTTTATGTTAGATATTTTAACTTATAAAATTATTACTACTAGTATTTCATACATGCCATCTTTCTAAAACTAAGAAACTATCTTCTAACTAATGTAAAGACAGTTTCTATACTTATAATAAATCTAGAGTCTTGCATACCTTGAGTTATCCTCCTGGGATGTTTATACTCATGTTGAATGTTAAATAAATCTAATCAAAGTGTTTCTGCACCGTATAACTATGTTTTTACTCGTGAACTAGTTGATCCTCCGTACCGAGGGATACAACCACCTGAACTTAAATTGGTTTTCCTCTTATTAAATTATGAATTTCATTTAAATAGTAGAGTTTGGAGTCTTGCCTGAGTGTCTGCAGTTATCCCCTGCATGACATGGCATCACGTCACATATTTTCCCATACTTTGATATAACTTTAATTCGGGGAAAATGCGGGTTGTGATAGTTGTGGTGGGTTTAACTAGAATTACATCACTTTGCTGGGAGGCAACTCACAGATATCTTGATGGATGAGTTCTTAAGATTGTTCCTGGTGCAGTATATCCTGTCAGTGCTGAAAAATGCTATAGAGAACTAGTTTCAGAGATTAAGTCAGGGTGAGTGTAGTATGAACGACTACTTACATGTGTTCACGAGATTGGAGAAATATGTAGGCTCTATCTTTTCTGATGAGGAGCACAAGACTAACTGGTTCTATGAAGGACTGCGAGACGATTTGAGGTTGTTGCTCTCAAGTCCAATGACGCAGGACTTTCTAACCCTTGTCAATACAACTCGATCTCTAGAGCAAGACATGAAGCACGTTTAGTGTAAAAATGACTCAACATTAAAGAGTCAGAATTTAAAGTACCATGTTCATCGAAGACTAGGCATCGAAGGTGGAACAAGAAGCCCAGGTCATCTGGACCTACTTATTCATCTGTTACTCTTGTGGCATTGTCTGGGCTGGGAGGCCCAATCTACAGTTATAATTGTGGTAAGCCAGGACATATTGCCCACGAGTGTTGGAGTGGCAAGTCAGAGAAGAAGTGTAACACCCCTATCCATCACATACCATATAGCAGTAGTTCCGGCTGCGGCCTGACGCCAAATACCATGGAAAGACCGGTGGGTTACTCAATGAAACCATTCAACCAATACACATGTCCTACACAGAGCATCAGCGGAAACAATTTGTTAAGTTGCAATAATAAGAACCCTGCCAACAAGCATGAATGTCCACTAGTAAACCAAACAGGAATGAAATACAAAGTACCAAAGATTGCTGGCCTTATGGACTTATAATAGTTCACTTAAATAAATAGTGTCTTACAAACTTCGGCTCATAGGCCAGCCACACATGATTTAAAATAAGTAAACAAATAAGGCCTTCGAGGGCCGGCTCAAAAACTTGGGCTTTGGCCTGCTATTTGTCGCTCGGCTCCGCATCACCTGCAAGAAAAAATAACCACAACGGTGGCAAACAAGAATAACGGTCAGCTAAAGATGACCAAATTATAACAATTCTGCCCCCAAACTCGGGGCGGCAAAGCTTCTTCCCTGCACTTGTATTAGTATAAACAAACAGGATTGCGAAAGTACAATTTAAGCACACTTCACCATAGGTATAAGCACACGGCTGCACACCCCGTGCTCTCAGGGCACTTACACGGTGGACTCGGTCTACCACCGTACCCAGGACGGCAATCTCGTAAGCAATAATGTCTTCATGGCTTAAGCCGAAGACACTGCCTCTATGTCATCGGTAGGCCACTAAACCGAACCACATAGAGCAGGTTCAGCTTCACACAACTCGCTGCACACACTGCCACGACACTAAAAATCATCGGCGTGAGCTAAGTTTACCCGTAACCCGTAAATTGATCAAACAACGTACATAACCCGGTAATGTACCATGATGGCTCCCAGGACACCAACAATAGACGAATCATGCTCCTGCCCAGATTTCCGGGTGCGCCTTGCGGTTAATCCCCAAGGATCCCTACTGCAATCTACCATGTAGAAACCCGAAAAAAACTAAAGGCATGGAGTCTTCTCCGGCTAATCATGCATAGCAAATCATCACCGATCCAGACCAACATGTCCAGGTAGGCTTCACACACCATGCCTATGTCCATTTTGATTTCAGACTCTATATGCAAACAAGGGGGACTTTACATATCTACCCCAAGGAATACCGCAAACTCGCTGCACACTCGCGGGAGAGGGTTTTCCCATGCAAAAGAAGAGAGCTTCACATGCTCACGATGAGAATCGTTACCATAGCATTTTTCCTCGGTGCCATGGAAAACTATGCGGATGAATAGCACTGCGATGATCTTGCCTCCGCAGATCCGGGCTCGGTTTGCAATTTGGCGCTCCGAATCTCCTCCGGCGACCGGATCTCTCTTCCTTTTTCCTCCATGCTCTCCCTTCTCTCTAGAAGTTAGTGAGAGAGTGAACCCAAAAGAAATGAGGGTTTAAATACTCAATCCCGGCCTTAACCCTAGCATGGAGAGATCTGAGCCATTAGACCCAAAAATAAGGAAACGAGCGGCTGCGATTTGGCCCAAAAATAAACTTCCTGGGCCAAATACGGCTTGCGACATGACCGTGTCCAAGGCCGTATAACTCATTCGCCGTCAAAACCGACGCATCCAAAAAAGAACACGGGCACTCGACACGCCCGTGTTAGGATTGACACGCCCGTATAAGCCAGTACACACCCGTGTAGCTGGGCATGTGCCTCCATCGACATAGGACCAGAACGTCCAGAGCACGATACGGTTATGTGACATGCCCGTGTCACATGCCGTATACTAGACATGCCCTGGGACACGCCCGTGTCCAAGGCCGTGTAACTATATTAGCATAACTCTCCAAATGACCCGAGGAGGACACGGGTATGCGACACGCCCATGACGAATTTGACACGCCCGTGTCAGACCCGAACACACCTGGGCTGAGGCCATGCGTCCTCACTCAACGATCGTTGAGTGGAAAGCTTTGAGTGGCTGACACACACTCGGACATGCCCGTATCCCAGGCCGTGTTCACTGCTCCGACGACCGCTGACTGGAATTTCGTCAACCACACGACCATCTTCAAACCCGAGCACGACATGCCCTGGGACACGCCCGTGTCCCAGGCCGTGTCACCTCTACCAAATCCCAGATTTGGCTCAAAACACCATCCATCACTCTTTTGAGTTTCGAGGCGTTACAAGAAGGCATGAACATCTTATACTAGGAAAGGGAAGGCGGTGGAGTCAACCGCATCCCATCATGCTTCAACCCAACCCAGAGTCTACAGCATTGTCGAACAAGAAGCCATCAAGCAAGGCGATGTTGTTACAGGCATGAGTTAGATTTTAGCATTACACCTTATGAAAGGGTCATAAAATTGTCTTATTTTAGGCTTGATCTTAATCTTGGACAATCTAACGAGAGCACTGTTTGATACAAGAGCTTCACACTCCTTCCTATCCAAGGGCTTTGTTTAGCATATTAGAGTGCCTTCTTCTGTGGCTAAGGATAGGATTGATGTGTTACTGTCTAGCGGATGTTCAATGTATGCGGACAGGGTTTGTTACATTAAGGTACAGATTGGAAGTCAAGAGTTTGACTTGGAAGCATCGCTACTACTTATAGTAGAGTTCGATGTGATCTTTAGTATGGATTGGCTCTCAGAGCAATGTGCGTACATCGATTGTAGTCTCAAGATGGTCAAATTGGGGTTGAATATGAGCTGTGAAACTACCTTCTATGGAATGAAGAGATCGAGCAAGACACTGATGTCTGCTCTCCAAGTAGTCAAAGCCAGTTATGAGGGTCCGTAGTTATTCTTTGCTCTATTGGAGGCTAAAAAAACAAAACCTGGTTTGATCAGTGTTTCTGTGGTATTGGATTTTACTGACGTTTTCCCTGAAGATCTCCCTGGATTTCCACCTCAGAGAGAGATCGATTTTACCATTGAGCTAGTGTCAGGTGCCAAGCCTATGTCACGTTATCCGTACCGTCTAGCGCCAAGAAAGATGGCAGAATTGAAAGTGCAACTTCAAGAGCTGTTGGAGTAAGGTTATGTGCATCCAAGTTTGTCACCTTGGATCGTGCCAGTCCTATTCGTGAAAAAGAAGGATGGAAGTCTACGGTTGTGCATCGATTATCGGGAGCTGAATATGCTGATGGAGAAGAATAAGTACCTAATTTCGAGGATCGATGATCTGTTTGATCAGCTAGTTGGATCGACGGCGTACTCAAAGCTGGATCTGAAATCTATTTTTTATCAGTTGAGGATCAGGGAGAGTGACATTCCCAAGACGGTATTTAGTACATACTATGGGCATTATGAGTTCACTATAATGCTATTTGGTCCAACGAATGCGCCGTCCGTGTTTATGGACTTGATGACTCAAATATTCAGGGAGTATTTGGACAAGTTCGTGGTAGTCTTTATCGACGATATCCTGGTATACTCCTAGTCTGAGGAAGATCATGAAAATCATTTACGCATAGTGTTGGATACCCTAAGGAGTAGTCAGCTATACTCCAAGTTCACTAAATGTGAGTTTGCACCGTCTTTAGTAGCATTCCTTGGTCATATTATTAGTGGAGAGGGAATCGCTATAGATCCGGTGAAGAATGTTGTGATACAAGAGTGTTCTGTGTTGTGTTCTATGGCAGAAGTCCGGAGTTATATGGGGCATGCCAGCTACTACATGCGCTTCATAGAAAACTTCTCGCAGATAGCATTATCTCTCACGACCTTGACAAGGAAGGATCAAAAGTTTGTTTGGTCGCCAGCGTGCCCACAAGCTTTTGAAGAGTTAAAATCCGTCTGACCACGACGCCTGTTTTGTGCTTGCCAAGTGGTACAGAGGGCTATGAAGTCTATAATGATGCCTCAGGGAGCGGCTTAGGCTACGTTTTACTACAATATGGGGGAAGGAATAGCTTACGGCTTGCGCTAGTTGAAAGTGCATAAAAGGAACTATCCGGTCCATAATTTAGAGTTAGCGGTCGTGATATTCACTCTGAAGCTATGGAGACATTACTTGTATAGCGTGAAGGTCGATATTTATACAGAACATAAGAGCATGAAGTATCTATTAGATCAGAAGGATTTTAATACGCGCTAGTGGAGGTGGATGGAGTTACTTGGGGACTACACCTTCAAGATACATTATGTTCCTGACAAGAGAAACATTGTTGCGGATGCGTTAAGTCGCAGGGTTCCTGCTATAAGACCCCCCTCCTAGAACACAAAATATGGCCAAGGGGAGTCTTATGCCTAGAACAACCGCCATGCGGTAGCGTGAACACACAGGCTAACCTGTTCTACAAGACACCTATCTTGCCGTCCAAACCAATATAATCCATGTCAACCCAACATAAAGAATATAAAATAGAAGTCAAAATCCACACACGTACATAAGTCCAACATGTACAGAAATAATAAGAAGCTACAACACTTCTTTAATATCAGAGTACACAAAAATTTCCCCAAGGGATATAATATGAGTCACTCAAAAACTCATATCCGTAACTTCCAGCAGCGATGGTAATGTCGTATTAGGCCCTATCACCCTGGCCTGGCAACCCTGCTGCATAACCTGTTACTACACTATCTGCAGGGTTTCCTCCTAAAATGGAAGACGTAACAACCATTAGTCATAAAGAATAAGTGTCTACACAATCCGCTCCCCTGATGACTCATAGGCACTGGACGGAGAAAAGGAACAAGGGTACAATATATATATATATATATATATATATATATATATATATATATATATATATATATATATACAGTAGTACAAGCTGGTGGAGAATCTATATATCATGAGTAGTAATAGAAGGAATCCATAGCATTATTAACAACATTCTAATTCTAGCAGTTCTACTCAAATCATAACAATCCATCACATATAATTCTATAATAAGGAAGTAACTTAACTTATAAAAATGCCCATTTAGATTTATAAGTTAAGGATCGGCTCAACAATAAAGTAACTCATCAAATAAGAGTGCCCATACAATTTTATATGATAAGGATCTTATGCGGTGCAATGTGATGTTGTGAATGCAATATGATTGCTCACCTATGCTCACACACACGCACACTGCTATGTTTACATAGACTTGTAGTTCCCACTTTTCAAGCAGGTAGCTAACCTCTCAAGTTCCATCCATCGTGGTCATATGGTGACAATGAAACGGGCTTTCCACTACTAGTCAGGCATCCACACTACCAAGACTAGGCCTTTGTACACCTTAACGATAAGAATATAATAGTAGAGCTCCCTGCGTACTACGACTCAGAAGGGGTCTTAGGTAGATGAGCACCAAGAGCCCAGCCAACTAGCCGATCGTTATAACATGGAAGGAGTCTATGGGAGCATATCACCATAGGACCAAGCCCAACCATCCACTTGGCATGGAAAGAGCCCTGGGAATGAGCACCTAGGACCAAGCCAGACCGATCAAAATATATCTGTCAACTCCCGTCGGTGTGATGACATGCGAGCCTGTATACTTGGAACACTATCCTTAAACCAGGATTATGACACTGCATATCAACTCACACCGCATGTAAATTCACATGGCCTTGCCATCAACCATCCAAGGGCTCCAACTGAGTCCCTTTTCATCATTGCCAATCCAGCTCTCAATAACACTCAAGGGCTGCACATTGAGTCCCTTATCATCATTACCAATCATGTGCGGTCAAATACTCACGCACTTACACACTTTGACATTTCTGTGTTCCCAAGCACTCAAGGGTTCAACATCAACATAGGTGGTAAGCCACCTTGAACAATGTACCAATCCCACACTGTTATCCGTAGGGAGACTCACTCTAAGCAGCGGACTATACAAATTATCCCTTCCAATACTTGAGATCACGATTCAAAATTTTCATGGCCATTGATCAGTCCTATTTATATAGGGTTTTTTGGACTCATCTTAGCTTATTATCTTGCATGTGCACTACTTTTCAATCGAAAAAGTTAAATTTTTGTTTAGATCTTCACTTCACCAAAAGTTCATTGTTTTATCCCATGGGTGTGCAATTGTGCATTCTTTTGTTGGGGGGTAAGCAAATGGTGCTCCCCATGGTTCTTTATGTTCATTTTTGCTGTGTGTTGGTGCTGGGAGCTTGTGCTCCAGTTTTGGTTTTTGCTTTACAGGTTGTGTGTTTCCCCAAGGCAGGAATTCTGATTTGTGGAAAATGCACGGTCATACATTTCCTTAGCAAACGATTTCTTCTTAATCGTGCGTTTTACTTAGTCGAGTGGATCTCGATAAATTTCGTTGAGATGAACTCGACGATTGTAAACGCATGGTTTCAGCCAAACTGTGCAAGAAGGAAACACACGGTTTTTCATGTACCTTTCATTTTGGCACCATTCTGTAGTTAATCGTGCGCTTTACTCACACACAGGTGCGAGTAAAATGCACGGTTCCTCTGTTTACTCCTGCATTCCCGCACTCTATCGTTACCCGTGCGATTTCCTTCACGCACGGGCGGAAGCACCCATGCGCGAGTAAAATTCATAGGTCAACTCATCTTCATCCGTATGCATGGCCTGGAAGTTAATATCGCACGGTTAGCGCACGGTCGTGCGCCAAACTGTGCGTGCCTATTTTTCTGACCTGCTTTTTTTTAAGTGCATATTTTCCTCCATTTCAAGAGAGCTTCATCTTGAGCCATTCCAGCCGCCATTTTAGGGCAAAGCTCCTTCCTTCCACCTCCGCCCTTCATCTTCCACCAAGGAGAGAAGCTCCGGCTATGCTCGCGAAGCCTATACCTTGTCAGTGCTTGCTCTCCGCCTTCTACATAATCGTTTAAGCTCCATTTCGAGTTTAGACACTATATCCATCAAGCAAAGGGAAGCTTGAAACTTTCTTCTGCATCGTGAAACGAAGAAGACGGGTCCATTGGAAGGTAGTGACAACCATTCTCTACCCCTAACGTAGTTAAGGACCGAGCTTGGAGGCGGATTGATAGCCCAAAGATTCCTTCTGCACTCCTCGATGAGCCTTCGTATTCGGTCGATCTGTTGACTTGTTCTCGCTTTCTTGCTGAATATTGGTGTTTTAATCTATTTATGTTGATGATGTGCACTTTAGTTGTAATCATTTTTGGTTTCAGGTTTATGTGAGCTTGTATTGATTTACCGCTTTAGTTGCTTGAGTAGAGACTATATTTCCATCCACCACCATAGCTGATTTTACCACTCTAGCAATCGCTAGAGGTGTGTGTAGTTAAGAGGTGCTCTCGACCCTCATTCTGCAATTCTCACCACCTCATCCGCAAGCCTACTCATCCATCCAACTAGCGGCTCGATGCATAGAGGACTGTGTAGTCTTCCATTCCGCCTGGCAAAGCATCGCATAGCGGAGTTGCATAGGAGTAGCTTATAGTATTTTACTTTCTTATTCCGCAAAATACCAAAACCCCCATTTCATAGGTTAGACTGTTGTACTTCAATCTCAAGTCTTCCTCAAAATTAACTCACCCTTGTTGTGTTCCCTCGAGATCTATACTTGGGGAAATTCGCCCATTTTATATTACTTGTGCGGCCGGTACATTTGTCGTTCAATGCATCAAGTTTTTGGCGTCGTTGCCGGGGAACACAGTCGTATGAGTTTTTGGAGAGGGAGATAGGAGATAGAAGCCCTTTTCCATTTATTCATTTCATGTTTCTTCTTTGCTTTAGTTTTTAAATTTTGTTGTTTATTTTTCTTTGTTCTTTTTCTAGTTTTAATTTTTCAGCAGTAGACATTCCTTTTCTTTTATCTTCTAGTGTGTAGTTAATTTTTTCTTAGAATATTTCTGTTTGTGAATTCTTTCTTGTTGCACCATGTTTTCTTATATGAATATCAATTGCAGATGGTGCGGGGATTATAAGCATGGTAGTGATGAGTGCCCCACTGAAGATAGTGAGCATAATTCTTGTGGTTTAGTGTATGGCGCACAGTCCTCTTATGGTATTTCATACAGCATACCCAAGTCTTATGGTCACTTCTCTTCAACGTCTTCAACTTTTTCTTATTCCTCTCTTGTCCCACCAGGACTGAGGAGTAATGGAAAACGGTGTTTGTGTTGTCGTAGCACCGAGCATGTGTTGAAAGATTGCGCAGAATTTCAGCGCCAGTTAGAGGAGGATGATGGACCGGGTATCCTATTGGTTCCATCCACCTCTCAATTAGCTACCCCTTTTTATTCTGATGATATATTCGCAGTACCACCTTGTCTATGGGGGACTGCTGCGAATATACCCATCAGACTTTATGCTGATCGGTGTGACAATATTGTGGTGTTGTCTCTAACTATGCATTCTTCCCCTCTTTTGGATTCACCCCCGGAGGAGCCCAAACATATTTTCTCTGATGTTGTTGTTCCTCCTCTTTCTTTGCAAGAATTATCTATCCCAATTTTTAGTGAGTCGGTTGATGATACCGACGATGATCTATGCTTGGATCCTGCTGGGTGTTAGACCGGGATCACTCCCCCTATTTTTGATTATTTTAGTTCTTCATCTCCTTTATTTCTTCATTGCCTTTCTGTATTTGAGCCTTTGCGGGTTGAGTCTTCGCAGGTGCTTCAGGAGGAATTGGAGCTTTCGGCTCTAGTGATGGATGATAGCAGCCTATTTTGCGAGGAGGTTGATTCCTCCTCAGTTATGGAAGCTCCATTAATTGATTTCTCCTCCTGTCGTCTCCCTGTAGACGATACCTTACTGGGCAAGGATTTATTTTGTGGTGAGATGAGTGAGGACCAACACTCCTCCTCTTCTTACTTTCTATTTCCTTTATCTGTGTTGGGCAGGTATTATTATTTAGGTAGAGGGGTAATTGTTTTATCGCCGTATCGGTACCCGTTACTGAAACAGAAAATGGGGCAGTTACCTGTGCACTTTTCTTTTCATAGGCCCATTAGCTAGAAATATATGTAATTTTATAAGTCGTGCTGGGAGGACAATAACCCCAGTAGTTATCTTCCATTTCCTATATTTTTTTTATTTTCATGTCTATTTTAGTTTTAGTATTTCTTTGTATTTTGTATATTTTTCTTTTGTTTTTGCGGAGCTCACCCCTGCAGGTATTCTTGGCAAATTTTTATTGGTGGGGTTGTGATCCTTCGTTTGGCGAACCTGCCTCTATTTTTCACGCGTCTTCTGCTATGCTCACTAGTTGCATTGGGTAACCTCTTCCCTTGTCTCTATCTAATTTAAATTTCTATATCATATACTGTGGAGCTTTGTTTAAGTCTGGGGGAGAGCCAGTATTTGTTACCTTTTGCATGCGCACATTTCATGTGCATACTATAAGCTTTTATTATTTTATTTTGATTAGTTCATTGCATCGCACACCACTGCACCCACATGAGCGTGTGCTTAGCTATTAGCATGCTGCGAGTTAAATTTGTTTCTTTTGTATGATTTGCGAAAGTTATTGTGCTGGCATAGGATTGTTAGACAGAGTAAAATGTTGACTCCTACAGTGCTCCTAGTCGAGTGCTCTCATCTCGTTTGGAAATTGGAGTAGATTTAATTTTTCTGTATGCTTATAGTTTTATATTTTTCAATTTATGTAAAGACTTTTTATTCTACTAAAAAATTGGTGAATCCGGTGTGAATCGAATGGTAGTGTAGGGATGTGTGTAGTTGTCACTAGAATCATTTTGCTCGAGTCGGGAGGAAGGATCATCTTTCTCGGTGGCTAAGAACTTGCCCCAAGCTACTCTCGAAGCATTGGTGCATGGTTAGTCAAGCGTGAGCATTATGTAGGCCATCATTTTTGCCTGGTTGAGCTTTGTACCATTCCTAATGTCTTATCCTTGCTAGCCCCATTGTGCCTACCCCTTCTTTTGATTCAGCTCCACCATTATTTCACCAAAGCCTCTTAGCCGATCCTAGTCGCACACCCAAGTCGAGCTTTAATGTTTTACATTTTCATTTTGGGGTGTTGATGTGGTGATATTTTTTGTGAATATGTGTATGTGCTCCAAAGTTTTTATTTACTTAAATTGTTTAAATAAAACGATGATTTGAAAAAAATATATAAAAATGAATTGTGAAAAAGAAAAGTGAAAAGAAAAAGTTTAATTGAAAATGCTAGTTGAGATGAGATTGTACTTTGAGTAGGCAGTATCGCACACCCGTATTTTAAAAAAATTAAGTCTGGGGGTGTGGTGTACTCGCATGTATTTTGGTTAGCGGATAGATTATTTTTTTATGCTAGCTCATTTGGGTTTGGTGCGTAGCCTTCCTGTTTATCTTTGTTTAACTCACCGAAGCCCAAGCCCCATCTCTTACCCCAAAGTCCTACGGATTCACGCTTGAGTAGAACTAGTACCGTCGAGAGAGTGTGAACGGGCAAGCGTATGGTCCCCAACATTGATGGATTTCTTTGGAGGTGATCCCGGGCCCTGGTCTTTGGCAAAGCTCACCTTACTGGCTTTCCTACTTTCTTCCTATGCGTGACCGAAAGATTCACCGTGATTCCATTTTTGAGTAGTAATAAAATTTTTATACACATTGTGAAAAGTATAAACTATTTTGCATACTTAGAAATTTCCTCTATTATATTTTTAAACGCGTGAGCATGCGACTTTGCATGGTACTCTGTATCGCAATTTCTTTGTTAGCTAGTTTATTTTCCCTATCTACATAGATTTTGTTTGCTCAGGACGCACAAATAGGTAAGTCTGGGGGTGTGAGTAATCATATTTATATAGGGTTTTTCGGACTCATCTGGGCTTATTTTCTTGCATGTGGACTACTTTTTCAATCAGAAAAGTTATATTTTTGTTTAGATCTTCACTTCACCAAGAGTGCATTGTTTTAGCCCATGGGTGTGTAATTACACATTCTTTTATTTGGGGTAAGCACATGGTTCTCCCGAAGGTTCTTTTTGTTCATTTTTTGCTGTGTATTGGTGCTAGGAGCTTGTGCTCCAGTTTTTCGTTTTTGTTGTTCAGGTGGTGCATTTTCCCAAGGCAGGAATTTAGATTTGTGGAAAATGCACGGTCGTGCGTTTCCGTAGCAAACGGTTTCTTCCTAATCATGCGTTTTTCTTTGTCGAGTGGATCTCAATGAATTTCGTTGAGATGAACTCGACGATTATAAACGCACGGTTAACGCACGGTTTTGGCCAAACCGTGCGAGAAGGAAACACACGGTTTTTCTGTACCTTTCATTTTGGACCCATTCTGTGGTTAATCGTGCAATTTACTCACGCACGGGCAGCAGCACCCGTGCTCAAGTAAAATGCATGGTTCCTCTATTTACTCCTACATTCCTGTGCTCTATCGTTACCCGTGTGATTTCCTTCATGCACGGGCGAAAGTGCCCGTGCGCGAGTAAAACTCACGGGTCAACGCATCTTCATCTGCTAGCTTGGCCTGGAAGTTAATAATGCACAATTAGCGCACGGTCGTGTGTCAAACCATTCGTGCCTATTCTTCTAACCTGCTTCTATTTAAGCGCAGATTTTCCTCCATTTCGAGAGAGCTTCATCTTGAGTCATTTCAGCCGCCATTTTATGGCAAAGCTCCACCCTTCTACCTCCGCACTTCATCTTCCACCAAGGAGAGAAGCTACGACCATGCTCACGAAGCCTATACCTTGCCGGTGCTTGCTCTCAGCCTTCTCCATCAACTTTTAAGCTTAATTTCGAGTTTAGACACTGTATCCATCAAGAAAAGGGAAGCTTGCAACTTTCTTCCGCTTCGTGACATGAGGAAGATTGGTACATTGGAAGGTAGTTACAACCCTTCTCTACCCCACATGTAGTTAAGGACCGAGCTTGGACGCGGATTGACAGCCCAACGATTCCTTCCACAACTCCTCAATGAGCCTTTGGATTCGGTCGATCTCTTGACTTATTCTTGCTTTCTTGCTAAATATTGGTATTTAAATCTATTTATGCTGATGATGTGCACTTTAGTTATAATCATTATTGGTTTTATGTCTATGTGAGCTTGTATTGATTAACCTCTTTAGTTTCTTGAGTAGCGCCCATAATTACATCCACCACCATAACTGATTTTACCACTCTAGAAATTACTAGAGGTGTGCGTAGCGAAGAGGTGCTCTCGACCCTCATTCTGCCATTCTCACCACCTTATCCGCGAGCCTACTCGTCCATCCGCCTAGCGATTCGGTGCATAGCGGCCCGTGTAGTCTTCCATCCCGCCTGGCAAAGCATCGCATAATGGCGTTGCATAGGAGTAGTTTATATTATTTTACTTTCTTGTTCCACAAAATACCAAAACCCCCCTTTTGTAGGTTAGACTGTTGGACTTCAATCTCAAGTCCTCCTCAAAATTAACTCCACCTTGTTGTGTTCCCTCGAGATCAATACTTGGGGAAATTCGCCCATTTTATATTACTTGTGCGATCGGTACACTTGTCATTCAACGCATTAGCCATGAGATTTTCCTCATCCTATTCTTTCGTTATAATCAAGCATTCACAAACAATTAAGCTTTCATATACTTATCACCCCAATATATTAACCCTTCACGTATTCATCAAGCACGATAACATAAGTATAGATTACACATTCAATCATCGGGCATTACACTCTCCTTCAAAACTTGTTTCATTCACCGGATGATAATCACGCACATCCTTACCAGATTTCACGAGTATTTCATTTGTACAACCAAATCTTATCAAACCATTTGTTCACTAAAATTCCCCAACCATTTGTTTATTAAATTCCTCTAATCATTTGTTTATCTCGGCGACCTAGTACCAGGCTCATCCAAACCTAAAAATCTTTTTGCTATGTTTCCTCTACTTAGTCCAAATCGGGTTAAACACTAACCCGAGAACAACATGCACCAAAGATGTTACAATGCAACAACTTTGACTGGACATTGTCGGAGCTATAAGGCTGCTATGAAATAGTGTAACTATCTATTGGAAAGGTCTTTCCGAGGACTACAACTTTTGTGTTAAACTCAAGACCTAGATCCAGCCATATCACACCCGAAAATGAACTCAAAGTCTGCTACGCGCAGAAAATAGATTTATGCATGCATCTTAAAGCAAAATGAATGACATCTGTTCGTCTTCTTCCTCTAGCCATATGTTAAAAACTACACACAGATTTTACTCCTCCCTTATTCACCCTCAATAGACAATTTCTCTTTACAGCACCAAGTCCATCACCTTCACAATGAAGAGAGGAGAGGTTGAAGACACATATCCCTAGGACAAGGGTCCTAACATGGTCTCTTACTAGGAGATCTCCATTTTTCACCAAGGTTAAACTCCTTTGAGCCGATATCTCTCCTATTTCATAACTAAATATCTAGCACCAAGGGAGGGAGTAGGAAGCTCACCTCATTTCCGGCCATGGATCTTGTTATCCTTCTCGGCGACATCATTTTTTATGAAGGGGAGTTCGTCTTCCAGAAAATCCGACACTGGAAACCTTCTTTGTTTCCGTCAGGTTCGACAAGAAACTGCTCGACAATAAGAATAAAGTGATAGCTAGGGTTTTCCCATATGTTTCGTTTTATAAGAAGAATTAGGGTTAGATTGCTTTTCCACGTGTCACCCTAACATTGGACCGCCCATTATTACTTAAAACAAATCTTGTTGAAGAGACCGGTCCACATGAGTCATTTGGCACATTTCCCGAACTCAGTTCAGCCCGTATATACAAGACAGCAAATTCTGCCCAAGCCAAAAAATGCTCTAAGTCAAAATCGTCGTATATACCTACACACACTCGACGAATCGTTGAAATTCGTCGTGATCACTCAACGCCTCATTGAGTCCATTATTTTTCTAAGTCAAAGCATCGGGATAATCGAGTATCACTCAATGCTGTGTTGAAAGCTTCATGATGACTCAACGCCATCCCAAGTCCAGTAATTTCTAATTCAAAGCATCGGGATCGTCGAGTATCACTCAATGTTGCGTTGAAAGCGTCCTGATCACTCAACACCTTCCCAAGTACAGTAATTTCTAAGTCAAAGCGTCAGGATCGTCGAGTATCACTCAACGCTGCATTGAAAGTGTCGTGATCACTCAATGCCTCGTTGAGTCCAATAATTTTTTCTAAGTCAAAGCATCGGGATCGTCATGTATCACTCAATGCTTCGTTGAGTGGCATTGAGACCACTCAACACACTTATCACTTCCTAAAACCAGTATTATTCCAAGTCCATTTCTTCTTATGCATTGAGTATCGCTCAACGTACTTGACGACTACCCACTAGTGCACCCCGAGCCTAAGTCAACATTGTTGACTCAAAATAGATTCAAGGGGTCTAGCACGAATCAGGAAGTTATAAATCCTATAAACAAAATAAAAGATTTCGTCCCCGAAAGCAGGCTAAGGCTATGGGGAAAGTAAAGCATGAAGAATACAAAATATTCTTTTAAGTTTACCTTGGGGAAATAGCTCCGGGTAGTGCTTCCGCATCATGTCCACCGACTCCAAAGTATATTCCTCTTTCACATGATTAGAACACAGGACTTTCACCAAAGGAACACTTTTTCGATGCAAGCTCCTTGACTTGGTGTCCACTATCCGTACCGGCTCTAGTCGAAAAGACCTATCAGTTGCAACCATTCTATTTGTGTCGAGAACATGCTGATCGGACCGTAGAAGTGCTTTCCGAAGCAATGACACATGGAAGATTTCGTGCAAATTTTCCAGCTCTGGTGGTAGCTCCAGCCGATAGGACAAAGGGCCAATTCTTTCCAATATAACATAAGGACCCACATATCTCAGGATGAGATTCTTCCTCCTACCCGCACACGTGACACTCCATGCATCAACCAGATCTTTAAGAACACCTTGTCCCCCACTTGAAATTCCACCATCTTATGTTTCACATTATAATACTTTACCTGCCAACTCTGAGACTCAAGCATGCGATCTCGTATCAATCTAACCATAACATCGGTGTCATCAACATACTCAATTCCAAAAATCTTCAGGTCTTCATCCTGCACCCATGATAAAGGTGTTCTACACCTCCTTCCATAAAGCGCTTAATGGGGTGCCATCCCGGTTCGAGCTTGATGAATGTTGTTGTATGAAAATTCCACTAGTGGTAAGAGCCTTACTCACAGCTCTCCTCTATCTAATACACACAACCTCAACAGATCTTCCATAGTTCTGATGGTCCTCTCAGACTGATCGTCCGTCTGAGGATGAAAAGTTGTGCTAAAGGTAAGGGGAGAACCCAAATATGCTTGAACCGCCTTCCATTCTTTGGAGGTAAAGCGACCATCATGGTCGGATACTATCATCTTAGGCACTCTATGGTACAATATAAACTGTTCCACAAAGAGGCGTACCAATACATCCACATGTGTTTTCTTCCTCATTGGGATAAACCTGGCGACCTTGGTCAAGCAATCCACAATCACCCAAACCGAGTCATTCCCTGATCGTGATTGGGGAAGGTCGTGTATGAAATCCATTGTGATATATTCAAATCTCCACTCTGGAATGGGCAATGATTGTAATCATCCTCCAGGGCTCTTGCACTCCACCTTCAACTTGTGACAAGCCTCATAGTGTGTAACATAGTATATGACATAGTTCTTCATCCCTGGCCAAAACATGGTCTTTCTCAAGTCAGTATACATCTTGGAAATCTCGGGATACACCAAATACTTGGATCAATGTGCCTCTCTCAAGATATCTTCCTGGATTTCACCGCCCTTGGGAATATAGAGTGATGGTTAAAACTCCTGGGTTTCTTATTAATGAAATGAAAGTGGAGGTGGTTTTATTTATTTTATAAAAAAGGCGGGGTTTTATTTTGTTTTAAACCGAGTTTTAACGAAAGGGAGGCAAGTGCACCTATCACGTGTAGTACAAGATATTCTGGTGTGAAATATTGGGGTCGTATTGTTCTCGAGGTCGGCTTAGCTATTTATACTCTTTCCCTTAAATACCTATTATTTTACCGATAATATTTTATGTTTGTTTTAAAAAGAAAAGGTGACCTAAAAATATAAAATGTTTCATAATAAGAAAACAGAAAATAAAGCAGGAAAGCCGATAAAGAAATAACGCGACGATATCAAAATAGAATTCGAACTAAAATAACTTTTAATAAAAAGAGATACTAAATTTCAAATTAATTAAGGCAGATACTTGGCCATGGAGGTTCCACAAAAATGAGTACACCTATCTCTAGGTAATATCGCTCACCTGAACGCTAAGTCTATTCGACCGATCGCTAGACCGACGAAGGATTCCTCTTAACGCCCGCATTACGCTAAGAACCCCGCAATTGGGTTAGGAACCCAATCCGGTAGAGTTGCGCGCCTCATCTCTCGAGGGTTAACGTGGAGCTCTCTTTACCCAATGGTGATCGGTCCATACGCACGGCCTCTCAGTGTTGCGTATGGACAACGGAAATATAGCCCGCACATCGATATGCGGTCCAACGCGTCGTTAACCCGTGGCAAACCTTAAGAATTCAATTAACGAGAAAAACAGGACCTTTAATTATTTAAAGCTACTTTATCTGTCTCAATGCTCTTCGATATTGAGGGCTAAGAGCGGTTAGCCACTCATCGGAATGGGGATACTTATGCTAGAAAGCTGAAAATGAAAGCTGAAAATGAAAGCTGTAAAGAAAGCAGTAAAATGAAAGCAATAAATAAAGCAGAAAATTACGAGTCCCAGCACAAGCGAGTGGGCGGGAGAAGAAAGCAGTAAATGCGAATCCCGGCTTAAATGAGTGGGCAGGGGTAAATTTATCTCATACACGCACGCACTCTATAGAAATGAAAACGCACGCACGCACACAAAGTTTTCCTACTCAAGTGAGTAAGAAGAAAATAAAAGCAATAAAAAGACAAGTCCCACTCAAACGAGTGGGCGGGAAATGAAAGCAGAGCGCCATTTAACTCTTAACGAGTAGGCGGAAATAAATGCATACGCACACAGACACTTTACAAATGAAATAAAGCTATAAAACTAACTCATACACGCACACACACTTGCAAAAAAAAGGAAAAACTAAGTGCTCAGAAAATTAAAACAACATCATTTCTACCGCTAGAATGCGGTAGAAATGCATAAAAAGAGAAAATAAAAATTAAACGGTAAACACAAAATGAAAGTGAGCGAAAAATTAAAACGACTGCATTTTTACCGCTAGAATGTGGTATAAATGCATAAAAAGAGAAAATAAAAATTAAACGGGTAAAAAGTTTTGAAAATAAAAAGCTAAGATGAAGTTAACAAAAAATTTAAAATGATGACTTTTTCATTCTTATGACTTTACAGAAATGAATAAAAAGTGAAAATAAAACTAAAAAAGATGAAAAGTTTTACAATCTTAAAGAGCCTAAGTTAAAGAAAATAAAAATAACACTTTTTAAAATACTTTTATAAAGCCTTAAGAATGAAAATAAAGCTAAAAAGAGAAATCTAAAGCTAAATAGGTGCGGAGTATGAAAATAAAATGGACATTACAACGGCTAGAAATGCCGTAAAATTCCTAAACTAAACTACGTTATAAAGCTAAAAAGATGAAAACATAAAAAGAACAAAAAAGGGAACGAAATATTACTTAAGATAGGGCTTCCAAATGAACATTTCATGTTAAGCAAGAGAGAGAATTAGCTATTTTATTAAAATCAAAATTGATTACAACAAAGCTAAAAAGAGAAAGCTAATACAAACTAAGGGAGGGGGAGAAAATTATCTTATATAACATTTGGATTACATTTGGGCAGCAGCTCCCCTAAGCAAAGTGGTCAAAAAATGGATAAGAAAAGCTTTCTGAAAGCTTTTATTTATAGACAAATTTTCAGGTGTGACACACCCTAGGTCACGGGCTTGACAGGGGGCATGCCAGTCAAAGACATGTTTGACTTGGCGACTTTGGCTGGCTGGCTTCGTTCTGGAAGGTTCGGGAAGGTGATACGTGTCTGTCACGGGCGTGATAGGTGTTAGTCACGGGAGTGTCAAGCAGTGGTCGACGATCTTCGAGCACCGATCGACGATCTGGAAGCTCCTGGAAGGAACATGTGGCAGTTACGGGCGTGAAAGGCTTGGTCACGGACGTGTCGGGGGGCGTGACTTGGACAGCTGGCAGTTCTGATGTCGTCAGCATCGATTGTTGAAAAAGAGTTGAGTGCCGACATCGACACGGGCGTGACGGGTCTTTGACACGGGCGTGACTGGGGCGTGTCTGAACGGCGTTGAGTGTTGAATAGTTAAATCATTGAATGTCGACTAGCGGAAGGCGTTGAGTGCATGACACGGGCATGTCGGGTCAATGACACGGGCTTGTCATGTCAAATTTTGACCTTTTTTGAAATTTTTCAGAAAAACAAAAATAAACTAAGTTAGAAAATATTTACAAAAAAGAAGCATTTTATTAAAGAAAACAACTAAAAAGACAAAAACAAACAAAATTGACTTACATAAAATACAAAAATATTTGTATATTTACAACTTATCATAGAGCCTGCCATGGAAATGAACAAGGTCATCTTTCAGAGTATATTCTTAAGTAGATCCATCCTTAATTGTCTTAATCATAAGGGCTAGGGCAGCATCCTTCCCTTAATCTGCCTGAATTCGATCTCGAATATCACAAACTATACTCATAGAAGTTAAGTACTCAATATACTTCTCAGAATGATCCATGCACACCAACGTGATCTCCATCTCCTCGAGCACTCAAGCTAATTCCATACTCATCATCCGAGACTCAGGGCTCAAATCTGGTACTTTCCTGCTCAATGCATCAGCTACAGAGTTTGCTTTCCCGGGGTGCTAGTTCAATGTAAACTTGTAATCACACAAAAAATTCTAACCACCACCGCTTCCTCAAATTAAACTTCTTCTGAGTATGAACATACTTCAAATTCTTATGGTCAAAAAAGATCTCGCAGTGTATGGCATACAAATGTCTCCATACCTTTAATGCGAACACCACTTCCCCCAATTCCAAATCATGTACTGGGTAATTTATCTCATGCCTATTGACTGCCTCGAAGCATAAGCAATCACATGTCCATGCTACATCAAGAATGCTCCCATCCCTTGATATGAGTCATTAGTGTAAACTTGAAATCCTTCTTTCCACGATAGAATAGTTAGGAATGGAGCGGAGGTAAGTCAATCCTTTAGTTCTTGAAATGCAGCCTCGTACTGGGGTGTCCACTCATACACCACACCTTTCTTTGTCAAAGCGGTGAGAGCAAGGGCTATCTTCGAAAATCCCTTCACAAACTTGAGAAAATATCCATCAAGTACAAGAAAGCTTTGTACATCGGCTGCCGACTTCAAAGGAGACCATTCCTTCATGGCATGTACCTTGGTCGGGTCTACTGCTAATCCAACACTACTAATCATATGGCCTAAGAAGGAACCTTCTCAGAGCCAGAACTCACATTTGTTGTACTTAGCAAACAGGGAATTCTCTTTTAGTTTCTTCAAAACTAAAGCAAAGTGTTCAACATACTACTCTTTCGTCTTCGAGTAGACCAAAATGTCATCGATTAAGATGATGACAGAGACTTCTAAATATGGTTCAAAAACCCTATTAATCAAACTCATGAACGCAGAAGGGGCATTTGTGAGCCCAAATGGCATCACCGTGAACTTTTACAAACCATATCTCAATCTAAATGCTGTCTTCGAGATATCTTCCTCTTGTATTCTTAACTGATAGTACCCCGAGCGCAGATATAATATGGATAACCAATGTGCTCTCACTAACTGATCGAAAAACTCGTCGATCTGGGGTAGAGGATACGTGTTCCGCACCGTTAGTTGGTTGAGTTCCTTGTAGTCTGTTGGAACACCCTATTACTAATTTGGGTAAGTATCACTATGTTTGTCTTAGGAAACTAGGTTGACCTAGTTGTATAGTTGTAAAGGTCAACATTAGAATGTGTCTAGGGCTTAGAATTTAGGTTTGAGCTGCCCCCAGGACCATTCAAGGAATCAGACTTAAAGCTGAGGTCAAGACAATTATCGTCGAACTTAGGTCGACGAAACGTCGAACTCCTTTCGACGCTCTCTGAGCTCAACCTTGCTAAAGTCGTCGAACTTCGGTCGACGTTCTTCGAGCTCAAGTCGACGATCTCTCTTCTCTTATTCTTCAGGTCGCTGAGCTCGTTTCGACAATCTTCGAGCTCAGTTCGACGTTTTTTGTCTGTTTGATCTTTTTCATCTCTGTGCTCAGTTCGATGATCGTAGAGCTCAGATCGACGATTTTCTAAGAGATCGACGTTTTTAAGGATTCAAAAGCTGTCAGTCTTTGGAATGTTTTTGAATTCTCTCAGCATTTATGTCAAGAAGATCTGCCAGCCATTTTTCTTTATTCTAGAGCAAGTTTCAAGGAATTATTCAGAGAATGTTTTATTGGACTTTCCTCTAGAAGACAAAAACTGTTATGGAAGACATTTATGACTGCCAACGGCTATCTTTGTCTAGAAATTCTTCAGAAAATTAGATCCTTCTTTTTGTATTAAGTCATATAGATACTCAAGATAGAACATATAGTAGAAGAACAAGAGATTAACAGTAACAGATAATAAGTGATTAATTCTGAAGAATCAGTAGAACAATCTCTTTGCTTACTGAAAAGTGGTCATAGCTTCATTATCAAGAACTCCAGACACCAAATATTTCAGCATCTGCTGGAATCATCTTCTGCTGGAGATTTGAAGCCTCTGAAGACCTATCACCCTGAAGCCAAGCTCTCACTCCTGAACCATTCTATATCTCAGGGGGAGCTTTGACATCATCAACAATCCACTAGTCTTCTCTCATTTGATTTGAGAACAGAGAAGACAACTTCACCTCTTTACTTTTTCTTTTTCTGCTGTAAAAGGGTTATCAAAACTCCCTTCAAAAGTTCTGAGACTGGTTCTGAGAGCCTTGTCAAAACTCAGTGGTGGCAAGACACCTGATCAAAAAATCTAGTTTGGTTTTTGAGCACCTTATCAAAAGCTCATTGGTGTCAGGACACCTGATCAACTCATCCTGAGTGGATTCCTACCAAGGGTGGTAGAAGAGTGGATGTACCCAGGCTTTTGGGGAACCACTATATTTTCCTTGTCTTCTGGCTTGTTTGTGCGATTGTTTTGCTGTGTGTTGTGCTCTTTATTTCTTTGTTTTTTTTAATTCATTACTGGCACTCTATACTATAATATAAATAGAATTTTATTTGTGCTGATTATTTCAAAACTGTGAAATTAATTTAAATAAACTCTATTCACCCCCCCCCCTCTAGAGTTGAGATAGATCTTGTTCTCACTTTCAATTGGTATCGGAGGCAGGTTGGTTGCTCATACAGGCTAATCCCTGAACCAAAAGATCCTTGATAAGATCAGTCTCTTAAGAGGGTTATTTTCACTGTATCTATCTATTTATATAGACATGGCACAGAACAAAGATTATGCAAGCACCAGACCTCCAGTGTGCAACCTTTCCAAGTTTGCACTCTGGAAGGCAAGGATTAAACTTTATATGAATTCTATTGATGAGGATATATTTAATTCTGTTTTGACAGTGTGCCCAACACCTCTAGAAACCACAAGTACAAGTGCTGTTCCACCTCCCTCAGGAACAGATGCAGAAATAAAGAAATGGAAAACTGCAGATGCAAAGGCCATGAACATCTTTGCTCAGACAATGTCTGATGAGATATTTCAGAAGGTAGCTGACTGCAACTCAGCCAAAGGAATTTGGGACAAGCTCTCTGAAATTGTCTCAGGGTCTGCTGATGAAAGGAAAGACAGGAGATCCCATCTGATAAGCCAATATGAGAACTTCAAAAAGGGAGAAGCTGAATCAGTGGCTGACATGTACAATAGACTAAGTCTGATTGTCAATGAGTTAAAGACTTTGGATAAAGAAATCTCATTGACTGAGCTGAATGACAAAATCTTAATGTGCTTCCCCAGCACTTGGGATTCAAGAATCTGGCCAATCAAAGATGCCAGAAGTCTAAATGAGATTACCACTGAAGCTCTCCTAGGAAAGCTTAAATCCTATGAGCTGCTCATTAAAAATAGAGAAGAAGAACAAAATGCTACTTCTCCAGTCACAAGGAAAGAAAAGACCATAGCCTTCAAAGCTGCAGAAGAGGAGCCTGAAGATAAAGCTACAGGAAATGATGAGCTCCTAAGTCTACTTGCCAAAAGATTCTACAAGATGGCCAGAAAAGACTTCAGAAAGAGATCATACAAGGGTCATGATAAACCAAGGTATGATAAATCAAATAACAATAAAGAAATCATATGTTTTGGTTGCAGGAAACCAGGACATATTGTGCCTGACTGTCCATAAAATAAGAACAAGGACAAGAAAGATAGAAGAGAAAGAAGAAAGGAAAAAGACTTCAGAAAGAACAGCTCAGACAAACCCTCCTTCAGCAAGAACAAACATACAAGGAAGGGATTTGTTGCTGAGACATGGAGTGAAACTGAAGAGGACTCTGAAGCCTCATCCAGCTCCAGTGATGATGAGGATGATGCTGATGAAAAGGAATTCTGCATGATGGCTATCAATGCCTCTCAAACAGACTCAGAAGCAGAAGAGTCAGAATCAGATTCAGAAGCTCAACTAGAAGAAGATCAGGTAATCAATTCATTTGATTTCAGTTCTGAGGATTTTAAACATGAGTTTAAGGTACTATGCCTAGATCTGTTGGAGTCTGAGAAGGAAATCACTTCCCTCAGAAAACAACTATCTGAGTATAGCACTATAAAATCAGAGAACCTCAAACTCTCTGAGGAGTTGGAATGCTGTAGGGAGGAGATAGCTTCACTGAAAAGTGAACTATCAAAAGCAAAAAAGTTTGAAGAATCCCTAAATGGGAGAAGTATCAGACTGATGGACATTACAAGCACAGTGAACTCTAGACTTAATAGTACACTGGGCTTGGGTGCTTCATCCAGCCAACTTACAATATTAACAACTCCAATCAAATTTGTCTCTGACAAAGGGAAGGAAGTAGTAGAGGTAGCTAGGAAGAATGCAGATCTGCCAAAGAAAATTACAGCTCAACAGATTGCGTCAAGCAGAACTCGACGATCGTCGAACAGAGCTCGATCATCTAACCCAAGATTGTCGACCTCAGCTCGACGATATCCAAACTCTGAACTCCAGTATAATCGATCTTTGAATAGAGATCGACGATCTGACCCAAGATCGTCGACCTCAGTTCGACGATCGTCGAACAGAGATCAGGTCTGTGAATAATCCTTCAATGGTACATCTAGACTCAATCCTAGAAGTCCCACATCCCAAGGCTTTAACCCATATACTGAATGGATAGTACCTCCTAGGAGATACAATCCTGAAGGTTATAAGAGTCAACCTGGGATGTCTTTCATTTCTGAATTCAAGGGATATCAACCTAGGCCCAAGGTTAACTGGGTCAAAAACATATAAGCTGATTTTGTGCAGGTGAAGACCTATCCAACATCAAACCAGTTATGGTATTTGGATAGTGGGTGCTCAAAGCACATGACAGGGAACAGGGAGAACCTATCATCCTTCATAACCAAACTTGGACCTAAAGTAATTTTTGGTGATTCAAATTTTGGCCAAACCAAAGGATATGGTGCTGTTCAGATAGGCTTAGTCACTTTCAAGAAAGTGGCATATGTTGAAGGACTGAAGCATAACCTGATAAGCATCAGTCAGCTATGTGATGAAGGATATAAAGTGACCTTCAACAAATCCCTGTGCAAGATCAAGTCAGAAAATAACACAACTGTGTTAATAGGTAAAAGGAAAGGTAATATCTATCTAGTAAATTTTCTTTTAACCCATTCAGACATTTGTTTATTCAATTCAGTATGCAAGCCAAATGATTTATGGCATAAAAGATTAGGACATTTAAACCTTAGAACCATTGCTAGGCTCTCCAAGGACAACCTTGTTAGAGGACTACCTTCTGGCCCCTACAAGAACGAAGGACTCTGCAGGGCTTGTCAATTAGGAAAGCAAACTAAAAATACCTTTAAGTCACTTAATAAGAGTGATTCACCTAGGATTTTGTATCTGCTACACATGGACCTTTTTGGACCCATTACAGTACAAAGCTTAGGAGGGAAATCTTATGCTTTAGTGATTGTAGATGACTTCTCTAGATTCACTTGAGTATTCTTTCTGAGGAAGAAGTCTGATAACTTTAAGTGTTTGACAGAGTTTCTCAAATGCATACAGATTGAGTTCAACACTCACATTGCCCTGATCAGAAGTGATCATGGGACAGAGTTTGATTCTCTTCTTATGCAAGAGTTCTGTCAAAGTGAAGGGATCAGGCACACTTTCTCAGCCCCTAGAACTCCTCAACAAAATGGGGTAGCTGAAAGGAAAAATAGAACCCTAATTGAATCTGCTACTACATTGTTGACAGATGCTCACCTACCTCCATCCTTTTGGGCTGAGGCAGTGAACACCTCCAACTATGTGTTTAATAGAAGTTTAATACATAAACTGAAGGGTAAGACTCTCTATGAATTGCTCAAAGGGAAGAAACCTAAAGTAGATTATTTTAAATTTTTGGCTGTACTTGTTATATTCATAATAATGACAAGAAGTATTTAGCAAAATTCCAAGCTAAAGCTGATGAAGGAGTGTTTCTGGGATACTCCATGATCAGCAAGGCTAATAGGGTATATAATAAATCTTCTTGTAAAATTGAAGAATCTGTTCATATCACTTTTGATGAGACTAACATGTGTTATAAGGAGAAGTCTACTTCTACCATAGAACCTTTGCAGGTACACTCTATTTCAGAAAGTATGGACAGATTACAGGTTAAAGAAGAGGATACAGCCACTCAACCTATTTAGTAAAAGAATGAGAGCAGTGATGATGAAGAAGAAGTTCAACCTCTTGAAGAAAATCATCCTGAAGAGCCAGTTGTTATTCCACAAGAGGAAACAACAACACAGGTTGGTGAACAATCAACATCCCCTGTTGATCTAGTAACAACAAGAGATCATCCAATCACCCAAGTAATTGGAGACATCTCAGCTGGTGTGCAAACCAGAAATCAGGTCAACCAGAACCTGATGCACACTTGCTTCCTATCTCAAGTTGAGCCTCAATCCATTCAAGATGCAGAGCAAGATCCACACAAGATCATTGCAATGCAAGAGGAGTTGCATCAATTTGAAAGGAATAAGGTTTGGGAACTAGTGCCTAAGCTAAAGGATCACTCCATTGTTGGAACAAAGTGGGTGTTCAGAAACAAGCTGGATGATCAAGGAGTTATTGTCAGAAACAAGGCAAGGCTAGTTGCTCAAGGCTACTCTCAACAAGAAGTAATAGACTATGACCAGACCTTTGCACCAGTTGCAAGGTTAGAGGCCATTAGAATATTCCTAGCTTATGCTGCTCACAAAGGTTTCAAGGTCTACCAGATGGATGTGAACAGTGCATTTCTCAATGGGGACATCAAAGAGGTAGTCTATGTTAGACAACCTCCAGGTTTTATCTCTCTAACTCACCCTGATTATGTTTTCAAATTGCATAAAGCATTATATGGTCTCAAGCAAGCTCCTAGAGCATGGTATGAGACCCTAGCATGCTTTCTTCTGGAAAATGATTTTATAAGGGGTAGAGTAGACCAAACTCTTTTTATTAGAACCCATAAGTCCCATACCCTACTAGTACAAATTTATGCAGATGATATCATATTTGGATCTACTGATTCAAATTTGTGCAGAAGGTTTTCTAACCTGATGCATTCCAAATTTGAAATGAGTAGCATGGGTGAGCTCTCCTTCTTCTTAGGATTGCAAGTAAAACAACATGCTGAAGGCATATTTATTTCCCAAACCAAGTATGCTAAAGAATTGGTTAAGAAATTTGGTATGTCTGAGGCATCTTGTATGAAAACACCCATGCCTACCAATGCTGTATTGGATGCTGATGAGCATGGCAAACATGTTGATCAGACAACATATAGAGCAATGATTGGCTCTCTATTATACCTTACAGCTAGTAGACCAGATATAATGTTTGCTACATGCATATGTGCTAGATTCCAAGTTAGCCCTAGAGAGTCACACCTAACTTTAGTTAAAAGGATTCTTAGATATGTAAAAATTTGTCCAAATCAGGACTCTGGTATCCAAAAGACTCAGGATTTGAATTAACTGGATTTTCAGATGCTGATTATGCTGGATGCAGAGTAGACAGGAAAAGCACTAGTGGAACTTGTCAGTTCCTTGGTGACAGTCTTGTCTCCTAGTTTTGTAAGAAGCAAATATCTGTGTCAACCTCAACTGCTGAAGCTGAATATATGGCTGCAGGCAGTTGCTGTTCACAAATATTGTGGATACAAAATCAGCTCATAGACTATGGCTACAACTTAGAGGTGTCTAAAATTTTTTGTGATAATACTAGTGCTATCTCTATAGCACAAAATCCAGTCCTCCATAGTAGGACAAAACATATAGAGATTAGGCATCATTTTCTAAGGGATAATGTAGAGAAAAACAAAATAGAACTTCAATATATCCCAACTGATTTGCAAAGGGGAGATATTTTCACCAAGCCCTTGGATAAAAAGAAGCACAATTTCTTCTTAAATCAGTTAGGAATGTTAGATGGAGGCTGTTTAAAATAAACTCAAGATTTTGAAAAGTTAAAACAGAGCAAAACTAGGCTAAAAAAAAATTTAGTTCTTTTTGTGTCTGTAGAATAGGCATTGTCTCTGAACTGCGCTCGACGTTTTCCCAGAAATCGTCGAACGAAGGTCGAAGTTTTTCTAAAAATCGTCGACCAGAGATTGATGTTTCCGAAATCGTCAATCTGAGTTCAGCGCCTCCGTTAGCTCCAGGTTTCCTCTCTTTCTGTTCAGAGGTCGTCGAGCGGAACTCGATGCTTTTCAACGTCGTCGAACAAAGATCGACGATATTGAAGTCTCTTCAGATTCCTTCTATAGCCCAAATCGTCGAGCTGAGATCGACGTTTTGTCGAACCGAGCTCAACGATTTTCCGTTTCGCCATCGAACCCTAATATAAAATCATTTCCTCGGCCATCATTCATCTTTGCGCTTTCATACTCTCTGCAACTTTCTCTCTTTCCCTCCAAATCTTCTACGCTTGGTTGCGTTTGGTTCTGTGTTGCAGGTACAGATGGCTGGCTCCAGTGCTGCCATTTCCAAGATGAAATTCGACACTGGTTTTGATATTGACATGAATTCATTTGTTGGAAGTGATCAGCGTTTCAAAGAAATTCTCAACCTATTTAGAGAACAGCAACTATCACAGATAATGACTACCAGAATGAAGATTGCATCAGAAGAAATAAAAGAATGGTGTTTCACAGTGACAGACGAGAATGAGAATTCTGTCGTCGGCTCCATAAAAGGGGCTCAGGTACAACTGACCCCGGCTCTTCTAACTGAAGTTTTTCTTCTTAGTTCTGGGGATGATTCCATAGATTTATCTGGAGAGGAATATGACTCTATGCTTGATAGAATGGGTCACACTACTGTGAACCCTAACAAATTGCTGAAGAAAAATTTGTCTATAGAATATAAATTTTTGGCCGATGTAGTGGGCAAAGTGCTTCTGGCAAAGCACTCAGCCCATGATACTATTTCAAGATATCAGTTTTGTTTGATAGGAGCCCTGGTTGATAAGAAGCACCTAGACTGGGGATCAATATTTTTCAACCCGATCAAGAAGAAGCTGAATAAAACTTCTGTAAGTTTTGGGAGAATTCTAGGGGTTTATCTGCATTCCAGGTGCCCTGAGTTGCTAACCTCTGCTGGGATGTTCATTAATGCCTCCAAGAGGCTCTCCTGTGCCCTTTTCAGCAAATGGGACAGGCAGATTGTTAACCCTACCAGAGCTGCTGCTGCACCACTGACTTCAGGAACCAGGACTACCCAAGTCACTCCCTCTCAGGTTTTTGCCCCAGCAGAAGAGTTGTCTGTTCCTTCCTCTCCTCCTCCAGCTGTCTCCATCCCAATCTCAACCTCAACCTTCTCTCAAACCTTAGTATTGGTATCTTCCCCCATTATCAGTTCACCACCAATTTCACCCCCTCCAGCATCTACTTCAGAAGAATTCAATCCTCTTTTCTCTTATCCAACTTTCACCTCACCATCATTTTCTCTTGTAGATGATTCCTTTATGGATGATTCTCCTTCCACTCCTCCTGAGCTTCCCTCAACTTCCTCCTATCAATAACTTCTCCAAGAAATTATTTCCCAACCATCCTTCACCCCATCTCTTGCCTCATCCAGCTCCATCTCAACAACCTCTATCTTCACTATTCCACTCTCAGAACCATCAATTCCTACACCTCCTATCTCCACTTTCTCCATGCCATCAGCTCCAGCCACTCCTCCAGTAACTTCTACTCCTACCTCTGCTCAAGCCCATCTTGAGCATGTAGATCTTCCTGTTTTGGCAGACAAACTCTATGAGCTGCTAGCTCCCAGGCTGACATCTCTGTTGGAGACCATCTTGGCTCCACTCCGGAAACAAGTCCAGGAGTTATCTACCAAGCTCTCCTCCTTTAGCTCCTCCCAGGAAACCCCTTCTACTGGGTGCCTTGATTCAGTTCTCCTTGAACCAAGGCAGGGGGAGATGCCTCACGAAGTAGTGGATGTGCCTGAGTCTGATCCAGCTCTTGCTCCTGCTCCTACTTTTACAATGGACCTCCAGAGCCTGCTCTCTGATTTTGATTCAGTTTATTTCAAATTCCTGCCAGTTCAACATACTGAAGACCTTACTAAGGCCATTGTGCCTATAAATTACTGTGATCCCAGCCAAATTGCCTCATATGTAAGCTCCTGCAAGGCTGTGGATGTTTATGCTTCCTCTTCTAATGCTGCTACCAAGGCCATTGTGCCTATTGTTAATGGATCTACTGCTGCTGCTGCTTCAACAAGTTTGACATCAGAAGACACTGAAATGCTCCCTGTGACTGAAGATACTGCTGTTGAAGAACTTGCTTCTTATCTGGAAGAACCTGCTTCTGCTCCAACTCCTGATGCTGTTTCTGTTTCAAGTGTTACTACTCATGCTGTTTCTGCTCAAATTTCTGCTACTGCTGCTCCTGCCCTGACTCCTGATCAGTTGAAATTACAAGAGAAATATATTAAGAACATTGATGACCTATATGATAGACCCCAAAGTTCAGGGAGTGATTAGTTTCAAACTGAATCTGATGATTCTTCAAATACAATTGCCCATAAAAGGAAGGCCAGAAGTAAGGCCATGATGAAAGTACCCCCAGCTCAAGCTAAGGATTCTAACGACATCCATTATTATATTTTGCATGACTGCCCCATTTCTGAGCCCTGGATGCAATATTCCAAGAACCAACTAAAGGCTATGAAGAAGAGAAGGAAGCTGGACAAGTATGAAAAGTGATCTTCTCAGTATCAGCCTCCTCCTCCTCCTCCAGATTCTGATTCAGGCTCAACCTCTCAAGCCCCAGCTTCCAGGCAAAGTTCCTCCCAGTCCTATCAAAGATATCACCCAAGGGGACAATATCAAAGTGGCTATCAATCTAGAAGGGGTCAATATAGAGGAAGCCAAAGAGAGCACAGATTTCAGCAAAGGGAAGGACAAGGCCATATTGATTCTACTTCAGGTTCTTTCCCTTATAGTCTAAAAGATACAGTTGTCTCCAGGACTCCTCATACTGACTCTGAGTCTATCAACAGATATGAACCTCCTGTTCCATTTGAGGATCCTGAGAACAACCCCTTGTCATGGACTGCCAGAATGAAATAGCTTGTTGCTCTAGATCAAATGAAAAAGGCCAGAGAGCAAGGCAAAGACTTTTCCAACATTACAACCCTATCAGATCAGAGAAAGAAAGAACTAGAGAGATATGCTTCAAGGAAATTCTTTAATCCAGAAGATTATATGAAGCTGCATCCTGAGGCTATAGTTCCAAGGCCCAGATCTCAAACTTCCTTAGGTGCAGAAGATGACAGAAGATCCAAGAAAGAAGCCCTCAATCCCAACAGGGAAATTATGTTTAAAAAGGGAATTGAGAAGAAGTGATTTGTGTAAGCTGAACAATCATCCACCTCTAAATATTTGCTGATATTTTTATTTGTGATCTGCAATGCTGTTATGTCTTTCTTCTTGCATTGCTAGTTTAGCTTTTGTTTTGTCTGTATGCTTATTTATTTCCTATTTCTGTCTGTAAATAGTAATCCTAACCCAAATAGGGGGAGATTGTTGGAACACCCTATTACTAATTTGGGTAAGGATCACTATGTTTGTCTTAGGAAACCAGGTTGACCTAGTTGTATAGTTGTAAAGGTCAACATTAGAATGTGTCTAGGGCTTAGAATTTAGGCTTGAGCTGCCCCCAGGACCATTCAAGGAATCAGACTTAAAGCTGAGGTCAAGATAATTATCGTCGAACTTAGGTCGACGAAACGTCGAACTCCGTTCGACGCTCTCTGAGCTCAACCTTGCTAAAGTCATCGAGCTTCGGTCGACGTTCTTCGAGCTCAGGTCGACGATCTCTCTTCTCTTATTCTTCAGGTGGCTGAGCTCGGTTCGACGATCTTCGAGCTCAGTTCGACGTTTTCTGTCTGTTTGATCTTTTTCATCTCTGAGCTCAGTTCGATGATTGTAGAGCTCAGATCGACGATTTTCTAAGTGATCGACGTTTTTAAGGATTCAAAAGCTGTCAGTCTTTGGAATGTTTTTGAATTCTCTCAGCATTTATGTCAAGAAGATCTGCCAGCCGTTTTTCTTTATTCTGGAGCAAGTTTCAAGGAATTATTCAGAGAATGTTTTATTGTACTTTCCTCTAGAAGACAAAAACTGTTATGGAAGACATTTATGACTGCCAACGGCTATCTTTGTCTAGAAATTCTTCAGAAAATTAGATCCTTCTTTTTGTCTTAAGTCATATAGATACTCAAGATAGAACATATAGTAGAAGAACAAGAGATTAACAGTAACAGATTACAAGTGATCAATTCTGAAGAATCAGTAGAACAATCTCTTTGCTTACTGAAAAGTGGTCATAGCTTCATCATCAAGAACTCCAGACACCAAATATTTCAGCATCTGCTGGAATCATCTTCTACTGGAGATTTGAAGCCTCTGAAGACTTATCACCCTAAAGCAAAGCTCTCACTCCTGAACCATTCTATATCTCAGGGGGAGCTTTGACATCATCAACAATCCACTAGTCTTCTCTCATTTGATTTGAGAACAGAGGAGACAACTTCACCTCTTTACTTTTTCTTTTCCTGCTATAAAAGGGTTATCAAAACTCCCTTCAAAAGTTCTGAGACTGGTTCTGAGAGCCTTGTCAAAACTCAGTGGTGGCAAGACACCTGATCAAAAATTCTAGTTTGGTTTTTGAGCACCTTATCAAAAGCTCATTGGTGTCAGGACACCTGATCAACTCATCCTGAGTGGATTCCTACCAAGGGTGATAGAAGAGTGGATGTACCCAGGCTTTTGGGGAACCACTATATTTTCCTTGTGTCTTCTGGCTTGTTTGTGTGATTGTTTTGCTGTGTGTTGTGCTCTTTATTTCTTTGCTTTTTTAATTCATTACTGGCACTCTATACTATAATATAAATTGAATTTTATATGTGCTGATTATTTCAAAACTGTGAAATTAATTTAAATAAACTCTATTCACCCCCCCTCTAGAGTTGAGATAGATCTTATTCTCACTTTCATAGTCTATGCACAATCATAGTGATCTGTCCTTCTTCTTAACAAACAAAATAGGGGCTCCCCAGGGTGACAAACTGGGGCGAACAAACCCTGATTCTGCTAACTCCTGCAACTAAAATCTAAACTCAGCGAGTTACTTTGGAGCAATTCGGTAAGGGGTCCGAGAGATAGGCTTGGCACCCGGTACTAGTTTAATTTGAAAGTCCACTTCTCTATGTGGGGGTAGTCCTGACAACTTCTCGGGAAACACCTTAGGGAAATGCCTCACTACCAACGATGGCAAATTCTTTGCCAAGAACAATCTCAAAAACTCCTCCATCGAGATCTCTGATAGTCTTCTGCCCGCGAAGTTGTGTAACTCCAACTAATCCTCTGAAAGTCGAGATTCTCTGAAAGTGAAGGGATAAGTTGTAAACTACTCTAGAGGGGGGGTGAATAGAGTATTCAAATTTTATGAATAACTAGTCAGCTCCCTTGGAGTTTATTTGCGGAATAAATAATCTGATACTTGAACCCTAAGAGCCTAACACAGTGAAGTGCACAAGTGAGAGAGTTAACTAAAATTTCAGTTTAACTATAAGCCTATCACAGCAACTAGCAATCCTAGGTAGTTCTATCACAGCCACAGAATAAACAATTAAACAAGATAGCCAGAGACACAGGATATATAGTGGTTCCCTCTAAATAGGTACGTCCACTCTTCTACCACCCTGGTAGGAATCCACTACAGGTTTTTGCTAAGGTGCCCTGCCACCAATGATCTGATTCAGGTAGATCAAACAGACCCTTTGAGCTTTTGATAAGGATGCTCAACCACAGGTTGTTGATAAGGTGCCCTGTCACCAATGTTCACTTTTGAAGAGGTGTGAACAAACTCTTTTACAAAGGGGTTGAGAGGGTTAGATTATCTTCTCTATTGTAAATACAGATTAGAGAAGACTTGTGGATTCTCTAAAGAATCAAAGTCTCCCCCTGGCTCAGTGAAAGTCCAGGGAAAGCCTTTGCTTCAGGATGAAGGAGTTTCAGATATACTGAAACTAAATCCTCAGAGATCTGTAGACTGATTTTTATCAGGTCTTCAGATTCTGGAATAGTTGAAGCAGAACTGGAGCTCTTTCTGAAGTCTTGAAAACTCTAAGCAGATGCTCAGGAGACTTGAGAATGAAAGTAATTGCTCTGGGCTTTTTCTTCAGGGGAGCTTTTCTTCTTCTTTTTGTGAGATGGTGAAGAGTTGCTCTGAAGATGCTTGAGAGAATGTAGCACTGAGAAGAAAACTCTCCGTGTCTGTCACCTGATTATTTTTCTGAGAAAAAATCTCTCTTAAATATGTCTTCTCATTTTTCCTTTGGAACGACTCTATTGATTTGAATTCTCGAGCCCTGCAACAGATTATCTCAAAATAGAATATAGCAATAGGAATAGAATGACCTATTAGCTTACTGTCAGTCCCAATAAGGAATTAAATAAGTGGGAAAATATTTCAGTATTAGGACTTACCATTCTTGGAAATAGCAAACAGTGCCAACGGCTAGAATACAGCCTGGCAATGTATTTTGTATAATAGGACAAAAATGCTTTATCAAAATACTGAATCCCGGGATTGAAGCTTGACATATTTGGTAATTAATTTATTTTGAATTTAAGCCATAAATCTGCAAAAACAACTTCAGAAAATTCTCTAACCACAAGCTAAAACACTTGGAAATAAACCAAGGAATAGAATGAATACAAAATGATAAAGGCAGACAATAATCGTCGAACAGGGGTTCGATGATCGTCGACCTAGCTAACAGATCGTCGACTAAAAGCAGAAATCTGTCGAAACAGAAATCGTCGAACAGAAATCGTCGACCAGCTCAAGATATCGTCGACTAAAGCAGAAAATCTGTTTAAACAGAAATCGTCGAACATCTCATGATGTCGACGACTAAGGCAAATATCTGTCGAGACAGAAATCGTGAAGCAAGAACACGATCGTTGAACTGCTGATGGCAGATCGTCGACCAACCTTCAGAGCATAATAAACTTGCTCTGAGATCGTCGACCATCGGTCGACGATAGTTGTCTTGACTTCAACGATTCTATAGCCCTGCTATCGTCGACCAATGATCGACGATCGCGAGGCCTCGTTCGACGATGGTCGAACGGAAAATGCTTTAACCAAAAATACATCTTAGAACTTCTAGCCTAAGCTCTAGGTCAGTTATAAACTGTCCTAGGGAAACTGAACAAGGCCTAATCATGATCATATATAGTTATATGGATCAAGAGGGGCTGGAAAGGGATTACATAAGCCAAATCACATCTAGGGTACCAACAATCTCCCCCTATTTGGGTTATGTTATCCAATCCGATCTAAAAACTAATGCACACAATAACAAAAGCAGAGATTAACCAAAAAAAATTTAAATCACAGGCAATCCACAGAAAAACATAAAAACATAAATCAACAGAACTATAAAGTATCAAGCAGATTTATCAGAGGTTTTAGCATCAGATGAGTTCTTAGGGATTACAGCTGGTTTGAAAATAATTTCTCTGTTTGGATTTGTTGCTTGTCTTTTGGATAGCATTAGGTCATGTTCACCAATGATTTTCTTTTCAGCATAGCTTGGCAGAACTGCAGCAGGGTGCAACTTCATGTATTCTTCAGTATTAAAAATTTCAGAGTTGACTTGAATTTTGCTGAGTTCCTTTTCTCTGAATTCAGACATAGTTGTATATGCTGTAGGGTCTAGTCCTTGAGCTTTGGCTCTCTCCATCATGCTTAGTGCAATAGATTCCTTAAATCTTGCCATAGAGGCAATTCTTTCAGTTTCAGTCATATCTGATGGAGAGGGTGGTCTGTCAGTATCAGCTTGAGCTGCAATCTCCATGTTCCTTTGAAGAGCTGTGGCTAATTTGCTTGAGTCAAGAGGAATCTGTGCAACCTTCTTAGGATCAGTTCCAGCATATAGAGATCTTGGAGGTGCAAGTTCAATGAACTTCTTGTGGGATTTCTCTGAATAGACCACTCTTTTTCCTTTTGTTTCAACTGTCTCAGAAGCAGCAGGTTTCCTTGATGTGGAGGATGGACCTTTCCTGGGAGGAGAAGGTTTCCATTCTGGAACTTTCTTTTTAGGGGAAGGAGGAGGAGAGAAAGTAGGTTGCTGAAATGTCATCTCCTTTATTTGTCCCATGAGAATATTTTCATTTCTTTTCCTTCCTTGTCCTGATACATTTTGGCCTCCCTGGCTTTGGTTACTCCTTCTCTGGTAAGACTGAAAGATGTTAGAACTGGCTGATTTTGCAGATGGGGCAGAAGAGAGACTTCCAGAGGCTCCAGCACCAGGAGGTGGAGGAGGACCTCTGGGGGGGAATTTCTGACTTGGAGTGTCATATCTTTTTGTTCTCTTCTTCTCTCTTATCTGATTCTTTGAGAGTCTCATCCATGGTTGAAATTCTTTGCTCTTGGGATCAATTCCCTTCAGAATGAAATAGGGAACATCCTTGTCTGGATTAGCAGTAGGAGGAGCAGATGCTTTTCTTTTCTTGGATACAGCCTTTTTCTTCTTCTGGGTGCTATCAGAATCCTCAGAGTCATCATCATCAGAGGAGTGGGATGAGGTTCTGCCAGCATAATCATCAAAGTCTTGTTCTGAGATATCCTTGGCAACTATAGCATGTTCAGCCTTTTCTTTCTCCTGCTTCTCTCTATCTTCATTTTCTCTTGCTTCCTCAATGGCATCTTGCTCAAGGAGGGCATCAAGATCAACATTTTGAGATCTCTTCCAGAGTTCTGATTCAGGATACAAGTCAGGGACTATCCTGGGGACCAGTTCTGCAATAGAAGGAATGTATAGAGGATAGGTAAGGATAGGAGGAGAAAAGATGACTGTATCTGCAGGGGCAAATGCTTTTCTTAGAGAGATGGCTAGGGAAACCATATGAGATTTAGCCAACTCTTCAATGTACTCAGAGGCAATATTCTCAGCCATAAAGGCTATATATTGTTCAAGGTTTAGAGTACCTGAGCCTTATTCCTTTTCAGTCATCTTGGAGGCATTCTCTAGTAAGTCTTGCACAGCCTCAGCTTCTCCAGCAGCAGCAGCAGCAGCAGCATTCTCAAGTTGTTGAACCACTACTTCTGAGTCAGTAGAGTCAATTGGAACTTTTTCACACAAGTCCATGAGGACTTCCTCATTATCTCTCTCAGAGACTTCTTCATCAGAAGCTAGATTCACTAGGGAGTGAATGTCTTTGTTAGATAAAGATATCAATTTAAAGTCCTGATTATAACCTTTAGAGGAAGTGATTTACCTTCTGGTTGCTCTGGATCTTTCATCAGAGACTCTTTCTCTGGAAGCTCTTGAGGTTCTTCTACAATTGCTGTAAGGGGAAGGGAAGAATTGTCCTGAAGGGTCAAGGCATCACCTGAGACCACTTCAACAGACATCTCCCCCTGCATGACTTCAGTGGGGACTGGAGTCATGCATCTTACTGAAGAGGGCTCAGCAGAGGGTAGAAGTGATTGGATGGCTTTAGTAAGGGCATTGATGGATGCAATGAGAGGGGCATTGGCAGCCTCAATCATGTTTTGGATGGATGGAGTGATGAGCTCTACAATACGTGCAAGCAATTCAGGAGTTATCTGAAATGCTGAGGGTGTGGAGGTGGATGGATGACTGTGAGATGCAAATTGAGGTGGTGATGGAATGGAAGCAGTATGATCTGTCACATGATCAAATGAATCATGTGGAGATGGGTGATCATCAACATGAGTGTGGGATTCATGTTGAGAGATGTGTGTGAGGATGGTAGCAGTTACTATGTCAACACTGGCTGAGGCTGCCAGATGTTGTGGTGTGGGTGACTGGGGTGGAGATGCATGTAGGATGGGAGATGCATGAAGGGATTCATGTTGTGGTGGCACTGCAGATTGTGTGGAGGGTAATGCAGGAGATGAGGATGCAGGGGTAAAGAGGGAGGAAGGAGGGATTACTGAGCCTTCCCCAGCAAGCTGGAGAGTGGCTGAATCAGCCCTTGTGTCTGATGGAGGGTTAGGATCAACCCTGGCTGACTTCTGGATAACTCTCTGGGATTTCTTGAACAGAGAGGGGTCCAACCTCTTGCTGGCGTTGACTGCAGAGGGTGCAGAAACAAGCAGCAGGGGTACTTTCACATACAGAAACACACCCAACACCCTGGCAAGGTTTACTTCTTTCTTGGTGTTCTTTCTCCTTATCAGTTCAAATAGAACTTTTCCCCAGGCTATCTGCGTCTTATTCACCAAAGCTGACATTAAGGCAAATTGTTGCCTGTTGATGTTGTCGTGAGCAGAGTGTTTTCCCAAAACGACCTTGCCCACCAGGTCTGCCAGAAACTTATACTCTGGAGACAGATTTATCTTTAGCAGCTTAGCTGGAATACCCTCAGCATGGCCCATCACAGTTAGCATGCGGCCATATTCCTCTGTATTTTGCTCATAGTCCTCAGTACCGGTTGGTAGTCCAAACAGCTCAGTCAGAACTTCAGGAGTCAGAATGACCTCCTCTCCATTTATCTTTCCAGTCATCGCTTCGTCGCTGGAGGATGAAGTATATACCCATTCTCGAATCTCTGGTATATGAATCTTTAGTGAGAATGACATAAATTTCTTTAGGCCTTGATCTTCACACAGCTGCAGAATGTCTTGGATGGGTTGATCACATCGACTGAAGGAATCGAAGTCGACACAGAATCCAGTGTCGAACTTCATTCCGAAGAGAACGGCTGAAGGAATCGCCATTGGATTGAAGAGAGAATGGAGAATCGAGATGCAAGGCAGGGGAGAACAGAATCGCGCAGGATTAGAGTTCGAGAGCGAATTCTAAGCCAGAAGATGGAATATGAAAAGATGGAGCGGAAGAACGACGATCTCCAGACCTAAATCGACTATCAGATATAAATCTGCGATCGTCGAACCCGGAACAAAATCGGTCGTCGAACAAAGACCGACGATAGTCAATATTTGACTAATCGGTAAACATCGACCGACTACAAGCAATCACCACGATCGTCGATCAATATATGTTGGTCGACGATTCTCCACACAGCATAGAAAATCTGTCGTCGACCATTGGTCGACGATAGATACCTAAGGAGAGATCGTTGACCAGTTGATCGACGATTTCTGCCTTACTACCGAACGAGCTGTCGTCGACCGTTGGTCGACGATAGTTCTGACCTGGTCGAAGATCGTCGAGTAGTCGTTCGACGATTTTAGACAGAAAACAAATCTATCCAAATTTTCACTACTCTGAACCATTAATCATACCAAGCTGGTTCAGGAAGAACAAATGCCTTTGTTCATCAAGGGGCTTAGTGAAAATATCTCCTCTCTGCAGGTCTGTGGATATAAATTCTATTGCTATCTTGTTCTTTTCCACATTATCTCTCAGAAATGATGTCTAATCTCAATGTGCTTGGTCCTGGAATGGTGCACAGGATTTTGAGCAATTGATATTGCACTGGTACTGTCACACAGAATTTTTGTTTTTGAGTGTGTGTACCCATAATCCACTAGCTGATTTTGAATCCACAGGATCTGTGAACAACAACTAGCTGCTGCTATATATTCAGCCTCAGCAGTTGAAGTAGACAAAGATGCCTGTTTCTTACAAAACCAAGAGACAAGTCTCTCTCCCAGGAACTGACAGGTCCCTGAGGTGCTTTTCCTGTCAACTCTACACCCAGCATAATCAGCATCTGAATATCCAATTAATTTAAATCCTGACTCAGCTGGGTACCACAGTCCTAAGTTAGGGTATCCCTTAAGGTATCTCAAGATCCTCTTGAGAAGAGTTAAGTGAGATTCCTTTGGGTTGACCTGAAACCTAGCACATAGGCATGTAGCAAACATTATGTCAGGCCTACTTGCAGTCAAATACAGCAGGGAACCAACAATGGCTCTATAGTTCTTTTGATCAACAGACTTGCCATTGACATCAGAATCAATAACTGCATTTGAGGCCATAGGTGTGCTCATTGATGAAGCATCAGACATTCCAAATCTTTTAACCAGCTCTCTGGCATATTTTGATTGAGAAATGAAGATACCATCAACACACTGTTTTACTTGGAGACCAAGGAAATAGGATAACTCACCCATGCTGCTCATCTCAAACTTGGAGTGCATTAGTTCAGAGAACCTCTTGCATAGTTTGGGATCAGTGGAGCCAAATATAATGTCATCTACATAGATTTGAACTAACAGTTGTTAGTCCTTATGATGTCTAATAAATAGGGTTCTATCTACTACACCTCTCACAAACTTGTGTTCTAGAAGGAAATTTGCTAAGGTCTCATACCAAGCTCTAGGAGCTTGCTTAAGTCCATATATAGCCTTTTGGAGTTTGAACACATGAGTGGGTAAGGTTGATGAAACAAACCCTTGTGGTTGTTCAACAAACACTTCTTCCTTTAAATCTCCATTGAGGAAGGCAGTCTTCACATCCATTTGGAAGACCTTAAATCTCTTATAGGCAGCATAGGCTAGGAAAATCCTAATGGCTTCTAGTCTAGCTACAGGGGCAAAAGTCTGATCATAATCTATGCCTTCCTCCTGTCTATAGCCTTGAGCTACTAGCCTAGCCTTATTCCTAACTACTATGCCTTGGGCATCAAGCTTGTTTCTAAACACCCACTTGGTGCCTATGATCAGTTGGCCTCTTGGTCTTGGAACCAAAGTCCAAACTTTACATCTTTCAAACTGGTTAAGTTCCTCTTGCATGGCTATAATCTAGTGTGGATCAAGCTCAGTATCTTTAATGGTTAGGGGCTCAACCTGAGAAAGGAAACAAGCAAACATCACATCTTTGTTGAGTTGATGTCTTGTCTGGACTCCTACTGAAATGTCTCCAATCACTTGAGATACAGGGTGATCTCTAAGTGTGACAAGATTAGTAGGTTCAACAATGATCTGATCTTCAACATGTTCAAGATTTAATTCCTCATGTGGAATTTGATCAACTGTTGGAGCAGGTGCTTTAACTTCTAAAAGTTCTACATCAGATTCAGAATCTGAAGAAGCAACCTGAGGAGTTTGTTGGGGATGATTCTCCTGTGTGAGTCTCAAACCTTCCAAATCCTTACTTACTCCTAGGACTTGCACTATACTATTAGAGGAAGAGTCCTTCTCCTTATAATACATGACTGTCTCATCAAAAGAGACATGTGCAGACTCTTCTATCTTAAGAGAGGATTTATTAAGGACCCTATAGGCTTTGCTTACTTGAGAGTATCCTAGAAAAACTCCCATTGAAGCTTTTGCCTCAAATTTTCTAAGGTATTCTTTGTTATTGTTATGAACAAAAGCAACACAGCCAAATACTCTAAAATAGTCTATTTTAGGTTTCACTTGCTTAAGTAACTCATAGGGAGTCTTACCCTTAAGTTTATGTATCAGACTTCTGTTCAATACATAGTTAGCTGTGCTAACTGCTTCAGCCCAAAAGGACAGAGGCATGTTAGCATCTGCCAACAATGTACTTGCAGCTTCAATTAGGGTTCTGTTTTTCCTTTCAACTACCCCATTTTGTTGAGGAGTTCTAGGAGCAGAGAAGCTATGTTTGATACCTTCCTTCTCACAGAATTCTTGCATAAGAAGAGACTCAAACTCAGTACCATGATCACTTCTGATCAAGGCAATCTGAGTAGAATACTCACTCTGTATACACTTTAGAAAATCTGTAAGAACCTTGAAGTTATCAGCCTTAGTTCTCAAGAAGAATACCCAAGTGAACCTAGAGAAGTCATCTACAATTACTAGAGTGTAAGACTTTCCTCCAAGACTCTGTACAGCAATAGGACCAAATAGATCCAAATGTAGCAAGTACAGAATCCTGGGAGAATCACTTTTATTAACTGATTTAAAACTATTTCTTGTTTGCTTACCTAATTGACAAGCTTTGCAAAGGCCTTCCTTCTTGTAGGGGCAAGAAGGTAAGCCTCTTACAAGATTGTATTTAGCCAACCTAGAAATGTTTTTCAAATTTACATGACTAAGTCTCTTATGCCAAAGGGTATTATTACTGGTTACTTCATTAAATAAGCATATTTCAGATTTGGATGAGTTAAAATCTACAACATAAACATTACCAATTCTAATACCTACTAACACAACAGTATTATTTAAAGCAATATTACAAGCAGTGTCAGTAAACCATACCTTGTACCCAGCATCACACATTTGGCTTATAGAGATTAGATTGTGCTTTAGTCCTGAGACATAAGCAACCTTCTTGAATGTTACAGCTCCTATGGTGAAGCTGTCATACCCTTCAGTCTGTCCACAGCTGGAATCCCCAAATACAACTTTTGGTCCCAGCTTGGCTTTGAACCCTGACAGATTCTTCTTCTTTCCTGTCATATGCTTTGAGCATCCACTATCCAGATACCATTTGTCATGTATGACTGGATAGGTCTTCACCTGCAGAGGGAACAGTTATACATTGTGGACCCAGGTTACCTTGGGTCTAGTATTCTTCACAAAAGAAAAACTAGATATAAAAGATTTTGCAGGCTTAGATTTATATCCTAAAGGGTGTGATCTCCTAGGTGGGATAATCCATTCAGTTGAAGGATTAAACAACCTAGGGTAGTGATTGGGATTTGCAATTCTGGAAGTTTGAAATTTATTTTCCAGCTTAAGTCCAGATCGTCGATCCACGGTCGACGATCGCAAGCCATATCGTTGATCATTTGTAGTAGTGCTATATTCTGGATTCCACGATCGTCGATCACTGGTCGACGACTCAAGATGAGATCGTCGATCTCCTGCACCAAAGATATCATACTTGGTGAAGGTGTTCAGCGATCGTCGATAGACGTTCGACGATTGGTTTGACGATCGTCGATTAATGTTCGACGATTTTTGTAAAGCTAGAAATTTTTTCTTCCTGTTCTCTTTCTTAATCTTATTCTGAATTTTCTTACATTTTTCAATTTCCTCAGTATTCTTTATTCCTGATTCAGAAATAAATTTTACTGGAGTGCTAAATCTCTCCTTTGTGAGGAGGATGGGTTCACTAGATGTAGCACCTAAGCCTAGTTTATCATTACCAACCCTAGTGTTTGCTATACTGGTTATTTCAGATAATTTAAGGCTTCTGCCATTTAATTGTTCTTCTAACCTCTTAGATTTAGCTAGTTCTAATTTTAGGAATGTTACTTCTTCTCTTAAGCTTTCTAATTCTTTTTCTAATCTGATTATTTCAGTACCTTCCATGTCTAGTTCCATTATCTTTAATCTAAGTGACTTGATTTCTTTTTCAGATAACAGTAGATCTAAACATAGAGTTTTAAATTTTAATTTGAACTCAGGAGATGAAAAATCAAATGAGTTGATTACCTGGTCTTCCATAGGAAGATCTTCTTCATTGTCTCCTTCTTCTTCAGAGTTCTCTGCAGCTGACAAAGAGCTGCAGGCATCAATAGCCATGAGGCAGACCTCTTTGGCTTTCTTCTCTTCTTCTTCTTCTGAATCACTGGAGCTAGAGGAGCAGGTATCCTCTTCTGTTTCACTCCAGGTAGCAGCCACAAATCCCTTGTCCTTCTTCTTGTATTTGTGTGAGGAGGACTTGGAGTGGTGCTTCCTATACTCTTTCTCCTTTTTCTTCTCCTTGTGTTTCTTCTCTGGACAATCTGGGGCAATGTGTCCAGGCTTGCTGCAAACATAACAAATGATTTCTTTAGATGGAGTCTTGTCATACCTTGGTTTGTCCTCATACTTGGAGGACTTCTTTCTGAGGTCTCTTCTTCCCATGTTAAAGAACCTCTTGGCAATGAGTGCCAGTAACTCCTCATTTGATTGACTTCCTTCAGAAGTCTCAGCAGCCTTAAGAGCTAGAGAGTGCTCTTTCTTTGTAGGTGTAGGAGTTTTTACTTCAGCAGCAGCAGCTCTGCTCTTTAAAGTTTGCTCATATGACTTGAGCTTTCCCAGCAGAGCTTCTGTGGAGAGTTCCATAGTGTTTCTTCCATCCTTGATGGGCCATATCCTTGAGTCCCAAGAGATGGGAAGGCACATCAGGATCTTGTCATTGACTTCTGACAAAGTTATCTCCTCTTCCAAAGACCTCAGTTCACTTATTATTGAACTGAGTCTTGTGTACATTGAGTCAATGTCTTCAGCATCATCCTTCTTGAAATTTTCATACTGAGAGGTGAGGTTGGATCTCATATCCTTCCTCTCATCAGCTGAGCCAGCAACTATGTGGTTGAGGGAATCCCACATAGCTTTGGCTGAGGTACATTCAGCAAGCTTCTGGAATATTTCATCAGACATTGTCTGAGCTAGGATATTCATTGCTTTTGCATCAGCTGCTATTGCCTTCTTGTAAGTTTCATTGTAGTCAGGTGGTGGCACAGCACTGAGATCAGCAGAAGTGGTAGCAGCAGCAGGCCTAGCAGGTGGTCCTGTCAAAATAGAAGAAAAGATATCTTCATCAATAGAATTCATGTACAGTCTTATCCTGGCCTTCCATATGCCAAACTTGGACAAGTTGCATACAGGAGGTCTGGTGCTTGAATAATCCTTAGACTGGGCCATGTGTGAAAGTGTTTGTGAATGGTATCAGGAAACAACTTATCACTGGATCTTTTAACTCAGGTGTTAGCCTGTATGAACAGCTAACCTCCCTCTGATACCAATTGAAAGTGAAGGGATAAGTTGTAAACTACTCTAGAGTGGGGGGGGGGGTGAATAGAGTATTCAAATTTTATGAATAACTAGTCAGCTCCCTTGGAGTTTATTTGCGGAATAAATAATCTGATACTTGAACCCTAAGAGCCTAACACAGTGAAGTGCACAAGTGAGAGAGTTAACTGAAATTTCAGTTTAACTATAAGCCTATCACAGCAACTAGCAATCCTAGGTAGTTCTATCATAGCCACAGAATAAACAATTAAACAAGATAGCCAGAGACACAGGATATATAGTGGTTCCCTCTAAATAGGTACGTCCACTCTTCTACCACCCTGGTAGGAATCCACTACAAGTTTTTGCTAAGGTGCCCTGCCACCAATGATCTGATTCAGGTAGATCAAACAGACCCTTTGAGCTTTTGATAAGGATGCTCAACCACAGGTTGTTGATAAGGTGCCCTGTCACCAATGTTCACTTTTGAAGAGGTGTGAACAAACTCTTTTACAAAGGGGTTGAGAGGGTTAGATTATCTTCTCTGTTGTAAATACAGATTAGAGAAGACTTGTGGATTCTCTAAAGAATCAAAGTCTCCCCCTGGCTCAGTGAAAGTCCAGGGAAAGCCTTTGCTTCAGGATGAAGGAGTTTCAGATATACTGAAACTAAATCCTCAGAGATCTGTAGACTGATTTTTATCAGGTCTTCAGATTCTGGAATAGTTGAAGCAGAACTGGAGCTCTTTCTGAAGTCTTGAAAACTCTAAGCAGATGCTCAGGAGACTTGAGAATGAAAGTAATTGCTCTGGGCTTTTTCTTCAGGGGAGCTTTTCTTCTTCTTTTTGTGAGATGGTGAAGAGTTGCTCTGAAGATGCTTGAGAGAATGTAGCACTGAGAAGAAAACTCTCTATGTCTGTCACTTGTTATTTTTCTGAGAAAAAATCTCTCTTAAATATGTCTTCTCATTTTTCCTTTGGAATGGCTCTATTGATTTGAATTCTCGAGCCCTGCAACAGATTATCTCAAAATAGAATATAGCAATAGGAATAGAATGACCTATTAGCTTACTGTCAGTCCCAATAAGGAATTAAATAAGTGGGAAAATATTTCAGTATTAGGACTTACCATTCTTGGAAATAGCAAACAGTGCCAACGGCTAGAATACAGCCTGGCAATGTATTTTGTATAATAGGACAAAAATGCTTTATCAAAATACTGAATCCCGTGATTTAAGCTTGACATATTTGGTAATTAATTTATTTTGAATTTAAGCCATAAATCTGCAAAAACAACTTCAGAAAATTCTCTAACCACAAGCTAAAACACTAGGAAATAAATCAAGGAATAGAATGAATACAAAATGATAAAGGCAGACAATAATCGTCGAACAGGGGTTCGATGATCGTCGACCTAGCTAACAGATCGTCGACTAAAAGCAGAATCTGTCGAAACAGAAATCGTCGAACAGAAATCGTCGACCAGCTCAAGATATCGTCGACTAAAGCAGAAAATCTGTTTAAACAGAAATCGTCGAACATCTCATGATGTCGACGACTAAGGCAAATATCTGTAGAGACAGAAATCGTGAAGCAAGAACACGATCGTTGAACTACTGATGGCAGATCGTCGACCAACCTTCAGAGCATAATAAACTTGCTCTGAGATCGTCGACCATCGGTCGACGATAGTTGTCTTGACTTCAACGATTCTATAGCCCTGCTATCGTCGACCAATGATCGACGATCGCGAGGCCTCGTTCGACGATGGTCGAACGGAAAATTCTTTAACCAAAAATACATCTTAGAACTTCTAGCCTAAGCTCTAGGTCAGTTATAAACTGTCCTAGGGAAACTGAACAAGGCCTAATTATGATCATATATAGTTATATGGATCAAGAGGGGCTGGAAAGGGATTACATAAGCCAAATCACATCTAGGGTACCAACATTCTCCTTCCAACAGGAAAGTGTCCACGGTGACCTTCTGACCCCCCTCCGTCTCTTTTGCCATTAATATCCTCTTGAATCGTGAAAGCCAGTCCTCTGCCTGCGTCGGGGATCCTGCATCCGTAAATATAGGAGGACTAAAGCTCATGAATTGCTTCAACTATCATTTAGTCACTCTCTAATCAACCAAATCCTCAGTAGTCACATGTCTAGCAGCTATAGGCTCGGCTACACCAACATATTCTTGCACCATCGCATGTTATACCTTCCCAGTCAATTGTGCATTCATCATTACAAACACTGCCTCAGCAACTAAGCAAACTATTTTTGTAGAAGGAGGAGGTGTGGGCACATCAGCTGGTTTCGCACTCTCAACAGAACGTTGGGGTTCAGACTGCTACCCACCACTTCTAGTCACCTATAAGTATAAAATACACAATTTAGTGACAACTCAACAACTAACAACGACTATTAGAAAAACGCAGGTTCCTCAAACATGTGTATTTTCATTCTTAAGTGGACATTCTTGAGTTCATTTTTTTGTTATAATGGTAAGCACAACCACGTGCTCGCCACCCCTCAAAAAAATGACCACGAATTTGTAGAAGGAAGACCGAGAAAAGTTGATACTAAATTATAACACCTCTATCTGTCACATGAAATATAATAGAGGGTCCGGCCGGGGCCCCACGCCATTTCCCACAGATAGTCGGCGGAGTTACATGTTACTATCAAAGACTAAACGAATCCTAACTCAGAGCATTCTAGTGAAAGCTTCAAGGGCTAACTTTTTGAACTCATGTATCTCAACAATGTCCACTATAAAAACACTAGAATGTTCTTACAAAGTACACAAAAGATATTATCGCCAGCAATAGTCACTATCGTTCGATGATAGTCAATAGTAGCTAAACTATTGCATCCTTAAGTACTTACAATTATTCTTTAGAAGTGTGGTTTATAGACATCGGTGCATAAACATTGCTTGGCCTTCGAGGACTGGCATAACTTCAGGGTTGTAATACGTTATTTCCCACTCAGCTCTCCAGCACCTGCATAAGTACATTCAACCAGATGGTGGCAAACAAGGCAACGACTAGCTTTCAGCTGACCAATTAATAACGACCCTACCCCATTCCCGGGGCTACGGTATTCCTTCCCTACAGGCATAACATTAACATAATACATATATCACAAGAAGGCACACTCATGACCATTCAATATATCACAAACGAGTGCCTCAGTGGCCAAACGTTCCGTGCACTCAGGGCATATTCTCAGTGTACCGGATTGCCAGGGTCCCACCACTGTTCAGAGGTCCGAGACTTGACGGTCAACTTTGAGCATTTCTAGTCTTTCCGGCTTCAGGCCTAAGACTCTCATTATGCGCTCCAATGATGCCAATTAATTTAGGCAATCTAGTCAGATGGACATAATGCGGGTACAAATCAGCTATTTCCTGTTTCTCAAATTGCCAGGTCAACGCCGACGGTCACAGCAATCATGGAGAACGATAAGACATGGGTCAGCCTCCCCTTCCTCATTCGGCTCACTGGACTTTAAGATCCCATCGCTCACACTAGCTACATAGTCTCTGAGATACTGGCTTCGTCAATAAAATTCTATCTGGAAGCTATTGCTAGCGATAGTGAATATCGTTTGGCATTAGCGACAGAACTCTCTTCTGTCTCTAGACTCAGGCACAATAGGAACATCTTTCAAGCCAAAACCCTGTAGCATCCTTCAGTGCCAGAAAACTGGTCTTTCATAGCAATCATAGCTCACGCAGAGCTATCTCCAGTGATACTTGCTGTCACCAGGCGATATTTAACAGTTATACAAACTGTGGTATTTTTTGGGTATTTTCCTACAGCATACCTCCAATACTTCCTGCTGCTCTAAATTCACAGGTACAACCCACATACTCCATAAACTACCCATTTATACTCAGAGACTTCTCCGCCACGCAAAATAAAACATCACCAATCCAGACCAACCTGTCCGAATGGGCTTCACATAATATGCCTATTTCGTACAGCGATTTCTGGATTCTATATGCAAAACCACCCGGGGATATCATGTATCAACCCATCTGAATTTCCTCGATTCTCCACCTTTTGGTGGGGGATTCCATGCATATGCAAAAGAAGGACTTCACTTGTCCAAAAAGGAAGATCGTTACCCTTATAGTTCGTTTCGGAGCCATGAACGAGCTTTTTGTCTGGCTGGAAAGGACGACCTCACTTTCCCTTTCATGGATTTTGCCTCAGTTCTTGATTCTGACTCCTGGATCTCCTTCACCAAGCCTTGCTAAGCTCAGCCTCAGCCTTCTTCTTCCTTAGCTCTTTTCTCTCAAGAGTTTGGATAAAAAGGATGAGAGAGTGTGAGAAGAAGATAAATGACTTCTCTTTTCTCCACTCCTCTGCTTAAGTGACCTTGGGATTAATCCCAACCACATGATCATTTCATCAAGAGAAAGCAATGCCCACGATTTCAGCTGACAATTCAAACTTAGCGCTATCACCGGGCGATATCCTCTATCATTTGGGCGATAGCATCGGTAGCCGCTTTGACCTCAGTCAACCACCGCTCTTCAGCCATCCGACACGTGTCCAACCATACGTGGCAGTATCGCCCAGCGATACTCACTATCGCCACTCTGATATCTCACTCAACATTTCTTGAATGCGTTGAGAGCATTGAGTGCGTCAAGTCTACTCAACACTTCATTGAAAGCATCGAGTGCATTGAGAGAGTCGAGTGTTATCGCTAGTGATACCCACTATCGTCCGACAATAGCCTCATTTATGTTCTATTTTACAGTTTTTGGGGTGTTACAGACTGCACCTTTGAGATTCATTACACTCCCAGGAAGGGAAATGTAGTTGCAGATGCACTGAGTCGCAAGGCTCTAGCTTGTGAAAATTAGCTATAGATGCATGATGAGCATATGATTTGTGTGTTGGAGGCTATGGATATCTCTTATATTGATGGGAGAATGAGAGCGGATGCATGTTTGAAATAGATGGAGGTGCAATATAACCTCATGGATAGGATTCGATAGGCATTGGAGCTTGATGAAAACATGAAGCACTATATGGCAGAGGTAGTGGATCAGTCAAATTCCTAGTTCTCATTGAACGACGGTATTTTATGGAAGGACGGTCGGCTGTGCGTATTGAATGTTAGCTAATTGTGAGATTAATTCATGTACAAGGCACATTTTACCATGTACTTAATCCACCCAGGGAGTATAAAATGTTTAATGACATGAAAAAGTTGTTTTGGTGGCCAGGGTTGAAGAAGGACATGACACTTTATGTGGCGAAGTGCAAAACTTGCGCCCTAGTGAAGGCTAAATATCAATAACCCGGTGATTTCTTGAAGTCATAACCAATATCGGAATGGAATTTTGATGAGATATCTATGGATTTCGTGCACGGTTTGCCGAGATCACAATGAGGGAACGATTCCATTTAGGTTATCATAGACTGGTTGACAAAAGTAGCACACTTCATTCCGAATCGAAGGGACGATTCAGTGGAAATGTTAGCCAAACTTTATGTTTAATAGATCGTATGATTGTACAGTATACCACGTAGCATCGTTAGTGATCGAGATGGGCATTTGACGTAGAATGATTGGAAGCTTATTCATCAACTGTTGGGTACCAAGCTGAAATTCAGTACAGCCTTTCATCCTTAAACAGATGGTCAGACTGAGAGGGTAAATAGAATGATGAAAGATATGCTTCGTATGCACGCCCTGGATTTCGGGAAGGGGTGGGAGGACCATATTTTTTTGATCTAATTCGCCTATAATATTAGTTACTGAGCAAGTATTCAGAGGGCATGTTTTGTGGCCTTATACGGAAAGAAGTGATGTACTCTTTTGGCTTGGGTAGAAATAGGTGAATCAAAGATGTATAAACATAAAGGCATCAAAGACGCGATTTGAACAAAACATTTGATTCAAGAATAGTTGTAGATTACTCAGGATAGGCAGGAAAAATATTATAATACCACGCATGAAAACATGGAGTTTGTGGTTGGCGATTGGGTATATCTCAAGATAAAACTGTTCAAGGGTGTATCTAGGATTCAATGCTTGAAGAAGCTGAGTCTTAGATACCTTTGATAGTTTGAAATCATTGAGCAGATTGGTGAAGCTTCCTATCAGCTGAATCATTTAGCTGAACTTAGTTGTTTGCACGATGTGTTTCACATATTGGTGTTGTGGAAGGCTGCGTAGGAGCCTACGCAAGTGGTTGCTGCAAATTAAGTATTGGTTGATAGTGGGTTGATGATGAATGTCAAGCCCATTTTAATCAAGGACATGGAGATCAAGCGACTGCAGAACAAAGAGATCAAAAAGGTAAAGGTCTGTTGGGAAAACTATGGCCATGAGGAGCTGTCATGGGTGTAACACCTCCCCTGTAAAGACCATATAATATGGGTCCGGCCGGGGCCCCACAACATACGGACACCACAGCTTTAGTATTAAAAGATGATATGAAACTACCCAAACTCAAAACTCCAGACATACACAGCGGAAACATAAAACTAAAAGACAGAAGTTATCCACTAACAATAGAGTATCAAAATGGCCTTAAGGCCTTACACAATATAAGTCCAAACATATAAAAGTGCCAAGCACCCCTAAGCTACCTCGGCATGCAAGCCGGACATGATCAAACAAAATCAACAAAACAAGGAAAAGAAACTAGCCAAGCACAGCAACACTTCATGAGGCTTAGGGCTTTTCGCCCGGCGCGCTAGCTCCTGCATGCGATCCTTGCCCTGAAAGGATTTGAAGTAACGAGGTCAGCAAAGGCTGACCTCTACTGTGTAACAAACACATCTCCTCTCGGCCGTCCCTAACGGACCCCGGGGTACCACTCCACCTGCAAGTTAACACTTCGTATACCAAAAGAGCATATATATTAAAGCGGTAATACAGGCTTGGATGTCTCAAACAGCATACACGTTCTCTATGTTTTGAACAAAGTAAAAGGGGCCTACTATGCAACATGAATGCAACCCGGGTTTCACCCAAGGCACCCTAGCTCGTATGCATCTAGCATAACATCAAATATTGGGTACTTCCGTTTCCCCATTGGCTTAACGCCGCAAACAAAAGGGACACACCATGTCCCCAACGGCACACAGGCCGTCACACGAAACCTTGCAATGGCCCCACCCGCACATGGGTCTTAAACCCCAGGCTTGCCCGCATAATCTGACGTCGCACGTCAGGGTTCCGTCTCACACTGACCGATTCTAAGAAGCCTTGCTGGACCCCACCCGCTCATGGCCACATTGCCCGGGCTTGCCCTCCGCTCGGCATTCTCGTCAGTCTCACGCAAGGGCTAGTCTCGCCGGGACACTTTCCCCACATGACTTGCGCGTCACGGGATAGCCAGCCGACCACGGAGACATAGACGCGCCTTGGCAAAACACAAACAAAGGTTTCCCCACCCCAATTGCCACTCGCACCGCGTCTTTCCCGTGCTCCAAGGAAACCATCTACCGCACAAAGCGGAGCTAACCTCGTCCGGTTCCGACTACGAGTACTCACTCAAATACAAGGGGGAAAACGCATACACACAACGACGTATTGCCGCAACGGATTTTCTACCAAAGCTCGCTATGCAACATCACCGGGCCGAACTATCGGTCGCAACCACGGCTTCACCCACAATGCCTAATCCGCTAACAGAGCGGATCTCTAATGCAAAGCATGCCGGGAGGAGCATACTCTGTAACGTCCCAATTCGCGCTAGGCCCCTTGATTGCGTATTTGAGTCAAGGGGGCTGTGGTGAGCCCAATGGGGGTGTGGGTGAACAGGTGCGAACGTATGGGAAATGAGGAAACAAGGCAAAACGGTGTTTTTGGCCGACACGGGTATGGACACGGCCGTGTCCATACCCGTGTGCCTCATGCCAATATTGAGTTTTCAGTCAGAGAGGTACACGAGTATTGGGACACGGCGTGTCCCTACCCGTGTGCCGAGGACACGGGTCGAGACACGGCCGTGTCTCTACCCGTGTGCCGCAACCCCGACACGGCAGAAAGTTGTTCTGGGATGAACACGGCCCTAAACACGGCAGGCGACACGGCCGTGTCACCTGAACACGGGTAGGAACATGGCCGTGTGCCTACCCGTGTCTGCGGTGTATAAAAAGGAAAAAGTTGTGAAACCCTAGCATTTCATCCCCTTTCTTCAGCCCCAAAATTTCTGAGGGAGTTCTCTTGGCTGGAGGAGGAAGAGCTTGCCGGAGCCATCCTTGGAGGAATCAAAACGCCGCCACCGTCAAGGGAAAAACAATGCCGCCGCGAAGGAGTGCGAGGCTCATGGCCGGCCATGGTGGTACCGCTGGACTTGAGGTGAGCTTCCTCCCCTCTCCCTTGGTGCTAGATCTATAGTTATTTTAGGAGAGACATCGACTCCATAGAGTCTTGATGGTGAGGAGGAGAGTTCTTAAGATAAGCCATGCCTAGGTTTTCTAGGCTTAGTCTCCCTCAACCTTCTCATCATTCAAAGTGGAGATGAGAGGGGTTTTCGTTGAGGGTTTGGCTTTGAAAGGAGAAATAAGGTTGGATGTGATTTCTGGAGAAGTTTATGCGAGGTCGTTGCAAGGAAGAAGATGAACGGATGCCGTTCATCTCGCCTTAAGATGCGTGCAGAAATCTGATTTCTGCACGCGGCGACCTTCGTGGCCAATTTCGGGGGTGTTCTGGCCAGATTTGGGTGAACGACTCAACACGAAAGTCGTAGCCCTTGAAATTACCTTTCCAACGAGTGGTTGCTCGTTTCCATGCGATACCTGTAGCCACGGGAAAGCTGGTTCGAGTCCGCTGCGTTCGGGAAAATTCCTGTACAGGAAACTGTTTCCTGTACGTATTCGAGTTGAATTTCTGGTATGTTGCGACCAGATCTGGGCGATCGACTCAACACGAAAGTCGTAGCCCTCGCGAATACCTTTCCAACGAGGGGTTGTGTATTGTGATCGGATTCCTGTAGCTCCGGGAATCCCAGTTTTAGTATCGGGCTATCCTATGTTAATGCACTTGTTAATTTATAATGCTAGCACTCTTGCAATGATTGTGATTTGCTCATTTGTTATCTTGCTCCCAAATATCTATAATGTTGTTGTTACTATAATTTAGCATGGTTACTCATTTGGTTGTGTAATAAGGAATAACCATGCAATGGTAGAGAAATGGATTGGATGGGAAGGCTAGATATTAGGAGTTGAGATTGGTATAGGATATATTTATACAATTTGGTGTTGAACATATCTATTATGCGTAGTGTTGAGGTGAATTCATTGAATAGGTGGGCGTGAACATGATGAACACTATGTGAAGAGTATTTTGTAACCGTAATCCGAGCCCAAGGGGTTTATTAACAACCGATGTTTAGAGTTGTAGTCTCCCTACGGGTAGCATCGAGTGAGTTGTTTTGGGGCATGTGATGTGCGACGATTCATCGTGTCGCGATATTGAGATAATGACTGTGACAGGTCTATGGGTTCGCCAGTCGTCACACCGATGGGAGCCAATGGGTAGATCTTGGGCGGTAGGGTTAGATACTTGGTGTCCATAACCCGAGATCTCCTCCGCGCCATGAGAACGGTTGGGCTTGCACCTCGTGCGTTTCCGAGGTTCCATCCGGTTCGAAATCAAAGGCCAGGTTGGGCTGTGTTCTTGGTGCACATTTACCCAAGACCCCTTCTGAGCCGTAGTATGCATGTGAGCTCCGCTGTTGTGTTCTTAGCGTTGAGGCGTACGGGGGCCTAGGATAGGTAGTGTGATACCACCTAGTAGTGGAGACGCCCGCTCCACTGTCGCCGTCTGGCCACGACGGACGACGCCTGAGAGGTTAGCTACCTGCTCGAAAAGTGGGAACTTCAAGTCTGTGTCGACATAGCAACTTGCATGTGCGTGCGCATGATTCGGTCATACCATAACATTCATATCATGTCATTCATTGCAAACACAAGATCCTCATCATATAAGTTTGTATGGGCACTCTTATACGATGAGTTACTTTACTGTTAACCCGATCCTTAACTTATAAGTTTGTATGGGCACTCTTATAAGTTGAGTTACTATTCTGATTAATTATACCTGCTGTCATATATTATTGATATTTGTAGAACTGCTAGTTGTGTAGTGTGGTTTATACTCCACCATATTTACAGTCACCTGCTTGTTTGCTTGCTTATATATATATATTGTACCTTTGTTCCTTTCTCCGCCCGGTGCCGAGGAGTCGCCGGGGGAGCGGATGTGAAGCCACTTAGTCTTATGACTAAAGGTTGCTACGTCTTCCTTTTTAGGAGGAAACCCCGCAGGTAGAGCAGCAACGGACTATGCAGCAGGACAGCCAGGCCCGGATGATAGGACCTGAGGTGGTGGTGCCCTCGGCACCGTCAGTGACAGTCGTGAGTGTTTTCATGTAGCCGTTTGGCAAAACATTTCTAGACTCTTGTTCTTTTGTACAAGCCTGTTGTGCTTGTTATCTTCCGCTATTTTTGGACTTAACATTAGCTGTGAATTGAACTGCTTTACTTTTCTGTTATGGTTGGGTTGGCATAATTGTTGTGATATGGATTGTAACCGGCGGAATAGGCGTCTTATGGTAAAGTCTAACTCGTGTGTTAGTGCTACCGCAAGGCGGCTATTTCGGGCATAAGACTCCCCTCGTGCCGTGTGTTGTATTCCGGGAGGGGGGTCTTACAAATGGTATCAGACTTAGCCGATCTTCAACTAGAGCAGTCAGGTAACAATGGGCCACTCCCGTTCGATTAGTCGGTTTGGGGACAAACCGACTTAGCGGAAGCAGTGGTGTGCCCATATGTAATTCACACTAAGTTGTCCAACCTTGACTTAGTTTTAGCCAACCTGACCCTAATTTGTACCTTGCGTATAGGTCCCAGCGCAGGTGGAGCCGGTTGGGGGCACTCCTACCCCTTCCGTCCCTTCACAATTCCAGCAGTCGGAACTGGGACAAACGCTGTCAGCCATATTGGATGCATTTAAAGCCCAGCAAGCTCCGGTGCAACAACAAGCGCCAGGCTCCAACTGGTTGAGCACCTTCCGTGCCCTGTCCCCTCCTGCCTATCTTGGGACAGAATCGCCGGTGCGCACCGAGGAATGGCTTGATACCGTGCAGGAATTGATGGCTGGCATAAGATGTCCGAACAGCATGGCGGTGACATTGGTAGTGACGCTGCTAGAGCTGCATGCCAAAAGGTGGTGGAAGTCCCTCATGGGCTCCACCTTCCAAGGGCGGTTGTACACGGACATCAGTTGGAACGAGTTCACCGAGGCTTTTCTGGATCACTTCATCCCTTCTTCTGCTCGGGATGGACTTGAAGAAAAATTTCTGCAGCTGAAGCAGGGATCGAAATCGGTAACGGAGTACCAGAGGGAGTTCCAACACCTCGCTAGGTTTGCTGATTCCTATGATTTGGACGATAGAGGCTACGCGAAGCGCTTCTACAAAGGGTTGAGGGACCCCCTGAGGCAGGCCCTTTTGTTTATAGCCGATGCAAGCCTGGCAGAAATCATTGACATGGCAAAGAGACTGGAGGCGGACCACATGGGATGTGGCAAGAGACCTGCGGAAGGAGTAATTGAAGTCAGCCCTAGTAATAGAAGGCGGAATGATCATGGAAGAGGAAGGGGAAACCACAGAGGCGGTCGGTGGGTCAACCGGAACTATCGGGTGGAGTACCCAATTCCGCAATTACCTCCACCACCGCAGCAGCAACATTATCAACAACCTGGGGGCCGACGTGAGGTGATATATTTCGAGTGCAACCAACCGGGGCATGTCCGACGAGTTTGCCCGCGACTGATCGGAGGTGCTCCTATTGCTCCCCCTCCAGTAGCTCCACGGGGGCGAGGGCACATGCGTGGCCGAGAAAGAGGACCACCAGGGAGAAATCAAGGACATGCACGGGAGCATGTATTCGCATTGGATATGACTCAGGAGAGAAATTCGCAGGAAGTCATCACCGGTACGTGCAAATTTATTAATATTATATGACTTGTTAGATTTATGATACAAATGATACGCGCAATTTTGAATAGTGATTACCTTTTTGGAACCTAGGCACTGTCGTGGTTAGCGGGAGACCCGCCTATACGTTATTTGACACGGGTGCGTCTCACTCGTTCATTTCGGAGGACTTCGTGAAGGACTTGGAGGGAGTGCAACACTTCACGGGCATTACTCAAAGGGTGCGCCTTCCGGACGGCTCTGAGATGACGTCGTCAGCAAGTTGCGACTTCGACACCCTTATTGGAGGAAAGTTCTTTGAAACTCCGGCTACAGTGTTAAGAATCCCGGAGTTCGATCTCATCCTGGGCATGAAGTGGTTGGACTGGCACCACGCCAGGATCAATTGTGCGGAGAAGCAAGTTATGTTGAGGCATGGAGACTCGGAAGTCATCTTCCAAGGTATTAAATTCGCACCCCGTAAATTATTGCCTTCAATCCAAGTTATGAAATCTCATATGGAAGGGGACGAGGTCTATGTAATTTGCTTCGTGTTGAAGAAATTGACATTAGAGGTCAAGGATGTGCGGGTGGTGCGAGAATTTCCCGAGGTATTTCCCGAGAAATTGCCGGGACTACCCCCGCATAGGGAAGTGGACTTCCAAATCAAGCTAATTCCGGGTGCCAAGCCCGTCTCGCGAGCTCCATACCGAATGGCTCCGAAGGAACTTGCAGAGTTTAGAGTCCAGCTTCAGGAATTGGTGGAAGCAGGGTTCGTTCGCCCAAGTTCGTCGCCTTAGGGAGCGCCTGTTTTGTTCGTCAAAAAGAAGGATGGCACCCTGCGGTTGTGCATTGATTATCGAGAGTTGAACCGGTTAACGGTGCGGAACACCTACCCCCTACCGCGCATTGATGAATTGTTTGATCAATTGGTGGGATCGTATTGGTTCTCTAAGTTAGATCTGAGTTCGGGATATTATCAGCTGAGGATACAAGAAGATGACATTCAGAAGACGGCGTTCAGTTCGAGATATGGTCTGTATGAATTCACCGTGATGCCGTTTGGGCTCACAAACGCCCCTTCCGCCTTTATGAGCTTGATGAACAAGGTGTTCAACCCTTATTTGGACATCTTTGTCATCGTGTTCATCGATGATATCCTAGTCTACTCCAAGACCGAAGGAGAACACGCCGAACATCTAACTTTAGTGCTGAGGAAGCTAAGGGAGCACACCTTGTTTGCCAAGTTCAGCAAATGCGAGTTTTGGCTTCGAGAGGTCGCGTTCTTGGGCCATGTGATTAGTGGGGCGGGGCTAGCAGTAGATCCGGCCAAGGTGCGGGCCGTGAAGGAGTGGTCGCCATTGAAGTCAGCGGCCGACATACGGAGCTTTCTTGGACTTGCCGGGTACTATCGCAAGTTCGTGAAAGGCTTCTCGAAGATTGCCCTTCCCCTTACTATGCTGACCAAGAAGGGTGTGCCGTTTGAATGGACACCTCAGTGTAAAGCTGCATTCCAAGAGTTGAAGGACAGATTGACGACTGCACCCATCCTAGCTCTTCCATCTGGGAAGGAGGGCTTTCAAGTTTACACGGATGCGTCGTATCAAGGGATGGGAGCTGTGTTGATGCAGAATGGGCATGTGATCGCTTATGCTTCAAGACAGTTGAAGAAGCATGAAGCCAGCTACCCGGTGCATGATCTAGAGTTGGGAGCGGTGGTATTCGCCTTGAAGATATGGAGGCATTATTTATATGGCGTCCACTGCGAGATCTACTCGGATCACAAAAACCTGAAGTACGTTCACACTCAAAAGGAGTTAAACTTGAGACAGCGGCGGTGGTTGGAGTTCTTGTGCGACTATGAATTCACCTTGAACTACCACCCCGGGAAGGTTAATTCCGTAGCTGATGCCTTGAGCCGGAAAGCACCGGGAACGAGCACGGAATCCCGCTTGATGAGGATGGAGTTAATCCGGACGCTGCAAGAGATGGAAATCACTTTTGTCTTTAAGAATCAATCGGAAGAGCATACAGAATATTTGACCGCGATGAGTATAGTTTGCAACATACGAGACCGGATCCGGACGGAACAAAAGAAGGATGCGGCTTTAACCCCGGCTTTCAAGTCAATGGAGGATGGGACCACGGAAGAATACTCCCTAAAAGACGGCCTGGTCCATTTTCGTGGCCGGCTTTACATCCCCGAAGGTGACAACATTCGGGAGGATATTCTAAAGGAGGCCCATTGCTCCAAGTACTCGGTGCACCCGGGGATCGCGAAGATGTACACCGATTTGAGAAAGACGATGTGTTGGCCGGGCATGAAGAGGGATGTCAAGTACTTTGTTACTCATTGCGTGGCCTGCCAAATGGTGAAGGCGGAGTGCAGAAGCCCCGGTGGAATGCTACAGTCGTTGCCCATCCCCGAATGGAAATTTGAGGACATCTCCATGGACTTCGTCCACGGGTTACCTCGCTCGCGCTCGGGGAATGATTCTGTGTGGGTGATAGTTGACCGGTTGACCAAGGTAGCCCGATTTATCCCAATGAAGAAGGAGGCGCAGGTGGGCGTCTTAGTGCGTCTCTTTGTGGAACAATTTGTGCGGTACCATGGTGTGCAGAAGACGATCGTCTCCGATCGGGATGGTCGGTTTACTTCAAGAGAATGGAGGGCTGTACAGGCTTATTTGGGCTCGCGCCTCGCCTTTAGCACAGCCTTTCACCCACAAACGGACGGGCAGTCTGAACGAACCATCCGAACATTGGAGGACCTTCTGAGGTTGTGTGTGCTAGATAAAGGAGAACCATGGGAGAGACTCTTACCTCTCGTGGAGTTCTCTTATAATAACAGTCATCAAGCCAGCATTGGAATGGCACCTCATGAAGCTTTGTATGGAAGGAGGTGTAGAACACCCTTGTCCTGGGTGCAAGATGAAGATCCGAAGACATTGGGAAATGAGTATATTGATGACACGGACGCGGTGGTTAGGTTGATCCGGAATCGAATGCTAGAGGCTCAAAGCCGACAGGCGAAATATTACAACGCAAGGCACCGTATGGTGGAATTTCAAGTGGGTGATAAGGTGTTCCTGAAGATTCGACCGATGCACGGAGTGTCGCGGGTACGTGGAGTCAAGAAGCTCAGCCCAAGGTATGTCGGGCCCTATGTCGTAGTGGAAAGGATTGGCCCTCTGGCCTATCGATTGGAGTTACCACCGGAGCTGGAGAACCTTCACGACGTGTTCCATGTATCGTCGCTTCGGAAGGCTTTGCTGCGGCCTGAACAGTATATCCCTACGGCGGATGGTGCCGTGGCGTCTGATAGGTCTGTGCGACTGGAGCCGGTGCGGATCGTTGATAACGAGACAAGAACCTTGCGCCGCAAAAGTGTTCCCTTGGTGAAAGTGCTATGGTCTAATCATGGGAAGGAGGAGTTCACATGGGAGCCAAGGGATTTGATGCAAGGGCGCTACCCGGAATTATTTACCCCAGGTAAAAAATTTTATTTGAAAGCATAGTTCCCTTTTTATGTGCTTCACTCCCATAGCCTTACCCTGATTTCGGGGACGAAATCTTTTATTTTGTTTATAGGATTTGTAACGTCCCAATTCGCGCTAGGCCCCTTGATTGCGTATTTGAGTCAAGGGGGCTGTGGTGAGCCCAATGGGGGTGTGGGTGAATAGGTGCGAACGTATGGGAAATGAGAAAAACAAGGCAAAACGGTGTTTTTGGCCGACACGGGTATGGACACGGCCGTGTCCATACCCGTGTGCCTCATGCCAATATTGAGTTTTCAGTCAGAGGGGTACACGGGTATTGGGATACGGCGTGTCCCTACCCGTGTGCCGAGGACACGGGTTGAGACACGGCCGTGTCTCTACCCATGTGCCGCAACCCCGACACGACAGAAAGTTGTTCTGGGATGAACACGGCCCTAAACACGGCAGGCGACACGGCCGTGTCACCTGAACACGGGTAGGAACACGGCCGTGTGCCTACCCGTGTCTGCGGTGTATAAAAAGGAAAAAGTTGTGAAACCCTAACATTTCATCCCCTTTCTTCAGCCCCGAAATTTCTGAGGGAGTTCTCTTGGCTGGAGGAGGAAGAGCTTGCCGGAGCCATCCTTGGAGGAATCAAAACGCCGCCACCGTCAAGGGAAAAACAATGCCGCCGCGAAGGAGTGCGAGGCTCATGGCCGGGCATGGTGGTACCGCTGGACTTGAGGTGAGCTTCCTCCCCTCTCCCTTGGTGCTAGATTTATAGTTATTTTAGGAGAGACATTGACTCCATAGAGTCTTGATGGTGAGGAGGAGAGTTCTTAGGATAAGCCATGCCTAGGTTTTCTAGGCTTAGTCTCCCTCAACCTTCTCATCATTCAAAGTGGAGATGAGAGGGGTTTTCGTTGAGGGTTTGGCTTTGAAAGGAGAAATAAGGTTGGATGTGATTTCTGGAGAAGTTTATGCGAGGTCGTTGCAAGGAAGAAGATGAACGGATGCCGTTCATCTCGCCTTAAGATGCGTGCAGAAATCTGATTTCTTCACGCGGCGACCTTCGTGGCCAATTTCGGGGGTGTTCTGGCCAAATCTGGGTGAACGACTCAACACGAAAGTCGTAGCCCTTGAAATTACCTTTCCAACGAGTGGTTGCTCGTTTCCATGCAATACCTGTAGCCACGGGAAAGCTGGTTCGAGTCCGCTGCGTTCGGGAAAATTCCTGTACAGGAAACTGTTTCCTGTACGTATTCGAGTTGAATTTCTGGTATGTTGCGACCAGATCTGGGCGATCGACTCAACACGAAAGTCGTAGCCCTCGCGAATACCTTTCCAACGAGGGGTTGTGCATTGTGTTCGGATTCCTGTAGCTCCGGGAATCCCAGTTTTAGTATCGGGCTATCCTATGTTAATGCACTTGTTAATTTATAATGCTAGCACTCTTGCAATGATTGTGATTTGCTCATTTGTTATCTTGCTCCCATATATCTATAATGTTGTTGTTACTATAATTTAGCATGGTTACTCATTTGGTTGTGTAATAAGGAATAACCATGCAATGGTAGAGAAATGGATTGGATGGGAAGGCTAGATATTAGGAGTTGAGATTGGTATAGGATATATTTATACAATTTGGTGTTGAACATATCTATTATGCGTAGTGTTGAGGTGAATTCATTGAATAGGTGGGCGTGAACATGACGAACACTATGTGAAGAGTATTTTGTAACCGTAATCTGAGCCCAAGGGGTTTATTAACAACCGATGTTTAGAGTTGTAGTATCCCTACGGGTAGCATCGAGTGAGTTGTTTTGGGGCATGTGATGTGCGACGATTCATCGTGTCACGATATTGAGATAATGACTGTGGCAGGTCTACGGGTTCGCCAGTCGTCACACCGATGGGAGCCAATGGGTAGACCTTGGGCGGTAGGGTTAGATACTTGGTGTCCATAACCCGAGATCTCCTCCGCGCCATGAGAACGGTTGGGCTTGCACCTCGTGCGTTTCCGAGGTTCCATCCGGTTCGAAATCAAATGCCAGGTTGGGCTGTGTTCTTGGTGCACATTTACCCAAGACCCCTTCTGAGCCGTAGTACGCATGTGAGCTCCGCTGTTGTGTTCTTAGCATTGAGGCGTACGGGGGCCTAGGATAGGTAGTGTGATACCACCTAGTAGTGGAGACGCCCGCTCCACTGTCGCCGTCTGGCCACGACGGACGACGCCTGAGAGGTTAGCTACCTGCTCGAAAAGTGGGAACTTCAAGTCTGTGTCGACATAGCAACTTGCATGTGCGTGCGCATGATTCGGTCATACCATAACATTCATATCATGTCATTCATTGCATACACAAGATCCTCATCGTATAAGTTTGTATGGGCACTCTTATACGATGAGTTACTTTACTGTTAACCCGATCCTTAACTTATAAGTTTATATGGGCACTCTTATAAGTTGAGTTACTATTCTGATTAATTATACCTGCTGTCATATATTATTGATATTTGTAGAACTGCTAGTTGTGTAGTGTGGTTTATACTCCACCATATTTACAGTCACCTGCTTGTTTGCTTGCTTATATATATATATTGTACCTTTGTTCCTTTCTCCGCCCGGTGCCGAGGAGTCGCCGGGGGAGCGGATGTGAAGCCACTTAGTCTTATGACTAACGGTTGTTACGTCTTCCTTTTTAGGAGAAAACCCCGCAGGTAGAGCAGCAACGGACTATGCAGCAGGACAGCCAGGCCTGGATGATAGGACCTGAGGTGGTGGTGCCCTCGGCACCGTCAGTGACAGTCGTGAGTGTTTTCATGTAGCCGTTTGGCAAAACATTTCTAGACTCTTGTTCTTTTGTACAAGCCTGTTGTGCTTGTTATCTTCCGCTATTTTTGGACTTAACATTAGCTGTGAATTGAACTGCTTTACTTTTCTGTTATGGTTGGGTTGGCATAATTGTTGTGATATGGATTGTAGCCGGCGGAATAGGCGTCTTATGGTAAAGGCTAACTCGTGTGTTAGTGCTACCGCAAGGCGGCTATTTCGGGCATAAGACTCCCCTCGTGTCGTATGTTGTGTTCCGGGAGGGGGGTCTTACATACTCAACCCGGAGGTCCTCTTGAACCTAGGCTACACGGATCCCTCTCATTTGAGAGATCCGGTGCTCAAAATACGAAAGGAAGGGGATGCTATTCATGCATCCTAAATCCTAAAAACCGAGAGGAGAAGTGTCGTTACCTTCTGTCCCCTCTTCCTAGCTATGGAGAAGATTTGCTCGGATGAACACCACCGCAACGCTCCCACCTTCGTAGATCTGAACTCCGCTCGCGAAACGGACCTCCGAAGCTTCGCCGGCGGCCGGAACTTGGCCTCCTTGCTCTCCCTTCTCTCTAGAACTTAGAGAGATAAAAGGAAGTGGGGAATGAGGGTTTGGAACCCTATTCCCGGCCTTAAACCACCCAGGGAGGCTCCCCACCGTTGGATCTTCCAAAGAAAAGAACGAACGGCCACGATCGGAACTCACATTAGAAAATCTGGGCCGAACACGGGTTGCAACACGGCCGTGTGCATGGCCGTGTTAGCCATTCGCCGTCTCGATCGATTCGAAAACCAGCACACGGCTCCTGACACGTCCTTTGACACGGCCGTGTCTCGCTCCACACGGCAGTGTCGTGACCCGTGTCACGGCACCCGTTTTCAACATTTTCAGTCAGAGAAGTACACGGCCTCTGACACGGCCTTCGACACGCCCGTGTCACCTGGGACACGGCCGTGTCCGGACCCGTGTCATACCCCGTGTGCCAAACCTCAGAAAAATTCGAAACGACCCAGGCTACACGGCCTGGGACACGGCCGTGTGCCTGGCCGTGTTCCATACTCAACGATCGTCGACCTTAACATGGTCGACCACACGGCCAGCTTGACACGGCCGACACGGCCTCTGAAACGGCCGTGTCAGGACCCGTGTCACCTGCTAAAAAGTAAAAAAACTCTTTTCGCCAAAAGCGATCCCCGTCGCTCCTACAACATTTTTGGGGCGTTACAATTCTCCCCCCCTTAAAAGAATTTCGTCCCGAAATTTAAAACATGGAAGGAACACAAATTCTAAACGATACCTGAGGAGAAAAGCTCGGGGTACTCCTCCAGCATGGCCTGCTCTCGCTCCCATGAGAGCTCCTCGCAGCCACAGTTGTCCCAACGGACCTTTACGAGTCGGACCTCCTTGTTCCGCAGTTGCCGAACCTCCGAATCTTCTATCCCGACAGGACGTACTCGCGTCCTCAAGTCTTCCTCTACCGGCACCGCTGCCGGTTCAATCACCACGCTGGCCTCTAACAAGGCTTTCCTCAGGACGGAGACGTGAAAAACGTCATGCAATCCACTTAGCTCCGTGGACAACGCCAACCGGTACGCTGCCTCTCCCACTCGCTCGATGACCTTGAATGGTTCCAAAAATCTCGGACTCAGCTTCTTGAGTCGGCGAATCCGTGAAACGCCTTTGAACGGCTTGATCTTAAGATACACCCAGTCGCCCACCGCGAATTCCACATGTCTATGGAGAGCATTGAAATACTTCGACTGCCGATCTTGAGCCACCTTCATGCGCTCTTGGATGGTCCGCACTAGCTCACTAGCATCGGCTACCACTTCTTTCCCCAAAAGCTTTGTGTCTCCCGCCTCTGTCCAAGACATCGGTGTTCGACACCGCCTCCCATAAAGAGCTTCATATGGCGCCATCTTGATACTAGCTTGGTAGCTATTATTATACGCAAACTCCACCATGAAGACGTGATCCTCCCACTTCTTGCCGAAGTCGAGAGTACACATCCTTAGCATGTCTTCCAAAGTACGGTTCGTTCTCTCAGTTTGCCCATCGGTTTGAGGATGAAAAGCCGTACTGAACTTGAGTTTTGTGCCCAAGCTCTTCTGCACCAACCGCCAATCCTTAGACGTGAAACGTCCATCCGGGTCGCTGACTATACTCTTCGGAATCCCATGGAGTCGTACAATATTGCGGACGTACAACTCCACCAACTTTTCCACACCGTCCTCCTTCCGGTTTGGGATGAAGTGTGCCACCTTGGTTAAGCGGTCCACAATCACCCAAATGGCATCATTACCCTGCTGCGATCTAGGCAACCCATGCACGAAATCCATGGAGATGTCATCAAATTTCCATTCGGGGATTGGAAGAGGCTTCAAGAACCCGCCCGGCTTCTGACACTCGGCCTTCACCAAGGCACAAGTTTGGCACCGACTCACACACAAAGCTACATCCCGCTTCATCCCAGGCCACCAATAGGACTTCTTCAAGTCCAAGTACATCTTTGTACTACCCGGGTGAATGGAGTACTTGGTGAAGTGGGCCTCAAACATCAACTCCTCGCGGAGCTTGCCGAACTACGGTACACAAATCCTTCCGCCCTTCCTCAGAACCCCATCAACCGTCTCCCAGGCGCTACCCTCGCCCTTAAGAGCTTCCTCCACGAAGGGTTGGAACTCCTCATCCACACGGGTCGCTTCCCGAATACGACCGCATAAGTCATTCTGCATCTCAATCCAGTTTAGCCGAGCCACGCTAGACTCGCCTCTTGCCACACATTCCAAACCAAGGGTCTCCCAGTCCCGCCTTAACCGCTCATCGTGAGCTTCAATCCAACTTCCTTGCCCCGAGTATTTCCTACTCAAAGCATCCGCCACCACATTGGCTTTTCCTGGCGTGTACTGAATCGCCACCTCGTAGTCCCTAAGGAACTTGACCCACCTGCGCTGCCGCATATTTAGGTCCTTCTGATCCAGAAGTGACTTCAGGCTCTTGTGGTCCGTGAAGATCTCCACCTTCGCACCATAAACGTAGTGCCTCCACAATTTCAAAGCAAAAATTACCGCCGCCAATTCCAGATCATGGACGGGGTAATTTCTCTCATAAGGCTTCAGCTGCCTCGACCCAAAAGCTATCACACTGCCATGCTGCACCAACACGCACCCTAAACCGCATCCGAATGCGTCGCTGAAAATCTGAAATCCTTCGGTCCCCTTTGGTAGACTTAGGATCGGTGCCATCATCAGCCTCTCCTTCAGGGTTTCAAACGCCTGACTGCACTCTTGAGTCCACACGAACTTCTGATTCTTGCGAGTTAGCGAAGTGAGGGGTAGAGCTATCCGCGAAAAGTTTTCCACAAACCTTCGGTAGTACCTGGCTAGTCCAAGAAAGCTCCGGACTTCCGCCACAGTCCTCAAAACAGGCCAATCTCTGATGGCTTCCACTTTCGTTGGATCTACCGCCACCCCATCCCCACTAATCACATGGCCTAAAAACGCCACCTTCTCCAACCAAAACTCGCACTTGGAGAACTTCGCATAGAGCTGGTTCTCTCTCAATACCCGCAACACTGTCCTCAAGTGCACCTCGTGCTCCGCTTCCGACTTGGAATACACCAAAATGTCATCAATAAAAACGACGCCGAACCTGTCCAAGTATTTGCGAAACACTCGGTTCATCAAGTCCATGAACATGGACGGCGCGTTCGTCAACCCGAACGGCATCACCAAGAACTCAAAATGACCATACCTCGTACCAAACGCTGTCTTGGGTATGTCTTCGTCACGAATCCGCAACTGATAATATCCGGACTTCAGGTCCAACTTGGAGTACACCACCGACCCTACCAACCAGTCGAAGAGATCGTCTATTCGGGGAATCAGATACTTATTCTTGATTGTCAATTTGTTCAACTCTCGGTAGTCTATGCACAAACGCATACTACCATCCTTTTTCTTTACGAATAACACCGGCGCACTCCACGGTGAAGAGCTAGGTCTGATATACCCTTGCTCCAAAAGCTCCTGCAACTGAACCTTGAGCTCGGCCAACTCCTTTGGTGCCATCCTAAATGGTGGACGCGACACCGGTCTAGCCTCGGGCACTAACTCGATGGAGAAATCAATCTCCCGCCGAGGAGGTGCTCCCGGTAGCTCCTCGGGAAAAACATCTCCAAACTCCGCCACCACGGGCACTTCCCCAAGAGACAGCCTGGAAAGGCTAACCTCCAACAACGCTACTAGAGCTACACCTCCCTGGTTAACAGCTCGCACTAGTTGAAGTGCTGAAACTAGGGAACAGGCCACTCCAAGCAGGCCCTCAAACTTGACTTCTGCTTGCCCCACGCTCCTCAGGGTTACCACCTTGGACAAACAGTCAATACTGGCACGCTGCTCCGCTAGCCAGTCCATCCCCAAGATCACGTCGAACTCGGACAATGGCAAGATCGCCGCTACCAACACAAAGTCGACCCCCTCAAGACTCCAACAAATCCGGCCTCTAGCCCTGGTAGTCATAGATGACCCATTGGGCATGCGCACCTTCAACTCTGAGTCCGTTGAGAAGGACTCAACTCCAATCCTCCGGATGAAACTTTCCGCAAGGAAGGAGTGCGACGCTCCCGTATCGAAAAGTACCCTAGCGGGGTACCCTGATACCACTACAAAGCCTACACACATGCAACAAACATAAAAAGGCTTGAAAGGAAGAAATCTAAGGTGCAGGTTGAATTCTCGTACCTGTCACCACATCGGGTTGACGGATTGCTTCCTGCTGCCCCAGGTTGTAGGCCCTTGGCTGCACCGGTTGAAATCGGGAAGCACTAGACTCCGCCATCTTCCCTTTCTCTGCGGCACTGGGGCCGGAGCGCACAGTCTGCTCCTGCCTTAGCTCTTGCTCAGCGCCCCCTTGGGTACAAAATCTTGCTATGTGGCCTGGCTTGCCATAACTGTAACACGTCTGCGGTCCCTTAGAGCGTGACCCTCCGGACGTCCAATTACTTTTCTCGCCCGACTTAAACAGGGAAGGCTTCTTCTTCCATCGGCTCCCTTCCGCCTTTCCATGGGACTGAGCCGACTTCTTCTCTTCCCCCGGCTTGGGTGTGAAACCCTTTCGGCGCTGGGATCGCTCCATATCGCTCTCCAAAATTCGGGCCGCCTCCACCAATTCGTTGAAGCCCGCACGCTTCATCGATATGAGGGGTTGTCTTAGATTCTCCCTCAATCCATGGTAGAAGAGATTGTCCCTCTCTTCATCGTCCGCCATGGTCGTCCTCGCATACCGACCCAATCGAGTAAATTCCTGAACATACTCATCCACTGACTTGTCTCGCTGCACAAGATGTAGAAATTGCCTCTAGAGGGCTAACCTTGTTGATGCGGGAATGTACTTCTTCAGAAAGGCATTCCCAAACTCCTCGATGGAGGTGTGCGTCCTGGGAACTGCCGACCACTGTGGCTCACCCACCATAACTTGGCATCTCCCTCCAACATAAAGGCTGCGAACTCTGCCTTTTTCTCATCTGGCACCTCCGCCTCCCTCAGAAGCTCCTGACTTCTAGCCCACCAATCCTCTGCATCAGTGGGTGTGCCGGTTCCCTTGAAGGTTGGAGGGTAGAAACTCAGAAAGTACTTCATTTGCCGGTCCCCATGCCCGACAACCACTCTCTCGGCCTGCGGCTCTGCCCGCCTGGCTTCCTCAACCTGCACGGTCGCTGCCGTATCCGGGGTAGCAGGAGTTGCTACCTGTGCTGCCGCTGCAGCTTGAGCCGCCACCATCGCTTCTGCATGCATACGACAAAAGTCGGCCGGGGTGACACCCATTCCTAGCGGACCGTGCGTAGTTGCACTACTTGCCGAGAGCTCTTCTCTTGGCCTCGAGGTCCCAGCCTCGTTGCTTGCACTCTAAACACAAGCAAGAAAACACAAATCAGCCTCTAATCGCAAGACTCGAACACCAGGACACTCATGGTCCTACGATACTCCTATGTGGATAACTTCTAATACGCGACTCGACTTATAATTTCGACCGCGAAACTTCTCCTTGGAACGCTAACCTCCCTCTGATACCAAATTGTAACACCTCCCCTGTAAAGACCATATAATATGGGTCCGGCCGGGGCCCCACAACATACGGACACCACAGCTTTAGTATTAAAAGATGATATGAAACTACCCAAACTCAAAACTCCAGACATACACAGCGGAAACATAAAACTAAAAGACAGAAGTTATCCACTAACAATAGAGTATCAAAATGGCCTTAAGGCCTTACACAATATAAGTCCAAACATATAAAAGTGCCAAGCACCCCTAAGCTACCTCGGCATGCAAGCCGGACATGATCAAACAAAATCAACAAAACAAGGAAAAGAAACTAGCCAAGCACAGCAACACTTCATGAGGCTTAGGGATTTTCGCCCGGCGCGCTAGCTCCTGCATGCGATCCTTGCCCTGAAAGGATTTGAAGTAACGTGGGTCAGCAAAGGCTGACCTCTATTGTGTAACAAACACATCTCCTCCCGGCCGTCCCTAACGAACCCCGGGGTACCACTCCACCTGCAAGTTAACACTTCGTATACCAAAAGAGCATATATATTAAAGCGGTAAAACAGGCTTGGATGTCTCAAACAGCATACACGTTCTCTATGTTTTGAACAAAGTAAAAGGGGCCTACTATGCAACATGAATGCAACCCGGGTTTCACCCAAGGCACCCTAGCTCGTATGCATCTAGCATAACATCAAATATTGGGTACTTCCGTTTCCCCATTGGCTTAACGCCGCAAACAAAAGGGAGACACCATGTCCCCAACGGCACACAGGCCGTCACACGGAACCTTGCAATGGCCCCACCCGCACATGGGTCTTAAACCCCAGGCTTGCCCGCATAATCTGACGTCGCACGTCAGGGTTCCGTCTCACACTGACCGATTCTAAGAAGCCTTGCTGGACCCCACCCGCTCATGGCCACATTGCCCGGGCTTGCCCTCCGCTCGGCATTCTCGTTAGTCTCACGCAAGGGCTAGTCTCGCCGGGACACTTTCCCCACATGACTTGCGCGTCACGGGATAGCCAGCCGACCACGGAGACATAGCCGCGCCTTGGCACATCACAAACAAAGGTTTCCCCACCCCAATTGCCACTCGCACCGCGTCTTTCCCGTGCTCCAAGGAAACCATCTACCGCACAAAGCGGAGCTAACCTCGTCCGGTTCCGACTATGAATACTCACTCAAATACAAGGGGGAAAACGCATACACACAACGGCGTATTGCCGCAACGGATTTTCTACCGAAGCTCGCTATGCAACATCACCGGGTCGAACTATCGGTCGCAACCACGGCTTCACCTACAATGCCTAATCCGCTAACGGAGCGGATCTCTAATGCAAAGCATGCCGGGAGGAGCATACTCAACCCGGAGGTCCTCTTGAACCTAGGCTACACGGATCCCTCTCATTTGAGAGATCCGGTGCTCAAAATACGAAAGGAAGGGGATGCTATTCATGCATCCTAAATCCTAAAAACCGAGAGGAGAAGTGTCGTTACCTTCCGTCCCCTCTTCCTAGCCATGGAGAAGATTTGCTCGGATGAACACCACCGCAACGCTCCCACCTTCGCGGATCTGAACTCCGCTCGCGAAACGGACCTCCGAAGCTTCGCCGGCGGCCGGAACTTGGCCTCCTTGCTCTCCCTTCTCTCTAGAACTTAGAGAGATAAAAGGAAGTGGGGAATGAGGGTTTGGAACCCTATTCCCAGCCTTAAACCACCCAGGGAGGCTCCCCACCGTTGGATCTTCCAAAGAAAAGAACGAATGGCCACGATCGGAACTCACATTAGAAAATCTGGGCCGAACACGGGTTGCAACACGGCCGTGTGCATGGCCGTGTTAGCCATTCGCCATCTCGATCGATTCGAAAACCAGCACACGGCTCCTGACACGGCCTTCGACACGGCCTTCGATACGGCCGTGTCTCGCTACACACGGCCGTGTCGTGACCCGTGTCACGGCACCCGTTTTCAACATTTTCAGTCAGAGAAGTACACGGCCTATGACACGGCCTTCGACACGCCCGTGTCACCTGGGACACGGCCGTGTCCGGACCCGTGTCATACCCCGTGTGCCAAACCTCAGAAAAATTTGAAACGACCCAGGCTACACGTCCTGGGACACGGCCGTGTGCCTGGCCGTGTTCCATACTCAACGATCGTCGACCTTAACATGGTCGACCACACGGCCAGCTTGACACGGCCGACACGGCCTCTGACACGGCAGTGTCAGGACCCGTGTCACCTGCTAAAAAGTAAAAAAAACTCTTTTGGCCAAAAGCGATCCCCGTCGCTCCTATAACATTTTTGGGGCGTTACAATGGGAGCGCAAGCAGACCATACGATAAGAGTTCCCTGAACTTTTCCGTTAAGATACATTTGATATGTTTTGTACTTCTGTGTTGGTTCCTGTTAAGTATAGATTTCGGGACGAAATCTCTTAAAGGAGGGGAGAATTGTAATGCCCAAAATTTATTGAAAAAAACAGGAAGATGGTCACTGGAGGTTACCGTCAGGCGGTAAAGCAGGTACTAAGTGTATCCAGATGATTTTAAGAAACCAGCGTCTCGGGAAGGTATCGCGCTGAGGTAGTGTGATACCACGCAGCAGTTTCCAATGATTAAATCGACCTTCGTCTTTAGACGGTACCGCCCGGTGGTAGCGGTAATGCCAACGATAGTGTGCTACGTGTCAGATAAAGTTGAGGAGGTCTATGAGCAGCAAAATGACGTTGATTGGGCCAAGCAGCCACCGCCTAAGCTATCGCATGATAGTAGCGAGTTACCATACGGCGGTAGCATTTTGATAAAGGCTTGAGATGAGATTATTTTCACATTTTCTCTCTTTATTTCTCTCTCTCTCTCTCTCTCTCTCTCTCTCGGATCCTGAGGAAAAAGAAGGAGAAGGCTAGGAATGCAGGGGCAAGGGTGATCTAGCCCTTCTGTGAAGGCATTCTTTGGTTGGATTTGTGAGTCGAAGCCAGGTCCGTAGAGAGGAAGGTGTGGAGATCATTTAAATCTAGATCAAGTGCAATATTATGGCTCCTAAATGATTGATTAGGGAAACAACCTTTCTCTTTAGACAAGTAAAGTCCTTAATTAGCATATGCATGGAAATTCTCACCAATTGCTGAAGAACGAGAGATTTTGAACAGGTTAATTGTTGATATACCTGTTATGAAACTTACATATAGAATCCGAAATCGAAGTATGGAATAGGCATGCTGTGTGAAGCCCATCCGAACAAGTTTTTCTGGATTAGTGATGATTGATTTGCATGTCAGAGAAGACTCTATGGTTTAACGTGTAGTTTTTGGAGTCATGGGATGTGCATGATGCTGCAGTGAGAGTATTGGAGTTGGTCTCTAATAAAACACCTAAATTGGGGTAAGAAATGATATTCTTTCCCATACCACGCAGCGGTAGAGATACCTCTGGCGGTAGCTCTCAGAGAGCTATTGTTGTGGGGCTTATCTCCTTGAGACTCGAGGGCCAAATGGTTGAGTTGAGAGCCTAAAGAGCCCAACTTTGGTGTCCTTGGGAGCCAGCCTAATTGTGTTTGCTAAGCCCATGTCCATGAGACAAGATGGGTAGCATGTGAAGCTGAGAGCTTGAAGAGCCCAACTATGGTGGTCATAAGAGCCAGCCTGATTATGGTTGTAAAGCCTGTGTCCACGAGACAAGGTAGGTAGTATGTGAAGTTGAGAGCCTAGAGTGCATAGCTGTGGTGGTCATGAGAGCCAGCCTTGGACATAACTTGGTTATATATATATATATATATATATATATATATATATATATATATATATATTACGGGAAAGGAGAAGTCGACCCACGTCTTGTCAACCGTTGTGTAGCAATGGTGAAATTAGCAACATGAAAGGGCTGATCTGTACCCGCTCTATATCTCTTGACTTGATGGCCTAAAGTAACTAGAGTGGTCAGGAGCATAGGAGAGGGCCGTTCGCTTTATGTGTGACCAAAAATGCTTAAAGTTTGACCATCAAGTCTAGGACTGTGGATAATGGTTGGACCCTAAGAAATCTAGCACACTGATAATGTGCCTTGAGTTAACGGGGCATGTGGTCGTGCGTGCCAACGTCTGTGGTGAATGGTGCTTAATTGCACATTCTGATGCCAAAAGAGATATCTGTTGATGTTTGTAGGGAAGGAGCACCGCCGCCTCGAGTGAGGAGTGCGGTCGTTATAATTTGGTAAGTTAATGTTGAACGTTGCCTTGTTTTGCCAATTCTTGGTGGGCCATGCTTGAGCAGGTGCTGGAGAGCCAAGTGGAAAGTAACGGTTTGAAGTCCCCTATGTTGTGTTGATTGACCCTTGAAGGCCCAAAGGCAAACTTTTACTATTTTCATGTATGGCTGGCCCGTGTGCCGATGTATGTAAGATACATTTATCAAAAGAAAAGTTGTAAGGCCTTAAGGCCAAAACATTTGGGTATTTTGAATATCATTCCTTTGTCATTTTAGTGGACATTCCTATATTTTGTGTTCTAATAAATTTTAAATTCTTCTGCTAGAATGCATTCTGAGTTATGATACGTGAATGTTATGACATCAATGTGTAACTCCACTGACTGGTATGGGGCGCCTGTCAGACCTTCTGTTATATTCTACGTGATTGATGGAGGTGTTGCAAGTTTTAATTCCCAAATATTTTCTTCTTCCTCAAGATAGCGCGAGACAGAGAGAGCGAGAAAGGCAAAGAACTTTTCACTGTGAGGCTTTTGCCGTCATTTTAGGTGTTCTGGTGCTCATTTTTTTCAACGGAGCATAGATTTGGAGAGCTCTCATCAAGCTCTTCACGTGCATGGTATGCATTTTTCCTTTTTGTTAAGTTTCCAAACAGTCGTTTTTGCCAGATCTTCTTTTTTTATTATTAAGCCCGAGTGTGAGCCGATCCTTGGGCTGGAGGGCTTTAAAGTCCAAAGGCCTTGTGGAAAGGTTCAGGAAAGTGGTGGTTTATTTTCCCCTTGCATATCCTTCTTTGAACCCATGTTTTTCCTATAAATCTACTTGTAGAAATTTTTCTCAGACTTAATTATGACAAGGAAATTCCATTGTTAGTGGTCTTGGATAAATCCCCTTCTTAATTATTTCCATTATGAGTTTTATTTTTTCCTATAGCATCAAAGTTCTATTTCTCCTTCCTAATGGTTAGTAATGTATAGAAATGCACTAAATTTGTTACCCGCTAAATGTCCTCTGTGATTATTGCATTCTGTTCAAAATCAACTGCATTGACTTCATGGTTCGCAATTTGTGCACTAAGTTAAAATTCGACTCCATGACTCAAGATTGACTGCATCGACTTCATGGTTCATAATTTCTGGTCTATGTAAAAATCTGACTGCATGACTCAAAATCGACTGCATCGACTTCATGGTTCTAAATTTTTTCTCTAAGTTAAAATTCGAGTGCATGACTCAAAATCGACTGCATCGACTTTTTGGTTCATAATTTTCACACTAAGCTAAAATTTGACTGTGTGACTCAAAATCGACTGCATCGACTTCTAGTTCACAATTTTTTCACTAAGTTAAAATTCGATTGCATGACTCAAGATCGACTGCATCAACTCCATGGTTCACAATTTCTATACTAAGTTTAAATTCGATTGCATGAGTCAACATCGACTGCTTCGACTTCAGGGTTACCAATTTCTGCACTAAGTTAAAATTTGATTGCATGACTCAAGATCGACTGCATCGACTTCATGGTTCATAATTTCTATAATAAGTTAAAATTTTACTGCATGAATCAAAATCGACTGCATCGACTTCATGGTTCACAATTTTTACTCTAAGTTAAAATTTGACGGTGTGACTCAAAAATCAATTGCATCGACTTCATGGTTCACAACTTCAACTCTAAGTTAAAATTTGACATCATGAATCAAAATTAACTGCATCGACTTCATGGTTTAGCTTTTCTGCTCTAAGTTAAAATTTCACTGCATGACTCAAAATCGACTACATCGACTTCATAGTTCACAATTTCTGCTCTAAGTTAAAAATCGATCGCATGACTCAAAATCGGTAGCATTGTTCAAAATTGGTTGTTGTTGGGTCCAATGGTCACAATGTCCCAGATTTTAAGAAGGTCTACAGGACAATGGCATATACAAGTTTGTATATAATGCATACTATAGGTTCTATATATGTATGCGGCTCTTTGTTACTTTGAATAGACAGGTTATCCATGTGACAATGACAGGAGGACATATGACAGGATGCTGACAAGGCTGAAATTTGTCTATGTTTGTAAGATCCTCCCCCTTACCAAGGGAGCCCTGATCTTATGCCCAGAACCGCCGCCTTACGGTGACACTAACTCACGGGTTAGTCGACACCGCAAGACGCCGATCCTGCCGGCTAGTACGATCATAACCTGTTCGGCCAATATGAGAAACAGAAGCAAGGTATATAGTAAACAAAACTACATAAGTCCACAGCCACAGAGTACATATCATATAAAAGAAATGATGAGTACATAAATATAGTCCACAATGAGTACAACAAAAGAGTGTAATAAGGGCATATGCCCAGTACATCAATATCAAATCACACTCTCTCTCAATCTACTAGCAGCGGAATCTATCATCTCAAATCATCACGTCTGAACCTGTGCTCCAGTAGTGGTAGTCGGCATCTGCTCCTCAAGTCCTGCCTCCTCGTCGTGCTGGTCCATCTCCTCGAGCTCCTAAAAATAGTATGGTCACCGACCATTAGTCAAAAAGACTAAGTCGTTTCCTCCACACCTCGCCCCGTCGCTCTTAGGCACCGAGCGGGAGGAAGAAGCGGAGGACAACAAGGGGTAGCAAAGGTGGAAGCAGGTGACAAGAGTATACTAACAGTTGTGATAAGTATAGTTATCCTACTCTAGCAGTTCTAAGTAAGTAGTACAAGTAAGTAAAACAGTACTGTAAAAGAAAGAACTGAAAGTAAGAGCAGGAAAGTAAGTACTGAAAAGTAAACTATCTACCATCACAAACGTACCTTAACTTATAAAAATGCCCATACAAATTTATAAGTTAAGGTTTCCAGGAATTGTAACTTATCATATAAAAGAGCCCATACAAATTTATATGATAAGGATCTATGATTGCGTATGCCCTAATATGTATGAATGTTTATGATGCAATTTATGTAGCAGGCAAGTGCAACACACACACACGACTCCGTGATCACAGACCTTTAGTTCCCACTTTTTGAGAGCTTGCATCACTCTCGGGTACTACCGTTGTGGCTACGGCAACAGCGGAGCGGGCTCTCCACTTCTAGGTGGGTATAAGCACTACCAGACCTAGACCCCTCTCATACGCCTCCGTACACGTCCCAGGTGCACTCTAGAGTCTTGCGTACATATTTTGCTGACTACCCGTCAGTCTTGTAGGTCGAGTGTACGTCTTCGGGGATTCCGCAGTATTATATATATAGCATACTGGCCCCTCCACCCGTACCCCTCGCCCGAGTCATCGTACTGCCATCGGTGCATCGACTGGCTAGTCCCGCGTGACTCGCCACTAATTTTATGCACATGCAAGGTATTAATCTGAGCTTCCTGCTCGTACTGATATTGCTAACACATTCCCTCCAATCCAATTTGGGTGAGCAAGTGCTTGTATCCCTCCAACCTTATGAAACAGGTGAGCAAGCCACTCGCATCCCTCCAACCCGGTACGGGTGAGCATATAGACATACCAATACCTTTCAAACCAACACGGGCGAGCAAGTAGTCAACAGACTCCAAGTCTCTCCAACCCGGCAACGTGATAAGAACAAGTACAGTTTTACCTAGCCTATTAGGCTACTCTTGTCTACCGGTTATTATACTTAGTGATTTAGGGGTTAATCCCAGGACTGCACAAGGTATGCTCATTGAAGGGGTCTCGAAGGCACTAGGAACCAAGATGGGATGACAAGCCCAAAGTTCCCTTTCGCAAGGATAATTACTTTTAGTTGTTGTCTACCCAAGATCCACCATCTACTCTCATTGTTACTTTAGGACTAACCTAATGAATTAAGTTATCATTATCGGAAGGGCGACGGTCTTCCGCCGGCCTCCGCTCTATTGGTTACCCAAAGACTTGCACTTTTACTCTCGTCACTAATATGACACTAACCACTAGGGTTATATTTCCAATCATATTCCCTAACTCAACTTCAATCGTCGATCTATCCCCCGGTGGTCCTAAGGTATAATCTACTTTTACTATGCGCAGCCCATGACCTAATACCACCCTGAAATCGAACTTCTAAATCCTTGGGCCAACAGACCCCAAATATTTATCCTAGGGTGGTGTGAGCTAATTAAATGAATGTATTGATTTCCATAATTTTCCTAGGTCATTAAGGCCTTTAATTAAATCCTTTAAATCATTCCCTAGGTCATTTTACACATGAAGTGGTATCAATTAAAATCTACTGACCTAAGGGAATTTTCCTGAGTTTCAAATGAGTAAAATATTACTGTCTACAAGGTCTCATAATTTCCATTTTTATATTTCTATTTATCCCATAATTAATATAGATTCTACATATTTATCATTTTCCAAATGAAGTATAAGAAATATATTGACCAAAATTCCAGGAAAATTACTGAGAATATATATCACTACTTTATGACTAATGGAAGAGTTTCATCAAATTCTACACTGTAGTGACCTACCAAATTCCATTCTTAATTAATTACCAAAATGCCATTATGCTAACTCATTAATTGAAAGTGCATTCAAAATTCTGAAATTATTCCACAAGGCTACTATCACAATTATACAACTATAGAAATATTTCTACAATTTTCCAACATGAAATTCCACCAAATCATGAAGTATAAGAAATATATTGACCAAAATTCCAGGAAAATTACTGAGAATATATATCACTACTTTATGACTAATGGAAGAGTTTCATCAAATTCTACACTGTAGTGACCTACCAAATTCCATTCTTAATTAATTACCAAAATGCCATTATGCTAACTCATTAATTAAAAGTGCATTCAAAAATTCTGAAATTATTCCACAAGGCTACTATCACAATTATACAACTATAGAAATATTTCTACAATTTTCCAACATGAAATTCCACCAAATCATAATTAAATACGAAAAGGGTAAGATAGTAATTTCAAGGTATTTGCTCCAATAGATCTCAAACAGAGATATAAAATTTTCCTAAGTCAAATAAAACATCATTATTTGACTTGACTGAATTTGGGAATTTCCTTTTTATCAAAATCTATTTTTCCAATTTATTTTCAAAAAGGACCTATGTTTTTAAAATTCCAAATAATGGGATTTTTGATCCCAAAAATCCCATAATTAATTCTAGGGGTGGCGAAACGGACCTTGATCGGAGGTTGGTGGCGAGTGTGGCGGCGGTTGCCATGGCCGAGCAAGCTCCGGCGATCTTCTTGCCAAAAACTCGATTCTCCACCGATTGCTATGCTCCAGGACTCGATTTCCACTCCTCTCGACCTTCTGAAGCTGATGGTGGGATTGGATTTGGCCGGGAGTGGCTGTATAGGGAGATATGCTCGAGGTGAGCTCGGGGTGAAGCTTTGGATGCTTCACCCATGGTGCCAAGTGGCTGTCATGCCTCTAAATCCTCTGAAATGAATAGGGGAGGTCGGCCAGCATGCTTATGGGCTGTGGAGTGAAGGCCACATGACTTCTTTTCATCACTTCCCCATTTCTCTCTCCTCTTTTTGGTGGTTTCTCCAAAATACCCTTTTGCATGTAATCTCTCTCCTAATTTTTGGGGTTAGTGGCTGTCCTTGTCCACTTGGCTGGTCATGGGTCAAGTTTGGTGGGCTTGGCCCATGGGAAATGGCTTGGGCTCACATTTTCACCTTTAGGTCAAATAGTTGACTTGTTGACTTGGGGAGTTGACTTGGTCAACATGGTGAGTGGGCTGACCCCACTTGTTGGTCATGAGCCCAATGGCACTACCCAACTTGGGTTGGGTCAAGGGGGTGCCCTACTTAGGCTAATTGGGCTTATGAATGTGGGTTTGACTACTTTAGGCTCAAAGTTGACTTGGGTCAACTAGAGTCAAAATGTTGACCTAGTGGCATGGCCTAGGTCCACTTAGATTGTATTTAGGGTTAAGGCCATGTGGTGGGGTCATGGTGTGGCTAGGGTTCCTATTTAGGCTAGTTTGACCTAGTTTGACTTTGGTCCTAAGGTGGGCCCCACTTGGCTACACCCCACCACCTAGGGTCAAACCTAGCTAATACCCTAACACCCTCCCCATGCCTAACCCAAATCTAAGTTAGGGGTCTAGAAGTAACATTGGGATGTTACAAATCCTATAAACAAAAAAAATAATTTCGTCCCCGAAATTTAAGTTCGGGTCTACGGGGTTCTAATTGCAGGAATCATAAAAACTCATTAGAGGTAACAACCCTCTTCCGAATGCACTTCCCTCATATTTTGGGCTACTCATATTGTGAGGACACGTTTTCAAGTCCCTCGACATTTTATGATCAAAATAAGCTTTAACCACTCCTTGGATTGTAGCCTTACGAGCCATAATCACCAAGTGCTCGTAAATCAACAATTTCATAAGTAGGAATCTTTTCCATTCCGATCCACCTAGGTTTTCGCTTATAATTCAACATGGACTTACAATCATCCCTAGATATCCTATACATTAGACCAACATTATTATGTATAGCAGTAAATCAACTCCCGAGATCCTGATGTGATGAAAAGATCATCATTTTATTTCTCCTAACTTCAAGACTCATCACATCTCTATCCAAGTAGTAATATATGGTTCGTAGTGTGTTCACCTTTCGAGCATACATCAAGTGATCAGTATGGATATTGATGTTCGTACCAGCGACTCTCGATCACTTTTCACATATAGACTAATCCATGAATTTATGAGCGTATCTTCTCAGGTATGGTGAGATCTGATACACTTTCGATTTAGCAAAAAGGAAATCTTATTGAGCACCGGTTACCTTTGTATATGCCCTTGATAGTCAAGATCTATATATCGTTGTCATGAGATCTCCCATTGGTGATTATAATGTTACCACGTGTGTATCCTGGTTCTTAGTGCTATCATGATCAAGGGTCATATATACGTGTACAACCTTGGCTCATCCTATAACTGAAACGTTTACTATCAATATGAACGTTGGTAACGAGTTTTTGACCCTCGGTCGTTTTTCATGTTCAATCTAACCCATAAATTATAAGTGCAAATTTTCAAAATTGAAGCACTTGACTTCTTCATCGATCGATCTTAATAAGCATTCATTTGTTCTCGAATATTTTACTGTACCTTTGATAACAATCAAAATTTTGATTTTCTTCATTGTCATCGATTTCCTTACGGTGGTCATGGTGTTAACAACGGTCTGCCATGGTTCTTGATGTACCCGTAACCAATAGATCATGCCTATGCGTATGCTACAACTAATCATCGACCATATTTCAATTCGTTGAGTCGTTACCTTTGTAAATGTCATGCCTTGACAATTTAACCCTTTATGTGCTTGAAGTTTCAATTTGGTACGCTCATAGTAATTCTCCTATATATGGCCAACTTAATTGACCCGCATGGGGGAATACCTAACTAGAGCTTTTATACTTACGAGGTTAGCTCGAGCCTGTGTAAACTTAATCCTCAAAATTATTATGTCCTGGTAGAGACTATCATACCTTGCACTATCTGATATAGGCAATGCTGAAACTTATTTGTTTTCCTTGTGCGTAGGGTATGCTCATATTGCCTACTCACGGTCAAGCCTTCTGGATTATTATAACACTCGATTCTAAGGATAATAGCATATCCTTAACCATGGGTTGATATTGAAATCCCGAACCTTTTGAGGGCGATTATTAATTCATCGAACATTTTCATTCTGATTTCTGATAATTACGACATGTTCCTAATCAGGAGTTGTTTTGATATCCTGAGTCTTTCCGAAGGTAGGTGTTATATCATCGAACGCATTGTTTTGCCCCTTGTGATCGTCGGAACACATCCAAAGGATCATTCCTATAATTTACCCTTTCTGAATCGGTAATGCTTTTCACTTGCTTTTAAATTTCTGGGGACATCACACCCTCAAAGTCCTAAACAAAATTTTTTTTTTCAACATTTTTGAGCTTTCCCTTTATGGCTCTTCTCATATAATAGTTAAGATTTACAATCACTCCTTCATATTACCCTGACGTTACTTTATCACAATCTGTATGTTTCCAATTGATGACTTGGGTATGTTACGTAGTTACGGGTAATAGTGATCTGTCATCATGCTTATACTTCTTCCAAATTTAGATGATTCTTCCTTGATTTAAAAAAAATTTTCTAGGGTTATGGTACACCAATTGTTGTAGACGTAATTATTCAGTACTTCGAATTATCGTTTCACATTATTTTCCCTCGCGGTACATCTGAGTCCTTTAATCACGTGTTACATTGGTTGGGTTAAGGTGTTTAGAGTGTCCTTGAAACGTGCTTGTTGATGCGGTAATCAAGACTCACCTTGATTGTTTGTACATCCTCTACAACCCATACCGATTCTAATTCGGTCTTTTGATCGTGAGTTGTTCCGATTTCATGTGTATGTGTAATGATTTACATTGTGTCTGTATTAAGGAAATCGCGAGTGTTCATTAGACTATGATATAAGTGGGTACTTACTTCCTTAAACTCGAAATTGGGAAAATCTCTTGAAGTTTTATACGGCCTTCCCTAGCTTCAAGGTCATATGTATTCATCACTAAGCCAGTGTTTATGCATCTTTCACAGAACTAAATTTGTTATCCTCCTCCTTCACTTACCCCTATGGTCTTGGGGTACTTATGAGAGTGAAAAGCCATTCTCGAAACATTCTACTTTCCTATTTCACTCGTGAATTTATTGTGTTCCCAACTTGTCGTTAACAGACTATGCTGCTTAAGATTAATAAGTAGGGTGAAGTTCTTCGAGAGTCCTAACCTTCCGGGGAGGATTTGATCATCATACTGGTCATGTATATACAATTCTCATCTTTACTTGAGTGACCTTTGAATATGTCAAGTTTTTAGATCACTATGCTTGCGACACATGCTTAATGAGAAAGGCTTAGAAAAATTCGGGTTGTTATCAATATAGCCCTATAAACAAAAGGTTAAGCCCCCATATATTTTGGTTAATTTTCCTTTGACATTCACAATGTAGTCATCTTGTACATGCCTTAATCCTTAGGGCTAACAATCTTTGGCATGGATTTCCACTTTAATTGATATGTTATCTACCTTAGGCCTTCAAGGTTACCATACGACAATCTGTTCAAGGTCAACATGTGACCAACTAGGAAGTGTCTCTTCTAGAATTTGAATTCTTATTCGATCTTTGGTATTTATCACCGTGATTGTCTTGCGTAATCCAGTCATCGGTACTAGGATTAAGCTTACGAGTACCCTACTGATCCACTATTAAGCTTATGCATCAATTCTTCTCGAGGTGGTCCTTATCAGTTTGAGTAAGAATTGGCAACATCATTCGATATGCGACTTAGGAACACCGAGGTTTAAGCCTTAAGTAGGGACTCTGGTATTTAGATCTTTCTTTAATCGACTTGGTTATCCATGTATCGTAACTAATCTACACTTGATGTCGATCTTTGGCCTAAGGTACGACACAAAATCCTCTTGGTAAGTCATACTAGGGTGGTGTCCTAGTTGGATTGGCCTAACTCATTGCCTAATGGACTATTTTATGTGACTTTTTACACATGGGCACACCATTGCTTCCGCTGCATAGTTTGTCCGCAAACTAATGCTCGAGCGGGGTGTTCCAGTGTTGTGGACTTCTTTCTCATATGATCGTTTGTTCAAGTGATACCAGTTTGTAAGATCCTCCCCCTTACCAAGGGAGCCCTGATCTTATGCCCAGAACCGCCGCCTTACGGTGACACTAACTCACGGGTTAGTCGACACCGCAAGACGCCGATCCTGCCGGCTAGTACGATCATAACCTGTTCGGCCAATATGAGAAACAGAAGCAAGGTATATAGTAAACAAAACTACATAAGTCCACAGCCACAGAGTACATATCATATAAAAGAAATGATGAGTACATAAATATAGTCCACAATGAGTACAACAAAAGAGTGTAATAAGGGCATATGCCCAGTACATCAATATCAAATCACACACTCTCTCAATCTACTAGTAGCGGAATCTATCATCTCAAATCATCACGTCTGAACCTGTGCTCCAGTAGTGGTAGTCGGCATCTACTCCTCAAGTCCTGCCTCTTCGTCGTGCTGGTCCATCTCCTCGAGCTCCTAAAAATAGTATGGTCACCGACCATTAGTCAAAAAGACTAAGTCGTTTCCTCCACACCTCGCCCCGTCGCTCTTAGGCACCGAGCGGGAGGAAGAAGCGGAGGACAACAAGGGGTAGCAAAGGTGGAAGCAGGTGACAAGAGTATACTAACAGTTGTGATAAGTATAGTTATCCTACTCTAGCAGTTCTAAGTAAGTAGTACTAGTAAGTAAAACAGTACTGTAAAAGAAAGAACTGAAAGTAAGAGCAGGAAAGTAAGTACTGAAAAGTAAACTATCTACCATCACAGACGTACCTTAAATTATAAAAATGCCCATACAAATTTATAAGTTAAGGTTTCCAGGAATTGTAACTTATCATATAAAAGAGCCCATACTAATTTATATGATAAGGATCTATGATTGCGTATGCCCTAATATGTATGAATGTTTATGATGCAATTTATGTAGCAGGCAAGTGCAACACACAAACACTACTCCGTGATCACAGACCTTTAGTTCCCACTTTTTGAGAGCTTGCATCACTCTCGGGTACTACCGTTGTGGCTACGGCAACAGCGGAGCGGGCTCTCCACTTCTAGGTGGGTATAAGCACTACCAGACCTAGACCCCTCTCATACGCCTCCGTACACATCCCAGGTGCACTCTAGAGTCTTGCGTACGTATTTTGATGACTACCCGTCAGTCTTGTAGGTCGAGTGTACGTCTTCGGGGATTCCGCAGTATTATATATATAGCATACTGGCCCCTCCACCCGTACCCCTCGCCCGAGTCATCGTACTGCCATCGGTGCATCGACTGGCCAGTCCCGCGTGACTCGCCACTAATTTTATGCACATGCAAGGTATTAATCTGAGCTTCCTGCTCGTACTGATATTGCTAACACATTCCCTCCAATCCAATTTGGGTGAGCAAGTGCTTGTATCCCTCCAACCTTATGAAACAGGTGAGCAAGCCACTCACATCCCTCCAACCCGGTACGGGTGAGCATATAGACATACCAATACCTTTCAAACCAACACGGGCGAGCAAGTAGTCAACAGACTCCAAGTCTCTCCAACCCGGCACCGTGATAAGAACAAGTACAGTTTTAACTAGCCTATTAGGCTACTCTTGTCTACCGGTTATTATACTTAGTGATTTAGGGGTTAATCCCAGGACTGCCCAAGGTATGCCCATTGAAGGGGTCTCGAAGGCACTAGGAACCAAGATGGGATGACAAGCCCAAAGTTCCCTTTCGCAAGGATAATTACTTTTAGTTGTTGTCTACCCAAGATCCACCATCTACTCTCATTGTTACTTTAGGACTAACCTAATGACTTAAGTTATCATTATCGGAAGGGCGACGGTCTTCCGCCGACCTCCGCTCTATTGGTTACCCAAAGACTTGCACTTTTACTCTCGTCACTAATATGACACTAACCACTAGGGTTATATTTCCAATCATATTCCCTAACTCAACTTCAATCGTCGATCTATCCCCCGGTGGTCCTAAGGTATAATCTACTTTTACTATGCGCAGCCCATGACCTAATACCACCCTAAAATTGAAATTCTAAATCCTTGGGCCAACAGACCCCAAATATTTATCCTAGGGTGGTGTGAGCTAATTAAATGAATGTATTGATTTCCATAATTTTCCTAGGTCATTAAGGCCTTTAATTAAATCCTTTAAATCATTCCCTAGGTCATTTTACACATGAAGTGGTATCAATTAAAATCTACTAACCTAAGGGAATTTTCCTGAGTTTCAAATGAGTAAAATATTACTGTCTACAAGGTCTCATAATTTCCATTTTTATATTTCTATTTATCCCATAATTAATATAGATTCTACATATTTATCATTTTCCAAATGAAGTATAAGAAATATATTGACCAAAATTCCAGGAAAATTACTGAGAATATATATCACTACTTTATGACTAATGGAAGAGTTTCATCAAATTCTACACTGTAGTGACCTACCAAATTCCATTCTTAATTAATTACCAAAATGCCATTATGCTAACTCATTAATTGAAAGTGCATTCAAAATTCTGAAATTATTCCACAAGGCTACTATCACAATTATACAACTATAGAAATATTTCTACAATTTTCCAACATGAAATTCCACCAAATCATGAAGTATAAGAAATATATTGACCAAAATTCCAGGAAAATTACTGAGAATATATATCACTACTTTATGACTAATGGAAGAGTTTCATCAAATTCTACACTGTAGTGACCTACCAAATTCCATTCTTAATTAATTACCAAAATGCCATTATGCTAACTCATTAATTGAAAGTGCATTCAAAAATTCTGAAATTATTCCACAAGGCTACTATCACAATTATACAACTATAGAAATATTTCTACAATTTTCCAACATGAAATTCCACCAAATCATAATTAAATACGAAAAGGGTAAGATAGTAATTTCAAGGTATTTGCTCCAATAGATCTCAAACAGAGATATAAAATTTTCCCAAGTCAAATAAAACATCATTATTTGACTTGACTGAATTTGGGAATTTCCTTTTTATCAAAATCTATTTTTCCAATTTATTTTCAAAAAGGACCTATGTTTTTAAAATTCCAAATAATGGGATTTTTGATCCCAAAAATCCCATAATTAATTCTAGGGGTGGCGAAACGGACCTTGATCGGAGGTTGGTGGCGAGTGTGGCGGCGGTTGCCATGGCCGAGCAAGCTCCGGCGATCTACTTGCCAAAAACTCGATTCTCCACCGATTGCTATGCTCCAGGACTCGATTTCCACTCCTCTCGACCTTCTGAAGCTGATGGCGGGCTTGGATTTGGCCGGGAGTGGCTGTATAGGGAGATATGCCCGAGGTGAGCTCGGGGTGAAGCTTTGGATGCTTCACCCATGGTGCCAAGTGGCTGTCATGCCTCTAAATCCTCTGAAATGAATAGGGGAGGTCGGCCAGCATGCTTATGGGCTGAGGAGTGAAGGCCACATGGCTTCTTTTCATCACTTCCCCATTTCTCTCTCCTCTTTTTGGTGGTTTCTCCAAAATACCCTTTTGCATGTAATCTCTCTCCTAATTTTTGGGGTTAGTGGCTGTCCTTGTCCACTTGGCTGGTCATGGGTCAAGTTTGGTGGGCTTGGCCCATGGGAAATGGCTTGGGCTCACATTTTCACCTTTAGGTCAAATAGTTGACTTGTTGACTTGGGGAGTTGACTTGGTCAACATGGTGAGTGGGCTGACCCCACTTGTTGGTCATGAGCCCAATGGCACTACCCAACTTGGGTTGGGTCAAGGGGGTGCCCTACTTAGGCTAATTGGGCTTATGAATGTGGGTTTGACCACTTTAGGCACAAAGTTGACTTGGGTCAACTAGAGTCAAAATGTTGACCTAGTGGCATGGCCTAGGTCCACTTAGATTGTATTTAGGGTTAAGGCCATGTGGTGGGGTCATGGTGTGGCTAGGGTTCCTATTTAGGCTAGTTTGACCTAGTTTGACTTTGGTCCTAAGGTGGGCCCCACTTGGCTACACCCCACCACCTAGGGTCAAACCTAGCTAATACCCTAACACCCTCCCCATGCCTAACCCAAATCTAAGTTAGGGGTCTAGAAGTAACATTGGGATGTTACAATGTTCATATGTATTGAATGAAGGAAGTTCACTCAACACCAGATGGCCTTAAGCACTGAGTAAAGACTAAACAATCAAAGCCTTAGCATTGCTAAGGAAGAAATCTGGTTAAGTCCAGAAGCATTGAGTGAAGGAAGTTCACTCAATGTCCAGAGCCAGAAGCATTAAGTAAAGCTCGAGTTATCAAAGCCGCAGAGAATCTGCCAAGAAATCTTGCTAAGTACAGAAGCATTGAGTGAATAATGTTCAATCAACACCATGCAGAGAAAGTATCGACAGAATATAGTTCAGTCAGAGCTGCAGTTTTGGTTGATACAGAATTCTGTCTAAGGATAGAAGTATTGAGGGATGTCAACTCACTCAATGCCTATTCAACATAAAATCTATTTAAGGACAGAAGCATTGAGTGAAGGTAGTTCACTCAATGCCTCTTCAATAAAACAGGCAAAGGCAGAAAATGTTGAGTGAAGACAACTTACTCAACGCCTTCATACAGAGACAATTGACCAAGTCCAGATGCATTGAGTGATGAAGGCTCACTCAACACCTATTCAGTTAGACTGCAAATGTCTATATTCGTTGAGTGATGACTGATCACTCAACGCATGAAGATGTATAAATCTGCCCAAGTGTTTTGTCTTTGAGTGGCAAGGATTCACTCAAATGCCTATGCACAAGTGTGAATTTGGCTAATTTCACAAATGCGGTGTCATGATGACGTCAGGAGAAATTCAAATGTTGCAGGAATTGAACTGTAGACGACAAATGGCGCTGCTTGCCTATTGTACAACATTTAATGCAAAAGACAAGTTACAGCTACCAAATCCTAGTGTTCACATTGCTGAAAGAGCTGTTGAACGACAAAATAGAAAAGAAAGAGGTCAAGGAAGAATACATGGACTTTTTTGGAATTATAGAGCTTCATCTTCTTCCTCTTGACCAAGTTGCACAGTTAAAGATGTTGGAACCTTAGGTTCTGATTTGGGTTAGGATCACTATTAGGATGATTAGTTTGACCCAAAATATATAGTCTAAGGGTCATAGGTCTTTCCAGGTATTCCTCAGAAAGAATCCCAGAAGAAGTGCAGAAGAATTCCAGAGAAAATCCGTTTTGAGGTTCAGAAATTTTAGCTCCAGAAATAGTAGAACGGAGTTCAACTATTGCAGTCCAGAAATAGTAGAATGGAGTTCAACTATTGCAGTCCAGAAATAGTTGAACGGAGTTCAACTATTGCAGTCCAGAAATAGTTGAACGGAGATCAACTATTGCAGTCCAGAAATAGTTGAACGCAGAATCTCTGAACGCAGAATCTCTGAACTCAGAAATCTTTGAACGCAGAAATCTTTGAACGCAGAATCTCTGAACGCAGAATCTCTGAACTCAGAAATCTTTGAACGCAGAAATCTTTGAACGCAGAATCTCTGAACGCAGAATCTCTGAACTCAGAAATCTTTGAACGCAGAAATCTTTGAACGCAGAAATCTCTGAATGCAGGAATCTCTGAACGCAGAATCTCTGAACGCAGAATCTTTGAACGCAGAAATCTTTGAACGCAGAATCTTTGAACGCAGAAATCTTTGAACGCAGAAATCTTTGAACGCAGAAATCTTTGAACGCAGAAATCATTGAACGCAGAAATCTTTGAACGCAGAAATCTCTGAATGAAGAATCTCTGAGCTCAGCTCAACGATCTCCGAGCTGAGCTCAACGATCTTTGAACGCAGTTTGAAGAAGCTTTAAAATTCAGTGTTGTGATTTCATGTGCCGTTTTTCAGACAGATTTATTTACAGCTGGCAGATTTAATTCAGGCTATTGAGGCGATTACAACTATCAGAATTAATGTTATATATTCTTAAGAATATAGCCGTTTGGAGGCTGCATTAATTATGGATTAAAAAAATAGATTTAATGCCAATTGATTCCCAAAATAAATTACCATTCTTGGGAAAAGGCTTCAGCCGTTTCAAGGCAAGAATTCAAATGTTTGAATTAGTCCAAGGGATATATAATATATATCATAAAGTGACAGAGAAAGAAGAAGCAGGCATATACAGATTCTATTCATCTTCTCCATCTGCTCCAGGCTTTCAAGAGACACAAAATCAACATCAGTCTAAAAGCTTGTTGGAGAGCAACATCAACTTGAAGGCCTACACCCTGAAGCAAAGCTTCCACTCCTGAACTATTCTACATCTCAGGGGGAGCTTTGACAACAACAATCCACTTGTGCTTCTCTTTGCTTGTTGAACAGAGAAGACAACATCAACTCTTCCTTCCTCCTGTACAAAGGGTTCTTGAACTCCCTTCAAAAGTTCTGCTTGGTTTCTGAGACCTTATCAAAACTCAGTGGTGGCAAGACACCTGATCAAAAAATCTAGATTTGGTTTTTGAGCACCTTATCAAAAGCTCATTGGTGCCCAGGACACCTGATCAACTCATCCTGTAGTGGATTCCTACCAGGGTGGTAGAAGAGTGGATGTACCCAGATTTGGGGAACCACTATAATCCTTGTGTTGTCTGGATTGCTTGATCTGTTTTCTTCCTTATGTGCTGTGAATTTTATTTTGCATTTCATTTTCTAAAAACTCTTAAGCATATCAGATCTATCACCTCACTTTCAATTGGTATCAGAGGGAGGTTGATTGTTTGTACAGGCTAACACCTGAATCAAAAGATCCTTGATAGATCTTATTATTTTTAAGAGTTTTCATGGCACAAAATGAAGAATATTCTAGCACCAGGCCTCCTAAGTGCAACATAAACAAATTTGCACTTTGGAAGACAAGAATTATGTCATTTATGGACAATATTGATGAAGAAATATTTTATGCCATCATGACAGGTCTCCCAACCTCAGCAACAACAAAAAGGGTCAGGCTAGTTGATGCCAGAGCCATGAATATCCTAGCACAGTCATTATCTGATGACTTGTTCCAGGAAGTTGTTGAATGCTCAACAGCTAAGGAGATATGGGATTCTCTTCATCAAATGGCTTCTGAATCAGTGGATGGAACAACAGAAAGAAGCCACAACATCTTATTTAAAGGAGGAGAATCAATATCCCTAGATATTATTTGGGATGTATAAAATGATGAATCATCATTTGAAGATGAAGAGGAGGAAGCAAGGGCCAAAAAATTCTGCTTAATGGCCATCAATACTTCCTATAGCAGCTTAGAGGCTGAACAAACAGAAGGAAAATCAAAACCTGAAGAGGATCGGGTATTATCTAACTTTGTTTTCAGTTCAATTAACTTAGAACTTCAATTTTGCTGCCAAGATTCAATAAAACCTGAGGAGGAAACAAAACTTCTCAGAGGAATGTTTTCAGAATATATTCAAAGGAAGAAGAAACATTTTAATCGACGAAATGAGTTCAAATCGTCGAACTCAGATCGACGATCCTATATAAAATCGTCGAACTCAGATCGACGATCCTATATAAAATCGTCGAACTCAGTCTGCTATTTCATAAATTTGATTTATAATTATAAGGATAAACTATTTAAAATATTTTCAAATCCTTCTCTTATTTGGAACAAATTTATCAGGAAACATCTTTTCTTAGGTCTGCTTTTATCTTTATGATATCTTGTTCAAAATTATGTTAGGACTTCTGTATGAGAATCCTCTGTCAGATAACTTTATATTTCTTATAGATCTTTTTCTAAATTCATCTAGATTGAGTCCTCTACTCTTTTTGCATTGGTCAGCAGTGATCATGGCACTGAGTTTGAATCTCTTCTGATGAAAAGAAATTCTATAGGACGGAAGATATCAGACTTTGTTTTTCAGATTCAGAACCCTAATAAAATTTGCTAGACAAATATCATTTTTCTGCTAATATATCCTTTTTAAGGAGAGAGCAATCTCTACCATAGCTTTCTGCAGGTACCATCTATAAGAGTTAGCTGGATGACTCAATCAAAATCCAATTTTCAAAGTCATCCCAGCCTCCTCCAATCATAGTTACTGCATCAACATAGGGGGAGTTTATAATGCCAGCAGCAGTCAGTTTTTAACAGCAATAGAAGACAGCTATGCAAAGCTTTTCCTTTTATATCTTATGCTTTGTAACATTTATTGTAATATTTTCATTTTCATGTAAATAGTAATCCTAACCCAAATAGGGGGAGATTGTTGGAACCTTAGGTTCTGATTTGGGTTAGGATCACTATTAGGATGATTAGTTTGACCCAAAATGTATAGTCTAAGGGTCATAGGTCTTTCCAGGTATTCCTCAGAAAGAATCCCAGAAGAAGTGCAGAAGAATTCCAGAGAAAATCAGTTTTGAGGTTCAGAAATTTTAGCTCCAGAAATAGTAGAACGGAGTTCAACTATTGCAGTCCAGAAATAGTAGAACGGAGTTCAACTATTACAGTCCAGAAATAGTTGAACGGAGTTCAACTATTGCAGTCCAGAAATAGTTGAACGGAGATCAACTATTGCAGTCCAGAAATAGTTGAACGCAGAATCTCTGAACGCAGAATCTCTGAACTCAGAAATCTTTGAACGCAAAAATCTTTGAACGCAGAATCTCTGAACGCAGAATCTCTGAACTCAGAAATCTTTGAACGCAGAAATCTTTGAACGCAGAATCTCTGAACGCAGAATCTCTGAACTCAGAAATCTTTGAACGCAGAAATCTTTGAACGCAGAAATCTCTGAACGCAGGAATCTCTGAACGCAGAATCTCTGAACGCAGAATCTTTGAACGCAGAAATCTTTGAACGCAGAATCTTTGAACGCAGAAATCTTTGAACGCAGAAATCTTTGAACGCAGAAATCTTTGAACGCAGAAATCTTTGAACGCAGAAATCTCTGAACGAAGAATCTCTGAGCTCAGCTCAACGATCTCCGAGCTGAGCTCAACGATCTTTGAACGCAGTTTGAAGAAGCTTTAAAATTCAGTGTTGTGATTTCATGTGCCGTTTTTCAGACAGATTTATTTACAGCTGGCAGATTTAATTCAGGCTATTGAGGCGATTAAACCTATCAGAATTAATATTATATATTCTTAAGAATATAGCCGTTTGGAGGCTGCATTAATTATGGATTAAAAAAATAGATTTAATGCCAATTGATTCCCAAAATAAATTACCATTCTTGGGAAAAGGCTTCAGCCGTTTCAAGGCAAGAATTCAAATGTTTGAATTAGTCCAAGGGATATATAATATATATCATAAAGTGACAGAGAAAGAAGAAGCAGGCATATACAGATTCTATTCATCTTCTCCATCTGCTCCAGGCTTTCAAGAGACACAAAATCAACATCAGTCTAAAAGCTTGTTGGAGAGCAACATCAACTTGAAGGCCTACACCCTGAAGCAAAGCTTCCACTCCTGAACTATTCTACATCTCAGGGGGAGCTTTGACAACAACAATCCACTTGTGCTTCTCTTTGCTTGTTGAACAGAGAAGACAACATCAACTCTTCCTTCCTCCTGTACAAAGGGTTCTTGAACTCCCTTCAAAAGTTCTGCTTGGTTTCTGAGACCTTATCAAAACTCAGTGGTGGCAAGACACCTGATCAAAAAATCTAGATTTGGTTTTTGAGCACCTTATCAAAAGCTCATTGGTGCCCAGGACACCTGATCAACTCATCCTGTAGTGGATTCCTACCAGGGTGGTAGAAGAGTGGATGTACCCAGATTTGGGGAACCACTATAATCCTTGTGTTGTCTGGATTGCTTGATCTGTTTTCTTCCTTATGTGCTGTGAATTTTATTTTGCATTTCATTTTCTAAAAACTCTTAAGCATATCAGATCTATCACCTCACTTTCAAAAGAGTTTGCTCCTTCTATTCAAATATGAAGTTCAAGAAAGTTAGTTATTGACATTTTCATCTTCAATAGCAAGTTCAGAGAGTTATCTAACTGAGGTAGAAGAAGAAACGAAGCAATCCATTGTTACAGTGGCTTCACAACTCAAGCAGAACTAATATTGAAGGTCCATTCCTGAAGCTATGAAGAAGAAAGGACATAATCATTTCAGTTCTGGAAATGGCAAACTCAGAGATTATTTCTCTGCAGCCATTCATCAACAATAACCAACCTTTCATTTGTAGGATCATTACTGATCTTAGTGTAAACCTGATCTATAAAGCCTGAGGTAGGGTCTTCCTGTAGATCTGAGTTGTAGGGCCTTTGGGCCTGAGTTGTAGGATTCCAGCTTGGAATTTGAGTGGTAGAATCCTTGTGTGGATCTAAGTTATGGCTAAGTGCCTGAGCTGTAGGAGATTTATCCTCTGAGGTAGGATCTAGTGTTGGATCTGAGTGTAGGGCTTTCCTCCAATATTGAGTGTAGGACTTTGCCTAAAGTCTAAGGTAGATAGTCTAGTGCAGATTATTGAGTTGTAGGAGATTATATTTCTGAGTGTAGGGCCTTGGGCCTGAAGTAGGAGTTGGAGGAGTCTGAGAGATTCTTAGGAATCTGGGTTGTAAGCTCTTGGAGCTGTGGTTGAAGGAGTTGGCCTTGGCTAACAAACTGTTAGAAGGGTGAGAGGGATAGATGGTGTACCCATACTCTAGGGGAACCATTATAAACCATTTTTGTGCTGATTGTGTGTTTTTGAAAGCAAACCTAAACTAATCACAGCTAACCAAAGTCAAAAAAATCACTAAAAGGAAGAAAAACTTATTCACGCCCCTCTAGGTGTTTAGCTACTCTTGAATTTTAAAACTTTCAAGTGGTCTTAGAGGGAGGTTGCTCAAAAAGGACATAACAGTCTGAGCTGATCTCTAGGAGTTGCTACCTATGGGAGAGTTTTCAACAACTATGAGCTAAATGACAAGTTCCATAGATCTCTAACTAGAGACTAGGATAAGAAGATATGTGTCATCAAATAGTTGGCCAAGCTAGCTGAAACTCCTCTACACATATTGTTTGGAAAGTTGTTCTCTTATGAGGTGCAACAATCTACTAGAAAGGAGGAGGAGACCTCTAGCAGAGCTCAAGACAAGGAAAATACTATGGCCTTCAAGGCTGAGAGCTCTAAGAAGAGCAAGGAGAGGATTGCCTCTCCCCTTATAAGGCCTGCTGATTCAGACTGTACAACCCCATATTCGATGAGTAGGTATTCCCCCCCAGATACAATTGCTTCCCGGGATCTCTAGGAGCGAGACCCTGCTGTTCATTGGCATCGAGTGGAGTTTAGCCTCTCAATGCCTTCTGTTCCTTGGCATTGAGTGGGGCGAGTGCACTCTCAAAACCTTCTATTCCTTGGCGTCGAGTGGAGTTTTGGCTTCTAAACTCCTTTTGTTCCTTGGCGTTGAGTGCGGGGAGTGCACTCAACAGTGCCTTCAGCTCCTTGGCATCGAGTGGAGTTTTATCCTCTCAATGCCTACTATTCCTTGGCATTGAGTGTGGCGAATACACTCAGTGCCTTCTGTTCCTGGCATTGAATGGAGTTTTTGCCTCTCAGCGCCTTTTGTTCCTTGGCGTCGAGTGGAGTTTTGAGCTCTCAGCGCCTTCTATTCCATGGCATTGATTGGAGTTTTGGACTCTCTACACCTTCTATTCCTCAGCATTGAGTGAGGCGAGTTCACTCAGTGACTTTTGTTCCTTGGCAGTGAATAGTGCGAGACCCTTCTAGAACCATCCAAAGCGTGGTACCGTATAGGCGAGTGCCATGCTTCCCCAGCACTCATCCCTTTAGGCGAGTGGTACCCCCATGGACTGCTCGCCTAGCAGGGTGCCGTAGAGGCGAGTGCCTGGATTCCCCAGCACTCGCACCCTTAATCTAATGATGCCACATGGACCACTTGCCCAGTGGGGTGTCGCAGAGGCGAGTGTATAGCTTCCCTAGCACTCGCCCCTTTGGGCGAGTGGTGCTTCTATGAACCACTCACCTAGTGGGGTCCAGAGGTAAAATTTCCTACATGCCCTTACAGGGCTACAAATAGCCATCCAAAATAGTAGAGTTTGGCTATTGGTAGACCACTTTGGGCTGCATATAGCTATTTATATAGCGGATCTATGCTAGTTGCAGGCCAGACTTAGAAATCTATAAATAGACCCAAGGGGGTACCTCAAATGGCAAGTTTTTCTAGTTCTCTTACTCTCTTATCTTATAACGCTTTCTGAGGTGCACTTAGATCAGCATAGGCTAAGGAGGGGAAGTGCTCTAAGATCTTCCGGGCATGTGGTGGGACCTCCATGCTGAAGCCTTGGGTCTATTTCTAGTTCTAAGGTTTTGGTCATCTGAGCTTGTGAGGAGAAGTAAGTATGCGATCACCCCTTCCCCAAGGGTTTGAACTCCACAAGAAGCTGGTTTTCAGTATCAACATTTTTGTGTGGTGAGCATGGAGAGTGATCAACACTGAAAATCTTCTATGAGTTCGATGGCTGGAGACAAAGGACGAGGTTCGAGCAGGGCTGACTTACCACCTACCCCTCCACTCTCTACCCTCGGGATGTTCGAGTACATCTGATAAGTAATGCGGAATCTCGTCATGTTCGCACTTGACACTCGTGTCGAGTGCTCGACGCCAGTAGTCCTAGTTGTCATAGCCCCAACCTTGGCGATAATGCCCTCGATAGGCGAGCTGGGAAGGAGGTAGTAGAAGAGGGGAGGGAGTGAGATCTGCTGGGGCGAGTTCTGTTCCCCGGCTCGGTTAGTGCGGGTATGTTTGGCAAGATCGACCCGCGAGATTACCCGGCTTGTCTGATAGGAGGAGGCAGTCCCTTCAGCGAGTTGGTTTTGTCTGCACCAGTTCCAACGGGGTTTTGAGAGTCGTAGATGTCCTACTACACCAGGAAGGATGATCCGGTGAAACACATCCAGTGGTTTGAGGATGTGGTCTCGATCTGGAAGACGTCGAATTTGTTCAAGTGCAGCCTCTTTGTCATAACCATCAAGGAGAGGGCAAGAGATTGGTTCCAATAGCTGCCGGCCAGCTCCATCTATTTCGAGGACCTACGTCGCGGGTTCATGCTGAGGTTCACCACTTCCAAAAAGAGGAAGAAAGAGTCTGAGTCTCTGCTCCACATCAAGCAAGGTGTGAATGAGACTAGGGGAGATACATGGACCGATTCCAAGAAGAGGCCCTCCAGGTACAGGAGATGCTAGGGCATACCTTGATGATGGCGTTGACCTTGGAACTATAGTAGGGATTCTTCAGGATGGAGCTAAAGATGGTGTCGTCTCTCTCCTTCGAGGAGATGATGGAGAGGGCAGTAAGGGAAGCTAATGGGGGGCATCAAACCCTAAGTTCATAATGAAGTTGTCCAGGTGGGCCACAGAGGAGGAGCTGAAAAGTGTCAGGGGACAGGAGGTGCGAAAAGCAGAACCCCAGTAAAGGGAGCAGCAATAGCTGCTGTAGGAGCAGCAGCCAAGGTGGAGGTGCTAGGAGCCGAACAATCGGCTGTGCTGGAGGTATCTGGGGTGGCAAGATAAGGGCTAGTAGAGAGCTTTCAATGGAGGAGACAATGACCACGGGGTAAAGGGTCAATTCAATCAATTCAAACCTCTAGGCTGGAGATTGGGCCAAACACCACCTCTCCCCGATCAACATAAGGCTATGGTGATAGCCTTGAGGAGGAGGAGTAGAGGCCAGCAAAGGAGGAGGAAAGGAGGAAGGGCAGAGATGCCCTATTGTGACTTCCATAAAGAGGAGGGCCATGCCATGAACAAGTGCCTGGTGTTCCTCGAGATGAGGAGAAATTGGGAGTAGCATCAACAACCCCTCCAAGAAGTGTGGATTGAGGAAGTCATGCCCGGGGCAGAGGAAGATAGGTGCGAGGACCAGGCTGATGTTAGAGGTCGCTAAGGGATTGGGGTGATCCACGAGGGGGTGGGGGTTGAGGGATCCCGCAAAGCAAGACTCCATAATATGTACTGTCGGAGCATTTCTTCGACGTCTCTAACTCTATCCCCAGAGGAGAAGATCACCTTATTAAGAAAGGATATACTGGATCATGAGGATCCATTCTGCGATGTACTGGTGATCCAGGTCGCGATCAAATATTTTACTGTCCCTCAGATCCTCATTGATAACGGGAGCTCGGTCAACGTCGTCTTTAAGAAGGCATTCGAACCGATGAAGGTGTAGGACAGGAGGGGGTTGGCCTCGGATGGTCTTCTCTTATGATTCTCCGAGAAGAGGAAGGAAGTGGAAGGAGGAGTAGGACTCCATGTCACCATGGGGTGGGGGGGGCAGCCCAGAAAGTACAGGTTCGTCATCCTGGATGCTCTTAGTAGCTACGATGCCATCTTCAGATGGCCCCTCATCAGTTCCTTTCGCTGCGTGCCCTCCTCCTTCCATCAATGTTTGAAGTTCAACGGCGATGGAATCCAGGTAAGGATTCGGGGAGACACCAAAGTGGCAAGGGACTGTTATATCCCTGCGGTGAACTCCATCTCTTGCAGGGAGGAGCCGAGGAGATGGAGAGGAGGATGGAGGAAGAGTTCAGGCAGGAGGCTGTAGGATGAGCAGAGGAGATGGAGGTAGAGGAGGAAGAGGTCCGTACCCGCATGGAGGCAGCAGGGGAAGTTCTAGTGGAGCAGGTCGAGGTAATGGCCACGAAGGAAGCTAAGGAAGAAGTTCTGGCCCCAGGTAAGGGGACTGAAGGAAAGTGGGGAGATCAGTCTTGGCTGGAAGCAGCGGAGGAGGTGGTTGAGATGGAGGTTCCCACCCGAGAAGGCAGGGTGTAGAAGGTGGGGATCAGCAGAGGGATAAGCCTTGAGGACCAGGGGAGGATATTAGAGTGCATCCAAAATAATGTGGATATATTTGCATAGAGCGTGGCCGATATGTCGGGGATTGATGCAAATGTTGCCTGCCACTGCCTCAACCTGGATCCTGAGGCTCTCCACATCCGGCAGAAGAAGAGGTCTACCGCAGACAAGCTGGCCGAGCCCATCCAGGAGGAGGCGGGTAAGCTCCTCAAGGCAGGATTCGTTTTAGAGATCCAGTATTTAGGCTTGGTCACCAATGTTGTAATGGTTAAAAAAGGAGACAGCCACTAGAGGATGTGTGTAGATTTTTCTATTCTTAATAAATCATGTCCTAAAGATTGTAACCCCTTACCGCGGATTAACGCGCTTGTTGACTCAGCAGTTGGTTTTTCTGTAATGAGTTTTCTAGATGCTTTTTCAGGTTATCATCAGATCAAGATGCACCCGCCTGATATCAAAGATGACTCCATTATCACCGGGAATGGGTGCTACTTCTACTAGATAATGCCTTTTGGGCTAAAAAATGCAGGGGCAACATAACAAAGGATGATGGACCAGGTCTTCTGGGAGTAGATGGGGAGGAACCTGGAGGTGTATATAGATGATCTCACGATCAAGAGTCGTGATGTTTACTCTCACCTCCAGGAACTGGAAGATACCTTCGGCACCCTGCAGAAATAAAAAATGAGGCTGAAACCCTTGAAGTGTGTCTTCTGGGCAAGCAGGGGTAAGTTCCTAGGCCATCTACTTACTCCCGCAGGTGTAGATCCCAAAGCTGATTAGGTAAGGGCCATCATGGAGTAGGGATTGATTCAGAATGCCAAGGAGGACCAGCAGTGGACAGGGAAGTTGGCATGAATGATCAGGTTCCTCTCTCGGGAAGGAGAAAAGTGCTCCCCCTTCTTCAATGCGCTAAAGCGAAATCAGAATTTTGAATGGTCTAAGGAATGCGAGGAGGCGTTCCAAGCCTTGAAGAGGCAGCTGACCCAGGCTCTACTACTCTAGGGACCGAAGGAGGGGGAAGATCTATCCCTGTATCTTGGGGTCGGGGCCAAGCCCCTGAGCTCTATCCTTATCTGAGATGAGGGGAAGAAGACCCTAACCATTTATTACCTGAGCAGGGTCTGAGGAAGACGGAGCTTTGATAACCGATTCTGGAGAAGTTAGTCTTTGCTCTGGTCATCTAGGCTCATAGGCTCTTGCCCTACTTCCAGGCACACTCCATCCGAGTGGTGGCTGATCACCACCTCCGTAACATCTTTAAGGGGGTGGATCACTCATGAAGGTTGGCAAAGTGGTCGTTGGAGCTGAGTGAATTTGATATATATTTTGTTCCCCGTCTCTCGATCAAGGCTCAATCGATGGTCGACTTCTTCATTGACTATGTGGTTGAAGTAGCGGAGGCCGAGCTTACTAACCCAGTTCCCTGGATGGTGAAGGTGGATGGCGCGTGGGGGAGACATTCCTTGGGGGTATGAGTGATCCTGGATATCCCCTAGGGAATGAAGATTGAACAAACAGTGGTCATCAATTTTACCGTCACCAACAATCAAGAGGAGTATGAAGCAGTGATAGCAGGGTTGCTTATGTCCAGGGAGTCGGGGTGCAGGATGTGGAGGTGCTCATGGACTCCATGGTGGTGGCCTCCCAGATAAATGTGGAGTTTGAGGCCAAGGAACCGAGTCTCTAATTGTACTTATCATAAGTAAAGCGAGTTATCGACATGTTCTAAACGTTCTCCATCAAACATATGACGTGAGGGGAAAACAAGCAGGTGGATTAGTTGGCCAAGCACTGACCCCGAGTGGGAGGTACCATCACTGAATTGTTCCACCCTTCCATCGAAGAGGGAGAGCTGATGGAGGTGGACTAATGCCCCTCGTGGATGGATCCTTTTGCAACCTTTCTATCCATAGGGGAGTTCCAGAAGGGTATGGATAAAAAGCAATTCAAGCACAAGTCAACGTACTATCTTATATGCAAGGGGAAGTTATATCGCAAGACCCTCTCAGGGCTCCTAACACGTTGTGTGGTCGAGGGGGAGGTCAAGAGGATCTTGGAAGAAGTTCATGTCAGGGAATGTCAGAGTCACTCTAGGAGTAGGACCTTGGAAGGGTTGATTGTAAGGCAAGGGTACTTTTGGTGACCTAGGGTCGGGATGCCGCCGAGTTTGCCAAGAAGTGCCAGAAGTGCAAGTTGTTCGCCCCGCTCTAACTGCTATCAGCTCAAAGGCTCATGAGCATCACCGCGTCTTGGCCCTTCGCCATCTGGGGAATGGATCTAGTAGGACCCTTCCCTCAGGCCAGTGGGCAGAGGAGATTCTTTCTAGTCATGATTGAGCATTTTTCTTAAGTGGTTGGAGGTGAAGGCGCTAGCCTAGGTGAACTCCCAGGTAATCCAAAACTTCATATATACAGAGATTAGAACAGAGTTCGTCAGTTTTTATGGATAGCTATTGATTGATATCAGGTTTTCCTCGGTCCACCACCCTAGGAGAAACAAACAGATGGAGGTGGCGAACAAGATCATTGTTAACTTGCTGAAGAAGAAGGTGGAGAACTTAAAGGGGAGTTGGGTGGAGTAACACCCCTCGGTCTAGCAGGCCCTTAGAACTAACCCCAATATGGCCACCAAGGAGAACCCATTCAAGCTATCCCACAGCTGTGAAGCTATGCTCCCAATAGAATTCGAGGTATGGACACTGCGGGTGGTGGCAGTAGAGGAAGGCATGGAAGAATGGAGGGTCGAGAACGACAATGAGCTACGACTCTCCTTGGACCTGATGGAGGAGCTCAAGGATGTGGCCGCCATCAGACAAGAAGCAATCATGTGACAGATGGCTAAGTATTATGACAAGCACGTTTGAGTCAAATAGTTCGCAGAAGCGGAGTTGGTCCTGAAAAATGTGGATGCAGCAAGGAGATCAACTATCGTGGGAAAGCTCAACCCTAATTGAGAGGGTCCATATATTGCAAAAGAAGCATTGAGGTCAGAAGGGTATCGTCTCCGGAATATGGAGGGCGAGACCCTAAGTCACACCTCGAGCGGTGATGACTTGAAGTATTTCTACCCATAAATCATGTATGTACATCCCTTTGGTAAATACAAAATCTCTTTATCTTTCAGCTCTTCTTGCAATAGAATTTGTGATAGGCCATGTTCATAACGTAGACCCCGAGCAGATCTGGCTGTCAGGCTTTCACCTAGCTAGGAGGGCTGGATGTCACTCGAGAGAGTCTACCGGGACCCTCAGAAGATCCCTGATAAGTTGTAAATATACGTATTTTATAGTACTTTATTTAAGTCATTTTAGTTTATTTTTGTTATTTTTATTTATTTTTGTTCCATAAATTGCTTCTTTTTGTAAATATTTCTCTAACATAAGTTTATTTGATTTTCTAAAAAATTTCAGGAAAATCCAAGAAAACCAAAGTACACACTCGTGTACCGATTCGACATTCCCGTTTAAATCCCATCTCGACACTCGACGCTTCCAGCTCGACGTTTGACAGTCCACGTTTGTAGAACTGCCCGACACGCCCGTGTCCCATTCCCGACACGCCCGTGTCACGAATTCGATGTTCAACCTTTGTCTATCCCTGCTCGACGTTCGGCCTTCGTCAAAACTGCCCGACACGCCCGTATCACAAGCCTGACATGCCCGTGTCATGCCACCAGTTCAAGTTCAATTGCTGCCGACATCAAAATTGCAAGGTGTCCTGTCACGCCCCCCCCCCCCCCCACCACCACACGCCCCATGATACGCTCGTGCAAAAGCATGACATGCCCGTGACCGATATGTGTCCAGTTCCAGATGCTTCTAGAAATGCCCGACACGCCCGTGTCCCATGCCTGACACGCCCGTGTCACCCCCTCTTTTTTTGTCTATAAATAAAAGTTTTCTGTAAGCACCAATGTTTGTTTATTTAGACCATTTTGCTGTTAGGAGGGCTGCTTAAGTGTTTTTCATGCCTTGTAAGGAGAGTTTCTCCCCCTCTCTTTATATTTGTTTTAGCTTTGTAATCAACTTTTTATCTTAATAAAATTAGTAGCTTTTTCCTCCTTACGTTGTTATGGATCACATCTATGTTTCCCACATTCAACAATCTTATTTATCTTTTGTTTTTCTTTACTTTTCTAAGTGTTTGTGTGTGTGTGTGTGTGTATGAGAATAAGTTTTACCTTTTGTTATTTTGTTTTTTTACTTATCTTTGTTTAGATTTAGGATTTTATAGATTTTTATTCATTCTTATAAATCCGTAAAAAATGTATTCAAAGTGGTATTTATTTTTCTTTAACTTAGATTTTCTCTTTTATGTTATAAAACTTTTTGTTCCTTTCAATTCTATTTCCACTTTTTATGCACGTTTACAAAGTTATAAGAATGGATTTCTAGTCATTTTAATTTTTCAGTCACTTTGTTTTTCTTATTTTCATTTGTGTGGGTGAGTGTATGAGTGAGTTTTTTTTGCTTTCATTATTTAAGATATGTGTGTATTTTATTTCTGTAGAGTGTGTGCGTGTATGAGATAGCTTTTACAGCTTTAATTTCCCGGCTATTCATTTGAGTAGGACTCGCAATTTTCTGCTTTTATTTCCCGCCTACTTGTTTGAGAAGGACTCGCACTTTTACTGCTTTCATTTTCAGCTTTCTTTACTGCCTTAATTTCCCGCCTACTCGTTTGAGTAGGAGTTGCATTTCAATTATGCATTTTCGTTTTTCAATAGCTGTCCCCATTCCTATAAGTGGCTAATAGCTTTTATCCCTCAGCATCGAAGAACAATGGGGCAAATAAAATAGCTTAAAATAATTAAATGTCTCAATTTTTCGCTTCAATTAAAGCACTTAAGTTTTGCCCCGAGTATATGACGCGTAGGACCACAAATCGATTTGTGGGCTCTATTTCCGTTGTCCATACGCTAGTTTGCTGAGAGGTCGTGCGTATGGACCGAGCAACCTTGGGTAAATAGAATTGCGTGCATAACCTTGAGAGAGGAAAAGCGTAATTCTCCAGGATTGGGTTCCCACCCAATAACGGAGTTCTTAGTGTAATGCGGGCATTAAGAGGTATCCTTTGTCGGAGTAGCATTCAGTCGAATAGACTTAATGCTCAGGTGAGCGATATTCCTAGAGATAGGTGAGCTCATTCTTTTGGAGCCTCCACGACCAAGTCGTCCTTTAATTAATTTTAAATTTAGGATCTCTGGTTATTAAAAGTCGTTTTCATTCAAATTCCTTCAGTACCGTTGCGCTATTTCTTCATCGACATTTTCTGATTTTATTTTCTGCATTTTTTATATATCCGCCTTAATTAAAAACATCGACCCAAATATCATCGGTAAAATAATAGTCCCTCTAGGGAAAGAGTATAAATAATAAACTTGAACCCGAGAACGATACGACCCCGATATTCCACACCAGAATATCTTGTACTACACTCGATAGGTGCACTTGTCTCCTTTTGTTAAAACAAAAAATTGCCCTCGAGCTCCGCCCTCTTATAATTAAATATAAAACCCATTATCTCACGGCGCGCATCAAGTTTTTGGCGTCGTTGCTAGGGAATTTTCGAGTTGTTTCTTTGAATATCTAGAAAACTATTACTTTTACATAATTTTATTTATCTTTATAAAAAAAAAATTTGCCAACACAAAAAAATACTAGTAATAATAATAATAATAAAACTACATAAAAACAAAAAGAAAAAAAAAATTAAATATTTCATATATTTATATATATAAAAAACCAAATGAAATGGCGTCGTTTATAAAAAATCTAAAAACTAAAAAACCTTAAAAAAACTCAAAAAAAAAACTAAAATAAAAAAAATTAACACTAAAAACTAAAAAAAAACAAAAAACTAAAAACTAAAAAAAATGTTAAAACTAAAAACCAAAAAAAAAATCATTAGAGGTTTGAAAAAAATATATAACTCACCCCTATACCGAAGCCCTCTTCATAAACCAAAACAAACCCTTAGCCACTTTGGACGATTCTAGACTTAACTTAAAAACTTTTTGAGATCATAATTTTTAAATTGCATTATTTTCTTTAATTCTTACAAGCAACAGTTCGTATGATTCCATTCTCTTTTTGTTAACCTAACAAATACAATTTTTGCTTTCTATTTGATTCTATCGAGAAGTTTTTTTAGATGAAACTCTTCTTTTATGTAAATTTTTGTCATAATTTAGGACTTAACTCTTATACCTCGGATAATTATTTAGATCCTTCTTTCGATTAATTCAAGCGGTAGCTAATCTTATGATTTCTTTAATTCCTTATAAGTATATCTCCAACTTTTGCTCTGGACTAACAAAAGCTTAAGTATGGGGGTATTTGATAAGTTGTAAATATACGTATTTTATAGTACTTTATTTACGTCATTTTAGTTTATTTTTGTTAATTTTATTTATTTTTGTTCAATAAATTGCTTCTTTTTGTAAATATTTCCCTAACATAAGTTTATTTGATTTTCTGAAAATTTTAAGGAAAAGCCAAGAGAACCAAAGTACACGCCCGTGTTCCGATTCGACACGCCCGAGTCAATCCCGTCCCGACAATCGATGCTTCCAGCTTGACGTTTGACAGTCAATGTTCGTCGAACTGCACGACACGCCCGTGTCTCATGCCCGACACGCCCGTGTCATGCCTTCGACGTTCAACCTTCGGCTATCCCTGCTCGACGTTCGGCCTTCGTCAAAACTGCCCGACATGCCCGTGTCCCAAGCACGACACACCTGTGTCATGCCACCAGTTTAAGTTCAGTTACTGCTGACATCACAATTGCAAGGTGTCCTGTCACCCCCCCCCCCCCACACTCCCCATGACACGCCATTGCCAAAGCATGATACGCCCGTGACCGACACGTGCCCCACTCTAGATGCTTCAAAAAATTGGCCAGTAAACGAAATTTCCACGTTTTCAGCACACCAGACCCGACACGCCCGTGTCCCATGCCCGACACGCCCGTGTAACCCCCTCTTTTTTGTCTATAAATAAAAGTTTTTTGTAAGCACCAATGTCCGTTTCTTTGGACCATTTTGCTGTTAGGAGACCTGCTTAAGTGTTTTTCATGACTTGAAAGGAGATTTTTCTCCCCCTCTCTTTATGTTTGTTTTAGCTTTGTAATCAACTTTTCATCTTAATAAAATTAGTAGTTTTTTCCTCCTTATGTTGTTATGGATCACATCTATGTTTCCCTACCTTCAACAATCTTATTTATCTTTTGTTTTTCTTTACTTTTCTAAGTGTGTGTGCGTGTGTATGAGAATAAGTTTTACCTTTTGTTATTTTTTTTTACTTATCTTTGTTTAGATTTAGGATTTTATAGCTTTTTATTCATTCTTATAAATCCATAAAAAATGTATTCAAAGTGGTATTTATTTTTCTTCAATTTAGATTTTCTCTTTTATGTTTTAAACTTTTTGTTCCTTTCAATTTTATTTCCACTTTTACAGAGTTATAAGAATGGATTTCTAGTCGTTTTAATTTTTCAGTCACTTTGTTTTTCTTATTTTCATTTGTGTGGGTTAGTGTATGAGTTAGTTTTTTATTGCTTTCATTATTTAAAATGTGTGTGTGTTTTATTTCTGTAGATTCTGTGTGTGTATGAGATAGCTTTTACAGCTTTAATTTCCCGCCTACTCATTTGAGTAGGACTCGCAATTTTCTGCTTTCATTTTCCGCCCACTCGTTTGAGTAGGACTCGCACTTTTACTGCTTTCATTTTAAGCTTTCTTCACTGCCTTAATTTCCCGCCTACTCGTTTGAGTTGGACTTGCATTTCAATTATGCATTTTATTTTTTTCAATAGCCATCCCCATTCAGATGAGTGGCTAATCGCTCTTAGCCCTCAATATCGAAGAGCATTGGGACAGATAAAATTGCTTTAAATAATTAAAGGTCTCAATTTTTTGCTTTATTTAAAGCACTTAAGGTTTGCCCCGGGTATACGATGCGTGGGACCACATATCGATGTGTGGGCTCTATTTCCGTTGTCCATACACTAGCTTGCGAAGAGGCCGTGCATTTAGACCGATCACCCTTGGGTAAAGAGAATTGCATGCATAACCTCGAGAGAGGAGAAGCGTAATTCTCCCGGATTGGGTTACCCATCAAATAGCGGGGTTTTTAGCGTAATGCAGGCGTTAAGAGGAATCCTTCGTCGAACTAGCGTTCGGTCGAATAGTCTTAATGGTCAGGTGAGCGATATTCCTAGAGATAGGTGAGCTCATTCTTTTGGAGCCTCCACGACCAAGTTGCCCTTTAATTAATTTGAAATTTAGGATCTCTAGTTATTAAAAGTCATTTTCATTCAAATTCCTTCAGTACTATTGCACTATTTCTTCATCGGCATTTTCTGCTTTTATTTTTTGCATTTATTTTATATATTCGCCTTAATTAAACAACATCAACCCAAATATCATCGGTAAAATAATGGTCCCTCTAGGGAAAGAGTAGAAATAGTCAACTCGACAACGAGAATAATACGACCCCGATATTCCCACCGGAATATCCCGTACTACACGCGATAGGTGCACTTGCCTCCTTTCGTTAAAATGAAAAATCGCCCGCGAGCTCCGCCCTCTTATACCTAAATAAAAAACCCATTATCTCTTCTCTTCTATCTATATCGTTAAGTTAAAAACCAAGGCGCTCGTGGCACGCATCAATCCCGCTACCAGGCTTTCATCTAGCTAGCACGGCTGGATGTCACTCAAGAGAGTCTACCTAGACCTCGAGCAGATCCCGCTGTCAGGCTTTCATCTAGGTGGCAGGGTTGGATTCCACTCGAGAGAGTCTACCCGGACCCCGAGAAAATCCTGCTACCAGGCTTTCATCTAGCTAGCAGGGCTAGATATCACTCGAGATAGTATACCCGAACCCCGAGCAAATCCTGCTGCAAGGCTTTCATCTAGTTGGCAAGGCTGGATGTCACTCGAGAGAGTCTACCCAGACCCTGAGTAAATCCCGCTCTCAGGCTTTAATCTAGCTGGTAGAGTTGGATGTCACTCAAGAGAGTCTAGCCGGATCCCGAGCAGATCCTGGTGCCAGGCTTTCATCTAGCTAGCAGGTCTAGATGTCACTCGTGAAAGTCTACCTGAACCTCGACAAGAACATGCTACCAGGCTTTCATCTAACTGACATGGCTTGATGTCACTTGAGAGAGTCTACCAAGACCCCGAGCAGATTCCACTACCAGGCTTTCATCTAGCTGGTAGGGCTAAATATCACTCGAGAAAGTCTACCTGAACCCCAAGCAGATCCTACTGCCAGGCTTTCACTTAGCTTGCAGGGCAAGGGCCCTCGGTGGACATGGTAGTTAGTCTATAACTAAGTCTCAGATTGCTACTACTATCAGGCTCTCACCTAGCTAATAGGGTAGTTGGGCCCTCAACACGCTTTGCAAAGTGCCTTGAAACCTAGTCTTGGGCTGCTCATGCCAGCCAGAGAGGCTCAAAATTTAGAGGGTTTTGGGAGGAAGTTCCAAGCTTCAAGTAAATCTCACCAAATAGGGATCTCGCCAGCCTGTAAAAGGCAGTCAAAGGTAAAAGTTCAAGAAAAGGCCAAGGGAAGGGAAAAGTGTACAAGAGAATGCGAGTGATCAAAGCCTGTTCTCACAAATAGTCCCATTCGCGTGTGAGCTAGGTGGGCGAGAATGACGCGAGATCTTGCCCTATACATCAAATTAGCAAACTAAGTGATTTACTAGATTTACGCAGCGGGAAGTCAGTATATGGTCTCATGAGATATTGTGATCATGGACTTCTTAAGAAGAAGCGCGAGGCGAACACGTTTCCGTATAGTAGTGCATTCGAAATCAAAGCACGGATAATAAAAAAGATTTCATAACAAAACATTGCTTTTATATTATCAAGGAATGGTTACATTTTGCAAAGGGCGGAGCCCGGTAAAAGAAATTACAGGGAAAAAGCAAAAATGAGAAAGCTTCAGGGCGACGATGCCGACTGCTCACTCTCGCCAGAGATGTCGTCGGGGGTGCCCTCTAGTTTCAGGATTGACAAGAAGTGTTTCGGGAATAAGAACTCGGTCGTCACCTTATCGCCATCACTGTTCAAGAATCCAGCCTCCCTCATCACCTGGAGCGAGTGCCTCGCCACCGCAATAGTATTCTCCTGCATCATTAGCTCAATCTCATGTGACGTGTACAACAGATCCTTTTTTCTTTCTCCCAAGGGGAGGGACCAGAGCATCGTTTCATTGCTGATTTTGGGTCCCTTATTCTCAGTTTCTCCTCCTCGAGCTGGGCAATGTGCCCATGCTTTTTAGCGACAATCGTTGCATCCTATAGAACAATCAAAGGTGAGTGCGAAAATAATGTTTAGTGAATGTGCAACAAATAAGAAAGGCTTACCACTCCAGCCTCTCGCAAGGCTTGGTCTTTCTTGGCGGTGTCCAGATCCCGCTTCAAGGTTGTAGCCTCTTTGCAAAGATTGGAATGCGCATCACTTACATCCGCCAGCTGTCACGAGAGGCTGATGCCGCGGCGGTCTGATATATGGTCGAGCTCAATGGCACGGAACTGAGATCGCGAGCTCTCGTAGGCGAGTGACTTCATCAGCACTATATCATAATAAGCGGCGCTGTCCCTCCCATACATGCTGAAGGCGAGTGCATAGGCCTGCCCCAAGACCATCTCTCCCTCTTTCCAGGAGGGGAGTACAGTGGAGATGGAAGCCCTATTGGTTTCCCGGTCCCATAGCAGTAGGGGCTCGCCAGCATCATCCAGCACCCCTTGCCCAGGCCAATGTTCCTATGGTCCTTAGGCTCGGGTTTATCCTTTGCAGCCGAGGTCCCGCCAACCTCGCCCACTTCCTTCTGTACAGTCTCACCAACGACACTAGCGGGGAAATCTGAGGCAATCTCCTTGCTCTTGGTGAGAACTTTTGTTTGTTGCTTCTTAGGAGGTGGTTGAGGGGAAGTGTCAGGCTTTCGCTTCTATCCTCTTGATCTTGGTGGCGATTTCATTGGGCCTTTGCAACCAACAGTGGTAGCCTCGACACGTGCCATCTCCGATAAGAGTGCTGCACCGCTGGCATAGGGAGGGTTGAGAGGGAGATCTCGTACCCCTGAATAGGTATTGTAAGTTAGAAAAATTCCAACTCATATAATCTTTAGAAGTCAACAAATGCGAGAACTACCTTCCCTGTCGAGAACTGGAAGAAGCGTGTTGACGTTTTTCCTCAGAAAGTGAACGTCAAAATCCTTCCCAAAGAGGAATTGATGAAACTTGGACTCATGATCGCAGAGACTGGGAGGGCGGTATGTAGACTCTTCCTATTAGATTAGCTAGAGGAGGAGGTTGCCGAATTCACTAGAAATGAAGATGAACTTCTTGACCTAGTTATGATTTTTGTTGGCGAGACCTTTCGCCTTAAGGTTGTTTCCAGAGAACAACACGACCCCATCCCTCTTTGCACGGAAGTTGAATAATTTGCGAAAGAGAGGAAGGATGAATTCCATTCGCTCCGACCACAGTTAGAAGGCGAATGGAACTAGTAGGTCTATGGAGTTGGGAATGAGCTGCACGGGAACCATGCCAAAATAGTGGAGGGCTTGGCGAATCTTGGACAAAATGGGGAGGCGAAGCCCCACTTCAAAGTGCTCGTCATAGATAGCGAGTTCATAGGGAGAGAAGTGGTTGATCGCCTCATATTTCACCGGATGTCGCGCGGTGAAGCCCTCCGTGACGTAGAGGTTCACGAGCGAATGAAACTCCTCTTTGGACATGTTGCAGTTCATGAATGGGTAATCAGTGAATGCAGCTGTGCACTTGGTTTGCGCTTTGGTATCCCAAGTAATCTCGCTAGAAATGGAAAAGAAATAAAGGAGGCGAGTGTAATAGAAAGAAAGATGAGGGATTTGAAGGCTATTGAATGCGACAATTAACGTTGTAGGTGGGGATCTATTTATTAAAAGTTTGGGTGAGAAAGGGCCCAGGCATGAAAAAGTGCGGATAACATATTTGTTAGATCTCGCCTCAGATCCCGTCTTAGACACTGGTGAGATCTTGCACTCCCTCACTCATGCTATTATTCTAAGCATAGATGACAGTAAAAATAAAAACATAAGCGGGATCAAATAAATAATGCACATTCACAGCACATTATTATACTCGGCATAAGGGTCGATAGTTATTATTACACAGCTCAAATAAAATAAAAACTAGAGCAGGTAGGCGAATGCCAGTAGGCCCACCAGGGGCCATTACTACCGTCCCCGCCCTCTCCTTCCCGCCCAAGGCATTGCACGTGCGTAATAGAGGGAGAGAATGATTTGAAGTTCCCAGTGAGCAAGGTGTATTTGATCATCAGCTCTCGCAATATGGATGTTAGGGTAGCTCATCCCGCCGCCGGCTTCTCCCCCCAGGTTGGCGATCAGTTGTGTATAACTATTTTCTAAGTTTAGAAGCTGATCCTAGGCAGACTCCTTGTTCTCCTGCACCTGGTTGGCAATCTCGCGCAGCAGTAGGAGTTGCTTATGAAGTATCTCAGCTAGCTGCAGCTTCATCCCCTCAGCATCCTTAGGGTCAACTAAGTACTCGATAATCGAGCCCAGAGAAGGGAGAGGCGAGATCTCCTCCTCAGCAATATCAACATCAGTGAATGAGATCTCGCGGTAGCCTGGGTTAAATTGTATTAGGTGTGCCTTATTTTTGTGCCTTTTTTGGAAAGCGAGTAAGGTTCATTTCCAGGTCTAGTAATCACATCGTTGTCGAAAGGTCAGTGAGAAGTGTCAGGCTGTCCTTCGAAGGGAGTGTTGAATGTTATGTTCCCTTTCCCAAGCCCGGGGAAGAAGGTTGTTTGTTTAGTAGCAGAGGTGTTGACCTATAGAGGAAGTTTGGGTATAGTATCCGCTGGGGGCGGAAGGATCAAGATGGGATCCACAGGCATTTGGCGAGTAGGGGATCTCGGCGTTGGAGCTCTTAATCCCGTGGCTCCAAAAGAGGGAGCAACGAAGAAAAGGCGAGTGAGCCAGTTGCTGAAAGGATAGAAGACAGAAGAAGGCTTACTTTTCTCTCGCAGGGGAACATCTGGTTGGAGCGAAGAGGCGATCTTGGGGGCCTTCTCTCCATTCCTCGTCTCGAGCGAGTACGATTCGGCACTCGCTTCCCTAACTCCTTTTTCCTTCGGCGGAATCTAAAGGCGGGGCGGCAGCATCAATTTTTACCCAAGCAAGGAGTATAAAGTGAGTGAGAATACCGGAGGAATCCCAGGGGGGGAAGGATCCTGTGAGACTGACTCATCTCTGGTCGAATCATGTCTGACAACTTTATCTTTCTTCATCTTTGGGGCAGATCTGAGGACTTTGCGTGTAACCCAGGGGAAAATGAGCCCATCGAGGCTTTTCCCTTAACATGGACATCGTTGAGGCGATTTAGAGCATCCTTTAAGAGCGACATTGTAGTGGAGGCGAGAACCGAGAGAGTTGAGAAGTGCAAGCAAGCCTCTACCCTCATCAAAATATTTATAGAGCCAGGACAGGAGATTCCATTCTATGTCAGCAAGCACTCATCAAATACCTGGGGTTCGATGATTATTTCCAACCTTCGTGGAAGATTGTAAAGAGTGGGGATTGTGTACAACCCCATATTCGATGAGTGGGTATGCCCCCCCCCCAAGGGACCATTGCTTGCAGGATCTCCATGAGTGAGACCATGCTGTTCCTTTGTATCGAGTGGAGTTTAGCCTCTCAACGTATCCCATTCCTTGGCATTGAGTGGGGTGAGTGCACTCAGCACCTTTTGTTCCTTGGCATCGAGTGGAGTTTTGGCCTCTTTATGCCTTCTGATCCCTTGCATTGAGTGCAGTGAGTGCACTCAGCGGCTTCAGCTCCTTGGCATTGAGTGGAGTTTTGGCATCTCAATGCCTTCTATTCCTTGGCGTTATGTGTGGCGAGTGAACTCAACGCCTTCTATTCCTTGTCCTTAAGTGGAGTTTTGGCCTCTCAGTGTCTTTTATTCCTTAGAATCAAGTGGAGTTTTTGCCTCTCAGTGCCTTCTGTTCATTGGCACCGAGTGGAGTTTTGGCCTCTCAATGCTTTTTGTTCCTTGGCATTGAGCGAGACTAGTGCACTCAGGGCCTTATGTTCCTTGGCAATGAATAGTGAGAGACCCTTAAAGAACCATCCAAAGCTGGGTGCCGTAGAGGCGAGTGCCTGGCTTCCCCAGCTCTCGCCCCCTTAATCGAGTGGTGCCCCATTGGACCACTCACCCCCTCGGGGTGCCGTGGAGGCGTGTGCCTGGCTTCCCTAGCACTCGCCCCCTTAGGCGAGTGGTGCCCCCATGGACTACTCGCCCAGTAGGGTGCCACAGAGGTGAGTGCCTGGCTTCCCCAGCACTCATCCCTTTGGGCGAGTTGTGCCCCCATGGACCACTCGCACAGTGGGGTACAGAGGTAAAATTACATGGATGCCCTTGCAGGGCTGCAAATAGCCTTCCCAGAACAGTGAATTTTGGCTATATGCAGCCACTATGGGTTGCATATAGCCGTTTAGAATAGAGGAGCTATGCTATTTGCAGGCCAGACTCAGAAATCTATAAATAGACACAAGGGGGTACCTCAGAAGGCAAGCTTTTTTAGTTCTCTTAATCTCTTATCATATAGCGCTTTCTGAGGTTCCCTTAGCTTAGTAGAGGCTAAGGAGGGAAAGCGCTCTAAGATCTTCTGAGGGTGTGTGGTGGGACCTCTGTGTTGGGTCCGGCGTTCCTTCACTTGACCCGTGGCGCTTTGCTACTTATTTAAGAAATTAAGTAGTGCCCTCTCCAACAGTCCGGGCTTTTGGTGTTGTTGGGTATGCGCTTGATCCTTCAATTGGTATCAGAGGAGGTCACTGGTTCAAGACTAGGGGCACTATTAAATCCTGATTTTTCCCTTCTACCTATGTGGGTCCGACGGGTAAGGCAAACCATAGACATGTGGTAACCCCACCTCTGAGCCATGTGGGCCATGTGGTAACCCCACCTATGAGCCAACGGGTTGTGCTGGACGCCGGGGTTTGATTGTTTGGTCCAGCGTTCCTTCACTTGACCTGTGGCGCTTTGCTACTTATTTAAGAAATTAAGTCGCGCCCTCTCCAACAGTCCGGGCTTTTGGTGCAGTTGGGTATGGGCTTGATCCTTCACTCTGTGCTAGAGCCTTGGGTCCATTTCTGGTTCGAACTCTACAAGAAACCAGTTTTTAGTTTCAACACAGACGGCTCTGAGTCAAGCTCATTTGACAGGAACATGTCAGATGGGGAGTTTGCTGCCTTTTCTAGGCAGTTAAAGAAGATGATAAAGAGGACGAAATGAAGGAACAAACTATCCTCCTCTTCACACAAAAAGAGGGATAACTACCAGTCAAAAAAGAAGTTTTCCAAGGGAGACATGTATAATTCAAAATTCGTAAACAATTTTTCTCTAATGTTTTTTGTTATAGCTATAGCAAGGCTGGGCATGTTATTGCTAATTACCCAGTCAAGAGGAATGATTAGAAGAAATTTGAGGAGAAGAAGCACCACCACCAGATGGTCAATAAGGAAAGGTCCTTCATTGCCAAAAAGGAGAAGAGCTGGAGTTAGAGTGACTCAGCTTCTTCAGATTCTGAAGAAGAAGAAGCCTATATTAGGTTGTATGTTGCAGTTGCTGATGAAGAACATGTGGAATATCCTACTGCTAGGATAGAAATAAGGGCCCCTCTTTCACTCTTTGACAGTGATACTAAGGTGAATGAAGATGTTAGTGGCTACTATGGGTTAATGGCCATGTTAGATGAAGAATCCAGCAAGGATTTGCCTAGCCTAGATAAGGTAGATTCTTTGTCTAGCTCCTCCTCTGAATCTTACTATGAGACAAGTCCTAATTGTGATGCATCCTTATCTTGTGATGAAGATTGGTCAAAATCTGAGGAAGATGTCAATCAACTGATTGACAAGTATGGTGCCCTTCTGGATGCTTTGAAAAGGAGCAAGAGATTGTCCAAGAAACAAGCTTAGGAGATTATCTCCCTATAACTCACTACTTCCCTGCAGTCTGAGTTAGCATCCTTGCTGGATCAGAACATGAGGGAAGTTAGCCAACTAAAGTCCTTCTCAATCATCTAGATTGGGACCATCAACCAGAAGAATAATATCATTATGGATCTTGAGGAAAAGCTCCTTAAGGAGAAAAAGATAATGGATGAATTCAGCAAGCTAAAGACTATGCTGCCACTAATTAACTCCTTTACCTCTCTAAAGGATTACAAAGGTTTGGGGTCTATGTATAACACTAGAGCTTCCCCTTCCAAAGCGAAAGGCAAAGCTTCTGTTATGCCTCAGACAAACTTCCATAAGGTAATTCTCCCATCAAATAGGTATGACTAGGATAACATATATGGTCATTGGAAGAATGGGAACTCTTCTTGTAAGTATACAAATGTATCTTACAATGGAGGGAGAAATGGAATGGGCCTTAGTGTCGTAAAGGCTCCCCATGAAGAAATTAAGATGGTCCATCATGGACCATTTATTTTTGGGACTCTTGCCCCTACACTCAAGGATATGGAAGTGGCCAATAGTCAAGCTCTTCCAGCAAAATCATAGACAAAAGGAAAGTCTATCAGTGAGTCTGACTTGGCCATCTTTGATGCGATCAATAACATATCTACTGCAAAGAAGACTATTGTTGGTAGTAATCAGAGCAAGCTAAGTTTATCTACTATCAGACTTACTTTCAATCAGATTCTTGCTGAAAGAAACCAGAAGAGGGTTGCTACTCTCCCCTCTAAACAGTCTACTATTAATAGCTTGCATTCTACTGGAACTATAATGAAGAGAATGCATAACATTCATGAGTGTTGGTGTTTGGTAAAGTGGGACACTTTGCCATAGAATATTGGCACAACCCGAGTGTGTCAGGGCTAAAGTGTGTCTTCCTGCCAGGAGTGATGCATGGAGACGAGTTAATTTTCAGACTAACAAGTACCTAGGACCCAGACTCTTTTGGGGTCCTAAGGTAAACTGAATTGTGATTGCAGGTCAGTCCAAGTACTCATGCACCAATATGGTACTTAAATAGTGGATGTTCTAGGCACATGACTGGAACAAGATGTCACCAGAAGGACTACACTCCTGTAAAGAATGGACCTAAAGTTATCTTTAGAGGTTCAGACAGAGGAGTTACGATGGGATATATTACGATTTCTAATGCCATAGTCTCAATCTCAAAAGTGGCTTATGTGGAAGGGTTGTAACATAACCTGATAAGCATAAGCCAACTATGTGATCTTGGTTATGTCACTATATTCCACAAGGATGAGTGCAAAATTAAAAGGTCAAGTGACCAAGAGGTCATTTTGACAGGCACTAGGAGTGGGAATATTTATTGTTTAAACTATTTATGTTTAAGTTCTGACACCCCTTTGTGTCTAGTTGCAAATGAGAAACTCTCATAGTGTGTAATGGCACAAGAGACTAACTTACTTGAACTACAAGACCATTAACAAGCTCTTTAGTGAAGTGCTACTAAAAATGGTCCTAATATTAAATGCACCAAGGAGGGCATTTGCTCTACATGTCAAAAGGGCAAGAAGACCAAAACATCCTTTAAGAGTATTGTGCCAAGGATTCTGTGAGGTGCTTATACCTCCTGCATATGGACTTGTTTGGTCCTATGCCAGTTCATAGTCTAGGTATGAAAGTCTACACTTTTGTGATAGTTGATGACTTCTCCAGGTTGCTTGGATGTTCTTATTGAGGAAAAAGTCAGAAAACCATGACACTTTTATTACCTTTGTTAGGCAAGTTCAGAATGAAAAAGACAGCTCTGTGGTCAAAATTAGAAGTGACCATGGTACTGAATTTCAGTCTGAAGGCATGACAAAGTTCTATGAAGAATAGGGGATTCATCAGGAATTTTCTTCACCTAGAACTCCCCAACAAAATGGGTTAGATGAGAGGAAAAATAAAACTCTAATAGTGGTTGGCACGACCCTTCTCAGTGACATATCTCTCCCAGAATATTTCTGGGCTGAGGTAGTGAACAATGCATGTCATGTCCTGAACAGGGCCTCTATCAACAAGTACTACAAGAAGACTCCCTATGAGATTATGAAGGGTAGAAAACCAAATCTTTCCTATCTCAGGATCTTTGGTAGTAAATGCTTTGTGCTCAATAATGGGAAGTCTCATTTGACTAAGTTTGCTGCCAAATCCTATGAGGGGATATTTGTTGGGCAAAACAACCAAAGCAAGGCATATAGGGTCTATAACTTGAAAAACAAAGTTGTGGAAGATTCTTATAATATAGTCTTTGTTTAGTCATCAATGATTAACAGTGAAATTCCAAGCTCCTCTAGATCTGCAGGTGTAGAAGAGAAGATGGACAAACTAACCATCATGGACAACTCTCCAACTACCCTGAAAGTAGATGATGAAGTTTTCATTCCAGATGGAGATCAAAGTAAACCTAACATGGATGATATCAACAAGATCCAGACAATAAAGTTCTCGATGCTGAAGTAAGAATGCCTCCAGCAGTCAGGAACTTGAGGGATCATCACCGAGATCAGATAATTGGTGATGTTAGCCAAGGGGTTACAACAAGGAGCAAAAGCCTGAACATAGCCATGTACTCTAGCTTTCTATCTTAGATTGAGCCCAAAAGGTTTGAAGATGCCAACATAGACCAATTTGGATTGTGGCAATGCAAGAGTAACTGAGCCAGTTCTAGAGATGTACGGTCTAGAAGGTGGTTGTCAAACCATAAGGACATAACATCATTGGAACCATGTGGATCTACAGGAATAAGTTAGATGAAAATGGTGTTATAATTAAGAACAAAGATAGACTGATGACTAAGGGATGTAGACAAGAGGAAGGTATTGACTTTGATCAGACCTTTTACCTAGTTGCTAGACTAGAAGCCATAAGACTATTACTTGCATATGCTGCACATAAGGGATTCAAGTACCAGATGTATGTGAAATCAGTCTTCCTAAATTGAGACCTAAGAGAGGAGGTCTATGTTGAGCAGCCATCAGGTTTTGTTAATCCTAACTCACCTTTTGTTTATAATCTTAGGAAAGCATTGTATGGTTTGATTAAAACCCCTAAGGCATGATATGAGACCATGTCTAGCTTTCTCATTGAGAACAAATTCTCAAGGCAAAAGATATACAAGACTCTATTCCTAAGGGAATCCAAGAGTAAGATCATCCTAGTCCAAATTTATGTAAATGACATAATCTTTAGGTCTACTAATGATAACCTTTGCAAGAAGTTTTCCAAACTTATAAAAGGGAAGTTTGAGATGAGCAGTATGTGCGAGCTTAAGTTATTTTTGAGCCTCCAAGTAAGATATTCTGATGATGGATTGTCCATTTCTCAGTCTAAGTTCACTAGGGAGTTAATTATAAAATTTGGTATGGAGTGTGCCTCCATAATGAAAACTCCCATGGGGTCAAGTATGTCAATACCAAGGATGATACAGGGAAACCTGTTGATGAATCCTTGTATAGAGGCATAATTGGCTCCCTCCTCTATTTTACTGCTAGTAGGCTAGACATCATGTATGCTACATGTATCTATTCTAGATATCAGGCTTAACCTAAGGAGTCTCATTATTTTGCTGCAAAAAGAATTCTGAGATATCTTAAGGGCACACTAGATCTTGGCCCATGGTACCCATGGATAATTTCTTTTGATCTAACTGGGAATTCAGATGCAGATTTTATAGGCTGTAGAGAAGACATGAAAAGTACATCTGGCTCCTATCAATTCTTAGGAGGAAGACTTGTATCTTAGACCAAAAAGAAGCAGACCTGTGTTGCCATATCAATAGCTGAGTCAGAATATATATTTGCAGGGAGTTGTTGTGCTCAGATGCTGTGGATCCAGCACCAGCTCTAGGACTACAACCTAAAGCTAAGTAACACTCCAATGTATTGTGATTCTACTAGTACAATCTCTATTGTTAGGAATATTATCTCTCACAGCAAGGCTAAGCACATAGAGATTAGGTATCACTTTATTAGAGATCATGTGGAATATGAAGACATCAATCTTGAATTTGTCCCTACAATCAAGCAAGTAGCTGATAGCTTCACCAAACCACTAGATAAAGCCAAGTTCAACACCTTCAAATTTCAATTAGGTATGTTGAATTTAGTTCAGCTTTAGTAGCTCTCCATATATTTTTTGTTTGTTGCAGGAAGTGTTAATCTCTATAAGATAATCAAGAAGAAATTGAGTAAGTATCCAGGCATCAAGTGCGCTGAGGCAAGATCAAGCGTCAAGTGCACTGAGTCTAAGTACTCATGTGTCGAGTGCGTTGAGATAACTACAAGTGTCTAGAGCGTTGAGTGCGTCGATTCAACTTAACGCATAACTTCAGGATCGTATATTTGAGGCTAACTTTCGGGATTAATCCCAGCCATTGATCACCTCTTGATCATAAACAGGTACCCGCCTCTCCACCTTTTAAAATAGAAGTTACTATAAATAGAAGGATGTGTGTGTAAAACAAAATACCTGTTCCTCGCCATTCTCTTCCCCTTGCGACGAAATGACGAAAGCTCGCAAAATCTACAACAACTCACAGAATACATGGCACCAAGAGGATTGCATTTCCTATTCGAAGGTTCTGAGCTGATCAGAAATGGATTCAAGGACGCGCTTGAGGAAGTTCAATTAGTTTTCCATCTGCTACAAGTCGCTGACCTAGAATATGTTCTCTCCGAGCGAAGTTCTTGATTTATACGCAACTTCCATGGTTGAATCATTATCCATTAAACTCAGGTCCTTAATCAGTGGAAACAAGGTTAAGATTACCCCCAAGAGACTAAGCAAGGCACTGCAACTGCCGAAGTTCAAAGTGTTAGATGAAGAAGATTAAATGGATCAAAATGATGTCAAAGCTGCCCTAAAGTGTTGTGGATTATCAAAGCACTCCACTGGCTCAATCTTGAGAAGAGAACTGAACCTGAAAGGAAAATTCCTTGTAGATGTCATTGTAAAGGCACTGTTGTGCAAGTCTGGCTCCCATGACAAGATTTCTAAGAAGATGTTCGAGTTAACGACAAGGATATTCTCTCTAAAAATACTGATTGGGGAAGAGTACTCTTTGATAGAATTGTATAGTATACCCTAGAGCCAAACCTGGGTAGAATTCTATCTCTATTTCTACACAGTATTGTTCCAGGGATCCTTAACATAAGGCTGGGAACAAAAATCCATCATATGAGAAGGATGGACTAAAAATGCTTCATATATGGGAAAGAGTTTTGCAACCACACCAACAGTCAGCTGAGAAGAAGAAAAAGAAGGCAGTTATAGTTCAAGAAGACAACACTGATAGAAGTTCATCTGAAAAGAGTGAGGAAGAGCCTTATGATCCACAGCTTTCTCAATCTACTCAAGAGACCAGGAGAGACACAAGTGCTCAAGTATCATTTTTCCTCTGAACCTGCAGCAAGGATTTAGGTGAAAAGAACTCAGTCTGAAGAAATTAAAGCTGATGTTATGGATATACCTCCAGTTGAGGTTGCTGAAAGGGTAGCTGAAGAGATTATCAACAAGATTTCTGCAGAGATGGAGGGGGAGTCCTCCAAGTCACCGGCTCATACTGATAAAGAAGTTGCACCTACAAATCAAGATCTTCATAGTGGATATAGTCCTCAAAGTGAGGGTGAGCAACTCCTTGTGCAAGTTATGGAAGATGCTCTTACTGAGGGGGAGAAAAACTATTTCTTGGATGAGACTGATAAGATTCCTATTGAGAAGGACAAAGAAATAGAAAGCAGCCTTGCTGAAGATTTGGATGTCCCTGTGGAGAATGTTATGGTTTAGGGGGATATTCACACTAAACTCCCTACTTAAGGATTATTTTACAATATTGACTCTTCTGAATCATATATGGGGAATGTTATTGCTGATAACAATGAAAATCAGCATTCTACAGAATTTGAAATGGTTGACTCACATGCATGAGAAGAACTCAGGCCAGTGCAATAACCAGTCTGAGATGAAGGTACATCAAATCAAGAAGATCAAATATCACCATTCTTTCGGGCCCAAATGAAGGGGTTGTTGGATGAACAAAGAAGGAAACTAGAGAACTTTGTGGATGACTCTATCAAGAACCTCAGGAATGATTTGTCAACTGAGATCAAATCTATAAGATTTGAGGTTAATCTGTTGAAAGACAAAACAGTAGCATTCTTCCATAGGGCTGCACCTACAGTTACCTTTATAGAGAGCAATCTAGCTAAAATTAGCAATATCCACACAAGGATTTTGGGAAATCAGACAATTACTCCCAACAACAAGTTAGTAATCTACAATGTATAGAAGGAAGTGATGGAAATAAAAAAACTATACTTGAGAGAAGAATGGATGCATGCACCCAAGTTCTAGATGATCACTTGCTCAACCACAAGGGCCATGTCACCATTGGTGTCAATTATCTGGATGATCAGCTAATAGAGGCCAGCACCTCCCTAACTACAGCTGTCTCTAAAGAGGTCAAAAAGGGGGGAGAAGGAAGTGATAAGGGCCAAAAATGAAAATGTTGTATGGATGGTAATTGTGATCAGAGGATCCCTTAGTCTTAAACAGATAACATATGAAAACATCCCTGCTTTTTCTGACCAGATTAATCAAGTACTGCAAGATACGAATCAGTATGGTACCTAATACAATCAGTATGCAGAGCATTATGATACTAAGCAGTATGATATTCAAGATGGTGCGCAGTGGGCTGAACCTTCTACAGCAGTTGAATTTCCTACATTCAGCCCTATTATTGACCAAATGATACGGGCTAGAGGAAAGTCTCTTGCTGAGGAAAAGGAAGAAGTCAGGTTGAGCAAGAAGATGTACAGGGAAGAAATGGAAACCAGACCAGATTCTGAACAATGGAGTCCTTAATCCAGGACTATCATTCTGTCTACTTAGTATCTAGTCAAGAACAAGAACACTAAAAGGGGAAAGCTCTACAGATCCCTAAAATGGACCAAGCTTGAGAAGAATGAAGAGGACATAAGAAAGTTTAGAAGGGACAAGAAGTTAGGTAAATTTCTATCAGATGCTGTGAAGCCCAGCAAGTACTTCCCAAAGCCATATAGCTATTTTTAGAGGCAAAAGGAAAAGAAAGGAGATAAAGCAAAAGCTGCCAAGAAGCCTAGTAGGGGCATAATCATAAGAGAACCTGAAACTTAGAAATATTTCTTGTTTTACTTGAGGGTTGTAGGAAATGTGTTTTGTTTTATGCACACTACCAAAACATTAATCTTTCTTTTAATGAAAATCATATTTCTGGTTGTGTATAAATTATCTCACCTTTCTACTGAAATGTTATATCTAGTGCATATGTGATAGTGTATATCATTATTTATGGTTTTGACTTCTTCAAATAGGGGGAGATAGTTGGTTCCATTGCTCATAATGTACCGGATTTGAAGAAGGTCTACAGGACATTGGTATAAACTTGTTTGTATCTAATGTATTCTATAAGTTCTATGTATGTAGGGGGCTCTTTGTTACTTTGATTAAACAGGTTATCCAAGTGATAATGATAGGAGGACATAGGACAGGATGCTGAAAAGGATAAAATTTGTCTAAGTCCAGATGCGTTGAGTAAAGGCAGTTCACTCAATGCCAGATGGATTTAAGCATTGAGTAAAGACTACACAGTCAAAGCCTCAACCTTGCTAAGACAGAAATCTGGTTAAGTCTAGAAGCATTGAGTGAAGCCAGTTCACTCAATGCCCAGAGCCATAAGCATTGAGTAAAGCTCAAGTAGTCAAAGTTGTAGAGAATTTGCCAAGAAATCTGGCTAAGTCTATAAGCATTGAGTGAAGGCATTTCACTCAATTCCATGCAGAGAAAGCTTCGACAGAACATAGTTCAGTCAGAGCTGCAAAAATGGTTGATACATGAATTATGTCTAAGGACAAAAGCATAGAGTGATGTCAACTCACTCAACGTCTATTCAACAAAAAATCTTTTTAAGGATAGAAGCATTAATTGAAGGTTGTTCACTCAATGGCTCATCAATAAAACAGGAAAAGGCAGAAAGTGTTGAGTGAAGACAACTCACTCAATGCCTTCATGCAGAGATAATCGACCAATTCTAGATGGGTTGAGTGATAAAAGCTCACTATGCCTTTTCGGTTAGACTGCAAATGTCTATATTTGTTGAGTGATGACTGATCACTCAACACCCAAAGATGTAGAAATTTGCCCAATTGTTTTGCCATTGAGTGATAAGGCTTCACTCAATGCCTATGCAGAAGTGTTAATTTGGCTAAGTCCACAGGTGCGGTGTCGTGATGATGTCAGCAGAAATTCAAATGTTGCGGGAACTGAATAGTAGACGACAAATGGTGTCGCTTGCATGTCGTACAACATTTAATGCAAAAGACAAGTTACAGCTACAACCTCCCGGTGGTCCCACTGCCTAAAAGCCATTGGACGACAGAATATAAAAGAAAGAGTTCAATGAAGAATACATAGACTTTTAGGGAATTACAGAGCTTAATCTTTTTCCTCTCAACCTAGTTTTAGAGTTGAAGAGCTTGCTCCTTCAGTTCAAACAAGAAGTTCAAGAAAGTTAGTTGTTGAGAGTTTCATCTTAAATAGCAAGTTCAAAGATTTCTCTCTCTAATGTACAAGAAGAAATAGATCAATCCATTGTTATAGTGACTTCACAGCTCAAGCAGAACTAATCTTGAAGATCCATTCCTGAAGCTGTGAAGAAGAAAGGACTGAATCATATCATTTCAGGAAAAGACAGACTCTGATTTTCTATAATTATTCATCAACACCAACCAACCTTTCATTTACATGATCATTACTGATCTAAGTGTAATCCTGATCTATACAGACTGAGATTGGATCTTTATATAGATATGAGTTGTAGGGCCTTTGGGCCTGAGTTGTAGGATTCTAGGTTAGAATCCTACTGGTAGGATCCTTGGGTGGATCTGAGGTAGGGCTAAGTGCCTGAGCTATAGAAGATTTATCCTCTGAGGTAGGATCCAGTGTTGGATCTGAGTGCAGGGATTTCCTCCAAGCCTGAGTTTAGGACTTTGCTTAAAGTCTGAGGTAGGTAGTCTGGTGCAGATTATTGAGTTGTAGGAGATTATATCTCTAAGTGTTGGTCCTTAGGCAAGAGGTAGGACTTGGAGGAGTCTTAGAGTTCTTGAGTAATCTGTGTTGTAAAATCTTGTAGCTAAGGTTGGAGGAGTTGGCCTTGACTAACAAATTGTTAGAAAGGTGTGAGGGATAGTGGATTTACCCATAATTTGTGGGAACCACTATAAACCATTTGTATGTTGATTGTGTGTTCTTGAAAGCAAACTTGAACTAATCACAACTCACCAAAGTCAAAAGAAATCACTAAACGGAAGAAAAACCTATTCACCCCCCTCTAGGTGTTTAGCTACTCTTGAATCTAAAAACTTTCAACGGCATAGTTCAAAATCGGTTTCATGGTTCAAAATTGACTGCGTAGTTCAAAATTAGCTACTTCGATCAAATCGACCGCATAGTTCAAGTTTAATGATAATATATGAGTATTTTTCTACTCAGGAACACCTGTGTTGTTCCTTTCCAAATTCCTGGAATTTGGTGATCTATTGGTGCAAATGGGAAATATGTCACCATAACGACCTGTTTTATGTTATGATTTTGGTTGTATTGTGGGTGTTAGTGGACTATACCACCGTTATAGTGCCTATTTGTGAATCATTACACCGGGTGACTTAATTTTTGGATTGTTGGGTTGTGTTGGAAAGATAGCTACCACCACAATGCCTTTTGTGGCATGATTTGGTATGATGGTTTGTGTTGGAATATGAGTTTCCGCCTCAGTGCCAAATTATTATCGGTGTTAATGATGATAATTTTTGAGCTTATCAGTCTCATATATATACACATATATATCTATAAAATTATAATATAGATCTTATTGCACTTAGTGCAAGCTTTTCTTTTGACTAATCTTTTCCGTACTATTATACTCACTATTTGTGTGGCTTTTATTGAATAACCTTATGGATTTTGATTTTTGCTGCCTCTTGCTCATTCTTTGCCGAGGCATTCTTTTTTTTGTCTCAATATCCGAGCAGTAGCAGTCTGGGTGGGTAGAGTGGGTGATTATAGGTTTTGTTTGGAAACTATTGCTTCCCCTCTCGCGTGAGGTAGTTGTTGGTGCCATTTCAGATCAGACTTGTGTTTAGTTTTATGGGTTTGTGTCAGGTTATTGATGCTTATAGGTTTTGTTTTCAAATGTTGGACTTTTTACTAGCACTTTTGCTGTTACGTTTGGGTTATTTTCTTACTTTTTATTTGGGAATGCTTTATGTTAGGATGCATATTAGGTATTTTAAATATAAAAGCTGCGTTTTTAGCATAGACTCATGGCATTTCTTTCAACTGAATATCACTATATTTTAAGAATTATAAAACTTATTTTTTACTTCTACTAAATTTAGAACTTGCATATCATTAGAATTTTTGTTGGGTCCTTATGCTCACGTAGGATAAAATGAAGTAATCTATGCATTTCTTTTCATTACGAATATATTTACTTCTTGGGGACTAGTTGATCCACTTAATCGAGGGACACGGTTCCTTAAGCTCTAAACATAAAACTATATTCTTAAAACTTAAATCATATGTTTTTATAAGAAATAGATGAGAGTGTGGTTTTTTCCTGAGCATCTAAAGTTATCCCCTATACAGTGTGGCATCATGCCGCATATTTTCTCATACTCTAATAACATGCAAATGTTGTGCAAATGCGGGTCGTGACACCTTTATTTTTTTTGTGTGTACCCTTATGTGATAATTGTATATGAAATGGTAGCCCCGAGTAGATCTTGTTGTCCAGGCTCCCACTAGCTTGTAGGGATGAATGCTCGCTCTATGATAGGTTGAAATAAAATGTTGTGGAATGGTGGCTCCAAGCTGATCCCGCTGAACATGCTCACACTAGCTGACGCGGCTGAAGGTTTACCTGGTGGAAGGATGAAATAAAATGTATTAGAATGGTGGACTTGAGTAGAACCTATTGAATGGGCTCCCACTAACCGGTATGGTAGAAGGTTCACTCGGAGGTAGGTTGAAATGTGGAATAATGTTAAAAATGAAGCCCCAAGCAGATCCCGCTGACCGGACTCCCCCTAGCCAGCAGGGTAGGGAAATAACTCGTGTGGCAGGGCAAGGTATGGAATGAGGTTGTATATAAATCTCATAGCAGTTCCCACTAATCGGGATCTCAGTAGCTGGTAGGGCTGCAATGACACTCGGATCGCAGGATATTACGAGAAAGTGTGATCGGATTGAAAACTAAGTAAAATAAAGAAAAAAATGAAAATAGACAAGGGGGACATGTGACCCACTCTCGATGAGTGAGCACTTGCTTGCAGAGCTCTCGCCCATTCCATAGGAAGGATTGCACCTAATGGTGGAAGAAGGACTAGGAGCAAGCCAAATCCTGATATTCCTACTCGCGCGTGTCGCACACTCTCTCTTTAACATAAAATCAAACCTTGTTGAGGTCCCTCAAAGTCAAGAATGCGTAGAGGAGGTAACGAGTTGGAGATCTTCACCCACCATAAGATCCTGAAGTACGTGTTCATGCAGAAGGAGTTTAATCTGCGCCAGCGGCGGTGGATAGAGTATGTGGCCAATTATGATGTAGAGATGTAGTATCATCCAGGCAAGGCTAATGTGGTGGCCGACGCCCTGAGCCGGAAGACGGGAAAGATCTTCAATCTCTCCGCCGATCGTTTAGTGGAGGAGTTCCTCCTTATGGATATATCAGTGGGATGCTGTGGCTTGCAGAGTAGTTTATCAGTGGCAGAGCCATCTTGGATTTCTTTGACCAGACTTCACCAGAAGGACGATCCGGATCTTCTGCACTTATTCACCAGGACCGAGAAGGGGGAGTTGCCAGACTTTGTTATCGATGATGTGGGTACTTTGAAGTACCGTGACAGATTTTGCATCCCCGCTGTTGGGGACATTAGAGGTATGATTTGTAGAGAGGCTCATGGATCCAGCGTTGCCTACCATCCAGGATCTACAAAGATGTATCATGAACTAAAGCAAATTGCCTGGTGGTATGGCATGAAAGGCGATATAGCCCGATTTATTGCGGAGTGCCACACTTATAAGCATGTGAAGGCTGATCATGGAAGGCCTGGTGGCAAGTTGACTTCGTTAAAGATCCTGACTTGGAAGTGGGAAAGTATATCTATGGACTTCATCACGGGTTTGCCGCGATCCCCGAGGGGATTTGATTCTGTCTGGGACATAGTGGATAGACTGACGAAGTGTGCTCACTTCGTTCCATATAAGATTGATTACCCAAAGAAGAAGATAGCGGAGTTGTACTTGAATGAAGTCATCCGACTGTATGGTGTGCCTGTGAGTATCATTTATGATCGAGACTCACGGTTTACTTCTCGTTTTTGGCAGAGTCTGCAGGAGGGTTTGGGAACGGATCTGAGGTATTCTACAGCTTACCACCCGCAGACCAATGGGAAGACGGAGCGGGTGAACCAGATAGTTGAGGATATGATCCGATGCTACATTTTAGACCACGGTGGAGCATGGGATGAGCAGCTGTGACTTATGGAATTTGCATACAACAACAGTTATCAGGAAAGCTTGCAGATGGATCCTTTTGAAGCCTTGTATGGGAGGCGCTGCAGAACACCGTTGTTTTGGGCTGAGGCTGGTGAGAGGCCTTTGTTGGGTCCAGATGCTCTTGAGGAGATGGAAGTCGCAGTGAAGCTTATTCGAGAGAAGCTTCGTATAGCTCAGGAGAGATACGAGAAGAACGTCAATCGGCATAGGTCTGCCTTGGAGTTTTCTGTAGGGGACCTTGTATTTCTTATGGTTTCCCCGATGGTGGGTGTAAAGAGGTTTGGTAAGAATCAAAAATTGGACCCGAGGTATGTGGGCCCATTTAAGATTTTGGAGCGGATTGGCGTGTCAGCTTATAGATTGGATTTTGCCAGCAAACTTCCCAGGTGTTCAAAATGTTTTCCATGTAAGCCAACTGCAGAAGTGTGTGCGCAGCAGTGGGCAAGTCTTGGACGTTGTGCCCTAGTTTGAGCCCAACCTCTTTTTGTTGAAGTGCCGGTCCGTATTTTGGATACTCAGGAACGGGTGCTGCGAATGAAGTCCATTCTGATGGTGAAAGTTCTTTTGAGGAATCAGGATTTGGAGAGCTCGACTTGGGAGCTAGAGTCGGCCATGAGGAAAGCTTACCCTCACCTGTTTCCCTGATTTTGATCGGTATGTTTTCCTTCTTGTAACTCCTATTTGTTACTTTTCCTTCTTTAGTAGGAGTGTTGTGCGTAAAATTTTGGGACGAAACTTTCTTTTAGGGGGAGTGACTGTAACGCCCCTGATTTTTCTGCGTCTATTTTTTTTCTCGTTTGGCGTTACGGTGACGCGTTTTCGTGGCTTGTGCCATTTGTGGAGTGTGGTTTAGCTCCTTAGAACTGAGTGGCCTATTTTGTATCCTATGGGCAAGGTCTCCCTTTCAAGCCGAGTCGTTTTGGGTGACCCGGTGTGGCCTCTTGGGGGATGCTTGTGTTTTGGCTTTAGGAGGGTATAACTCGAGTTAAGTTCGTCGAAAGTTAATTTCGACTTCGCCGTTGTGTTCGTAGCGTGGGTATTTAACTATTGTGCGAATTTCGTCGAATTCCGAGGTAGTTCGGTTTTCGTGCCATTTTGGGTGTGCCATTAGTAAAGCCTAGTAGAGATTCTCTTATTTTAAATAAGAGAGCCTGCGGTTGGGTTTCGGTTTTGCTGAACCGACGTGTCTAAGATTTATTTAAGGCTTTATTAAGATGTGGCGGGTCCACTTCTCTTTCCTCCTTCCCGAGACCAAAAGAAGAAAACCGTCTGCTCCTGTTCGCGGAAAACAGAGGCGGAACGGTGGTTAGCCCTAGCTTTCGGACGGTGATTCCGGGAGTGTTCTTGGACGGATTTTGATTCCGAAAGCGGCGTTGTCTTTCTCTTGCTCAGATCTACGTTTCGACGGTAATAAATTCGATTTTCGTGGGGTTTTAGGAGATTTGGGATTTCGGTCTTGTGGTTTTCCGCCATTAAAGTACAGGAGTGTGCTTTTTGGTGCTGCTGCTACTAGTGCCAAGTAAAGAGGAGGGAAAGACGTCCAAGCTTCGCCAGAAATCAAGGCAAGTGGTATTCTTTCCCTTGCCATTGTTATTCTCTTGAAATTCTGAAAATTCCTGTTTAGCCCTAAGGTAGAAGCCAAGCATGTTCTCTTTTATCTTGCTGAATTCAGGGTTTAGATTCTCCTATAAGCCCCCCTTCTTTGTGTTGTTGGTGCTCAACCCACCGGAGTAATGCCATCAGTTAAACTCAAGATTGCTGTCTAGTTGGTGTCTTGCGGGTAAAGCCGAGAGAGAGAGAGAGAGGAGGGGGTGCCTGCTGTGTTTGTTGGAAAGAGCCTATTTTTTGGACTATATCTGGCTGGCGTTGTGTGTGGTGCACACACTTCAAGCCTTTGCGGGTTTGGCGTTGAGTGTGGTGCATACACTCAACGCCGCAGATGTTGCCAGACAGAATTTTGCTAAGTACTAGGGCGTTGAGTGAGGTGGACTCACTCAACGCCGTAGCCCCTGCTAGCGGGTAAGTACTTTGGCGTTGAGTGAGTCGACCTCACTCAACGCCAATTCCGTTTTGGCATTGAGTGAGTCCAGCTCACTCAACGACGCGGTTTTCCTGAGAAGCTAAGTGTTTTGGCATTGAGTGAGTCAACCTCACTCAATGCCATTTTGGTTTTGGCGTTGAGTGAGGTGGACTCACTCAACGCCGTCTCTTCTGTGCAGACAAGTACTTTGGCGTTGAGTGAGGTGTGTTCACTCAATGCCATAGCCTTTTCTGAGGCTAAGTATTTTGGCGTTGAGTGAGTTGACCTCACTCAATGCCATTTCTTGTTTTGCGTTGAGTGAGGTGGCGTCACTCAATGCCGAAGGCAAGTTTGCGGCCAAGTTCCGTGGCGTTGAGTGAGTGTACCTCACTCAACGCCATTTCTGCTTTGGCATTTAGTGAGGTAGACTCACTCAACGCCATAGCCCTTATTCACGGCCAGAACTTCTGGCATTGAGTGAGACGACCTCACTCAACGCCATTGCTGTTTTGGCGTTGAGTGAGGTCAGCTCACTCAATGTCGTAGATTTGCCTTGTTGCGGCTAAGTTCAAGGGCGTTGAGTGAGTGAACCTCATTCAACGCCATTGCTGTTTTGGCGTTGAGTGAGGTGGACTCACTCAATACCGTATTTTTCTTTTGCGGCTAAGTGTAAGGGCGTTAAGTGAGTGAGCTTCACTCAACGCCATTGCTATTTTTGTGTTGAGTGAGGCCAGCTCACTCAATGCCACTTTCTCTATTTATGGTTAAGTACCAGGGCGTTGAGTGAGTGTGCCTCACTCAACGCCATGGCTGTTTTGGCATTGAGTGAGGTTAGCTCACTCAACGCCAGAGTATCCTTGCGGGAGGCATTGAGTGAGTGAACCTCACTCAACGCCATGCCTGATTTGGCATTGAGTAAGGCTAGCTAACTCAACGCCAGGGTTGTTCTTCTTGAGGGCGTTGAGTGAGCGAACCTCACTCAATGCCATGGCTGTTCTGGCGCTGTGTGAGGCTGACTCACTCAACAGCAAGGTCTGCTTAGGCGTTGAGTGGGTCCCACTCAACGCTAAGCCGTGTTGATTCTTTTCAACACTTTTTCCCTACCTCGACTTTCGTTCCCGAGTGAATTCCTTGATTTTCTTTGACGTTCCTTGTCGGCTATGTTTTTCTTTCCTAAAGGCCGAATCGTGGGTCGTGGTTAGTAGTGGTGGTTTAGAGCTCTTAAGAGGTGAGGTATTGTTTAATTTTGCCAAGGCCACCCTTTTTCTTTTATCTTGCTCCAGGTACGGGCTGGGCAAGGGGGTGGGAGATCCCTAGTGCTTTCAAATGTAGACCCTAGAGCTTGTTGGCTTGGAAATGGTGGTTGGGGGACTGAGTTTGCCATCAACCTGGATCCATGTTGTTTATTTTTCTACTACCATCTCCCACAGCATAGGGTGTTATACGTTTCTTCCTTGGTAGATTGCAGCATTTTGGGCTCTTGGCAGCTTAGTAGACTCTGCAGGAAGTAGTTTCTAGGCAGGGCTGATACAGTTTCCTCGCACCTGGTGCATTTCTTTTTGTTTTGCCTTGGGCAGTTGTGACCTTTTACTTCTTTGTTTTTTTCCTCTTTCATTTATCATCTGGTTGACACTTTCGTGCAGTTTTTCCTTGTTTTTCTTACTGAGGTATTCTTTTCTTTTGAATGCCTCAGGTTCTTAGCATTAGCTAGTTTGGTGGCTAGGTTGCTGGGGTGTTTCTGGGGGTCTCTTGGACTTTGGAGATCCTTCTGGATTTTGTTTAGTGAGGTAGTTTTCTGCACTTTTCTTACAGACATATATGTTTGCCGGTGGGTTCATGTCAGGTTGTTGGCGCCCACTGGTAGTTTTTTACCTTTGTACTAGATATATTACTTTTGCTGCTACCATTTTCTAGAGATAGTCTACTTGCTCTGAGAAAGATTTATGCTAGGTTGCTAGTTATTTTTAAAACTACAATTATTAATATAAGTATAGCTCATGATCAGAATGTTTTATAAAACTCAATCACAATTTTCCAAACAACGTATAAAGATTGTTTTCTTATATATAGTATAAATTAAATGTAGAGTCTTGAATAGCATAAGTGGTCCTCATGGGACTCTTATGCACTCCTTAGGATGTCAAACCTGAATAAAGTATTTTTCTGCATCGCATAAGTATAGTTTTAAACTGTGGACTAGGTGATCCACTGAGCCGAGGGATACGGCCTCTAAATTATAACTGATTTTCTAATCATTAAACTCATGAATTTCTTTAATAAAATAAAGTAGATGGTTTTGCCTGAGCGTCAGCAGTTATCCCCTGCTTGACGTGGCATCATGACGCGTGTTTTCTCATACTCTGATAATTCCTAAATTTGGATAAAATGCGGGTTGTGACAGTTGGTATCAGAGGAAGGTTGCTTGACAAGTTAGTCGGGCAACCTTTCTTTGATTGCTTTAGTAGTTCAGCATCATGTCATTCACACACCGATATGTCATCAGCACGTCTTGGCAATAGCACGAACACTACACTCATAGCATAACATGAAGTATACGGGGCATATTATGTAGTATGGGATGCATAATATGTGTTCGTATATGAATCCACCATAGGGGCAACATGTGAGGGTTATGTAGTATTGGATGCATAACCTCACCACATGGCTGCGAATAGCTCGTTTTCTTTTTCGTTGCAAGAGAATGTTATGTAGTATGGGATGCATAACATTTTCATGTGTACGCCGCTCATAACATGCATTAGAGCCTTTTTAGAATGCATAGCACAAACATGCATGGCATAACATTGCATAAGCACAACGTGCCAAGATAAAGACTGGCAGGATGACATATGTACACACATAAGCTTTCAAGTCAAAAGTAATACAAATTCATGCATTCTCGATCTAGGCCCATGAATTAGCATGGTGGTGGTTAACCATCCTAGGTTAGGGCATAACATCAATTTTTGTAAAAAGATAAACTCCCAGAGCAAGTTTAGATGCTTTATGTTTATATTTATATATGTATTGTCTGTACTTGTAGTTGGTTCTAGCAATTGTATTAGGATCTAACTAGTGTTGCTATAATTTTAGGATGGCGAGACGTCCTTCGACTAGATCGACTCCCATGTCTGAGGGTGAGTCATCTGGAGATAAGAATGACGCGGTGATCGAGAGCCTGCGGCAGAGTAGCGATGCCATGAGCAGGCAGATGGTAGAGATGCAGGCCCAGATTCAGTCCCTTGTGGCGGTTGTGGAAGGTCGGACTCAAGGAGTGCAAGGTCCTGCAGGGGGGTAAGCTGTCCCTCCTCCTCCTGCACCCTTAAGACCTCTAGTGGTGGTGCCAGCAGAGATGGCCTTCATCTCGCAGTTTTAGAGGCTGAGCCCTCCCACCTATGACGGGAAGGCAGATTTCATGGTGATAGACGATTGGCTGATCTCCATGGAGGAGATGTTCTCGTACTCAGGGATTGCAGATGATCAGAGGGTGATGATAGCCTCATATCAGCTTAAAGGTTTGGCTAAGAGTTGGTGGCTGAGAGAGAAGGAGAGCTTGGTAGCTGGATTCTCTTGGGAGGTGTTCAAGGAGATGCTGTTGAGGAAGTTCTTACCCTCAGGCGAGCATGACCGCCTCATGAACGACTTCCTCCATCTGAAGCAAAGGCAACTCACGGTGGGTGAGTATGAGATAGAGTTTAGCAAGTTGAGCCGTTTTTCCCCTAGATTGGTCAGCATTGAGGCTGATCGAGTTAAGAGATTTCTCGGTGGTTTGAGCAGCGAGGTGCAGCAGTTGACCAGTGCTTATGGGTCAGAGACTTATGCAGGAGTAGTGGAGGCTTCTCTGAAGGTGGAGGCTATTGAGACCGCGAAGAGCAGAAGCCAGCAAATGAGGAAGGACAAGAGAAAGTCTGTGGAGGAGAAGAAACCCCATGTACCCGGTGCGACTCCGGGAAAGAAGAGCAAAGTGGTGTGCAGCTTCTGTGGCCGGTCGGTCCACCCTGTCAAAAGATGTTTCAAGAAGACAGCAGCTCAGAGGAAGGAGCAGGTTCATGCGATTCAGGGTGCTCCTAGGAGAGATGTCTCTTGTTTTGTTTGCAAGCGACCTGGGCATGATGCTGCCCAGTGCTAGTCCAAGGATAAAGTCTGCTTTCTGTGTGGGGAGAAGGGACACATCAAGCCTAGGTGTCCTTAGGCCCAGCCTGTTCTTCATGCAGTTCCACTACAGACATTACCTCCACCTCAACGTATGGACAAGGGAAACGGAAAGCTGAACGTTATCTCTTCCGAGGAGGCTCAAGCTTCGACTCAGGTCATCTCAGGTTTTTTGTCTTTCTATCCTGAAAGTTTTGTTCTTGTTTTGCTAGAATGTTTGCAGTATTATTATGGTAGTTCCTTAGTTTAATATGCTCCTGTAGGGAAATTTAAGGTGAAGAACCGCTGGGCGCGTGTTCTGTTTGACTCCGGCGCTAGCCACTCGTTCGTGGCTAGAGACTTTGTGGAGCGACATCGGTTGACTTTTGAACGAGTTTGGGATACCTTTCATGTCAAGTTCCCCTCTAGTGAATCTGTGTTGTCAGATTTGGGCATGTTAGATTGCCCTGTTTTTTTGGGGGACTTCCTTGCGAAGGCAGACCTGAAGATGATTGATCTGGAGGACTTTGATGTTATTTTGGGCATGGACTGGCTGTCTAGGTATGATGCAGTCATTCAGTGCAAAGGGAAGTGCTTGGACTTCATTAGGGATGACGGTCATCCCGGAAGCGTGTATGCTGATCTATGCCAGGATTCTCCTGTTATCTCTGCGGTATGTGCTCAGAAGCTATTTCTTTCGGATTGTTTTGCTTGTTAGGTCTCTGTGGTTGGGACCGCTGTTAGTGTACCGCGCTTCGAAGAGATTCCAGTTGTTCGTGGTTTCGCCAATGTTTTTCCTGATGATCTTCCTGGCCTTCCTCCCGAGCGGGATGTTGAGTTTTTGATCGATCTGGAGCCGGGTACGTGTCCTATTGCTAAGGCGTCGTACCGGATGGCCCCTCGTGAGTTAGAGGAGTTGCGAGTCTAGTTGGATGAGCTATTGGCAAAGGGATTTATCAGGAAGAGTTCGTCGCCTTGGGGTGCTCCTATGCTGTTTGTGAAGAAGAAAGATGGGTCAATGCGGCTTTGCATCGACTATAGGGAGTTGAACAAAGTCACAATTAAGAACAGGTACCCTCTGCCGAGGATCGATGACTTATTTGACCAGTTGCGCGGTAGCACGGTGTTCTCCAAGATTGATCTTCGTTCAGGCTATCACCAGCTCAGGATCCGTGAGGCAGATATTCCACGGACTGCATTTAGATCGAGGCATGGACACTTTGAGTTCTTGGTGATGTTGTTTGGTTTGACCAACGCACCATCAACCTTCATGGATATGATGAACCAGGTGTTCAATGATTTCTTAGACAGGTTCATTGTGGTCTTCATCGATGACGTGTTTATTTATTCTCGCAGTGCTGAGGAGCATTAGCAGCATCTGCGCTTGGTTCTATCGGAGTTGAGGAACCATAAGTTATTCGCCAAGCTGAGCAAGTGTGAATTTAGGTTGCCTCAGGTTTCATTTCTAGGCCACGTGGTGAACAAGGATGGGATCTCGGTCGACCAAAAAAAGGTCGCAGCAGTGATGGATTGGAGTAGGCCGAATACGCCTAAGGAGATCAGGAGTTTCCTAGGGTGTGCTGGCTACTATAGGAGGTTTGTGGAGGGTTTCTCTTCCCTAGTAACACCTTTGACAAAGCTGACTCAGAAGAACGTGGCTTTTGTTTGGAGCGAGAAGTGCGAATAAGCCTTCCTGGAGTTAAAGAGGAGATTGTGCACTGCTCCCGTTCTGACCTTCCTACTGAAGGGGTGGATTATGATGTTTACGTAGATGCTTCGCATGTAGGTTTGGGTTGTGTGTTAATGCAGGTTGGAAAAGTGATTGCCTATGGGTCAAGGCAATTGAAGACTCTTGAGAAGAATTATCCTACGCATGACCTCGAGTTCGCAACGGTTATTTATGCGTTGATGTTGTGGAGACACCTACTTTATGTGGCTCAGTGCAAGATCTTCACCGACCATAAGAGCCTGAAGTACGTGTTCAAGCAGAAGGAGTTGAATCTGCACCAGCGGCGGTGGCTAGAGTATGTGGCCGATTATGATGTAGAGATCAAGTATCATCTAGGCAAGGCCAATGTGGTGGCCGACGCCCTGAGTCGGAAGACGGGAAAGATCTTCAATCTCTCTGCCGTTCGTTTAGTGGAGGAGTTCCTCCTTATGGATATATCAGTGGGATGCTGTGGCTTGCAGAGTAGTTTATTTGTGGCAGAGCCGTCTTGGATTTTTTTGACCAGACTTCACCAAAAGGACGATCCGGATCTTCTGCACTTATTCACTAGGACCGAGAAGGGGGAGTTGCCAGACGTTGCTATCGATGATGCGGGTACTTTGAAATACCGCGGCAGATTTTGCATCCCCGCTGTTGGGGACATTAGAGGTATGATTTACAGAGAGGCTCAAGGATCCAGCGTTGCCTACCATCCAGGATATATGAAGATGTATCGTGACCTAAAGCAAATTGCCTTGTGGTATGGCATGAAAGGCGATATAGCCCGATTTGTTGCGGAGTGCCACACTTTCAATCGTGTGAAGGCCGATCATGGAAGGCCTGGTGGCAAGTGACTTCGTTAGAGATCCCGACTTGGAAGTGGGAAAGTATATCTATAGACTTCATCACGGGTTTTCCGCAATCCCCGAGGGGATTTTATTCTGTCTGGGACATAGTGGATAGACTGACGAAGTGTGCTCACTTCGTCCCATATAAGATTGATTACCCGATGAAGAAGATAACGGAGTTGTACTTGAATGAAGTCATCCGACTGCATGGTGTGCCTGTGAGTATCATTTCTGATCGAGACTCCAGGTTTACTTCTTGTTTTTGGTAGAGTATACAGGAGGGTTTGGGTACGGATCTGAGGTATTCTACTGCTTACCACCCGCAGACCAATGGGCAGATGGAGCGGGTGAACTAGAGAGTTGAGGATATGATCTGATGCTACATTTTAGACCACGGTGGAGCGTGGGATGAGCTGCTACGACTTATGGAATTTGCATACAACAACAGTTATCAGGAAAGCTTGCAGATGGCTCCTTTTGAAGCCTTGTATGGGAGGCACTGCAGAACACCGTTGTTTTGGGCTGAGGCTGGTGAGAGGCCTTTGTTGGGTCCAGATGCTCTTAAGGAGATGGAAGTCGTAGTGAAGCTTATTCGAGAGAAGCTTCGTATAGCTCAGGAGAGATACGAGAAGAACGCCAATCGGCGTAGGTCTGTCTTGGAGTTTTATGTAGGGGACCTTGTATTTCTTATGGTTTCCCCGATGGTGGGTGTAAAGAGGTTTGGTAAGAATCGGAAATTGGACCCGAGGTACGTGGGCCCGTTTAAGATTTTTGAGCGGATTGGCGTGTCAGCTTATAAATTGGATTTGCCAGCAAACTTCCAAGGTGTTCATAATGTTTTCCATGTATGCAAATTGCGGAAGTGTGTGTGCATCAGTGGGCATGTCTTGGACGTTGTGCCCTAGTTGGATCCCAACCTCTCTTTTGTTGAAGTGCCAGTCCGTATTTTGGATACTCAGGAACGGGTGCTGCGAAAGAAGTCCTTTCCGATGGTGAAAGTTCTTTGGAGGAATCAGGATTTGGAGAGCGCGACTTGGGAGCTAGAGTCGGCCATGAGGAAAGCATACCCTCACCTATTTCCCTGATTTTGATCGGTGTGTTTTCCTTCTTGTAACTCCTATTTGTTACTTTTCCTTCTTTAGTGGGAGTGACGTGCGTAAAGTTTCGGGACGAAACTTTCTTTTAGGGGGAGTGACTGTAACGCCCTCGATTTTTCTGCGTCTATTTTTTTTCTCGTTTGGCATTACGGTGACGCGTTTTCGTGGCTTGTGCCATTTGTGGAGTGCGGTTTAGCTCCTTAGAACTGAGTGGCCTATTTTGTAGCCTATGGGTAAGGTCTCCGTAGCAAGCCGAGTCGTTTTGGGTGACCCGGTGTGGCCTTTAGGGGGATGCTTGTGTTTTGGCTTTAGGCGGGTATAACTCGAGTTCTGTTTGTCGAAAGTTAATTTTGACTTCGTCGTTGTGTTCGTAGCGTGGGTATTTATCTACGGTGCAAATTTCGTCGAATTCCGAGATAGTTCGGTTTTCGTGCCATTTTGGGTGTGCCTTTTGTAAAGCCTAGTAAAAATTCTCTTATTTTAAATAAGAGAGCCGGCGGTTGGGTTTCGGTTTTGCTGAACCGACGTGTCTAAGCTTTTATAAAGGCTTTATTAAGAAGTGGCGGGTCCACTTCTCTTTCCTCCTTCTTCCCGAGACCAAAAGAAGAAAACCGTCTGCTCTTGTTCGCGGAAAAAAGAGGCGGAACGGCGGTTAGCACTAGCTTTCGGACGGTGATTCCGAGAGTGTTCGTTGACGGATTTCGATTCCAAAAGCGACATTATCTTTCTCTCGCTCAGATCTACATTTCGACGGTAAGAAATTCGATTTTCGTGGAGTTTTAGGACATTTGGGATTTCGGTCTAGTGGTTTTCCGCCATTAAAGTACGGGAGTGTGCTTTTAGGTGTTGTTCCTACTAGTGCCAAGTAAAGAGGAGGGAAAGCCGTCCAAGCTTCGCCGGAAATCGAGGCAAGTGGTATTCTTGCCCTTGCCATTGTTGGTCTCTTGAAATTATGAAAATTCCCAGTTAGCCCTAGGGTTGAAGCCAAGCATGTTCTCTTTTATCTTGCTGAATTTAGGGCTTAGATTCTCCTATGAGCCCCCTTCTTTGTGCTGTTGGTACTCAACACGCCAGCGTAATTCCATCAGTTAAACTCCAGATTACTGTCTGGTTGGTGGCTTGCGGGTGAAGCCGAGAGAGAGAAAGAGGAAGGGGTGCCTGCTGTGTTTGTTGGAAAGAGCCTATTTTTTTATTCTGTCTGGCCGGCGCTGAGTGTGGTGCACACACTTCAAGCGTTTGCGAGTTTGGCGTTGAGTGTGGTGCATAAACTTAACGCCGCAGCTGTAGCCAGTCAGAATTTGTCTAAGTACTAGGGCGTTGAGTGAGGTGGACTTACTCAACGCCGCAGCCCCTGCTAGCGGCTAAGTACTTTGGCGTTGAGTGAGTCAACCTCACTCAACACCATTTCTGTTTTGGCGTTGAGTGAGGCAAGCTCACTCAACGCCGCGGTTTTCTTGAGAAGCTAAGTGTTTTGGCGTTGAGTGAGTCGACCTCACTCAATGCCATTTTGGTTTTGGAGTTGAGTGAGGTGGACTCACTCAACGCTGTCGCTTCTGTGCAACCAAGTACTTTGGCATTGAGTGAGGTGTGCTCAATCAATGCCATAGCCTTTTCTGAGGCTAAGTACGTTGGCGTTGAGTGAGTTGACCTCACTCAACGCCATTTCTAGTTTGGCGTTGAGTGAGGTGGCCTCACTAACCGCCGAAGGCAAGTTTGCGGCCAAGTCCCGTGGCGTTGAGTGAGTGTACCTCACTCAATGCCATTTCTGCTTTGGCGTTGAGTGAGGTAGACTCACTCAATGACACAGCCCTTCTTCGCAGCCAGAACTTCTTGCATTGAGTGAGACGACCTCACTCAATGCCATTGCTATTTTGGGGTTGAGTGAGGTCAGCTCACTCAATGCCGTAGATTTGCATTGTTGCGGCTAAGTGCCAGGGCGTTGAGTGAGTGAACCTCACTCAACGCCATTGCTGTTTTGGCGTTGAGTGAGGTGGACTCACTCAAAACCGTAGTTTTCTTTTACGGCAAAGTGTAAGGGAGTTGAGTGAGTGAGCTTCACTCAACACCATTGCTATTTTGGCGTTGAGTGAGGCCAGCTCACTCAACGCCACTTTCTCTGTTTATGGTTAAGTACAAGGGCGTTGAGTGAGTGTGCCTCACTCAACGCCATGCCTGTTTTGGCATTGAGTGAGGCTAGCTCACTCAATGCCGGAGTTGTTCTTCTAGAGGGCGTTGAGTGAGTGAACCTCACTCAACGCCATGGCTATTCTGGCGCTGAGTGAGGCTGACTCACTCAACGCCAAGGTCTAGTTAGGCGTTGAGTGGGTCCCACTCAACGCTAAGCCTTGTTGAGTCTTTTCAACACTTTTTCCCTACCTCGACTTTTGTTCCCGAGTGAATTCCTTAATTTTCTTTGAGGTTCCTTGTCGGCTATGTTTTTCTTTCCTAAAGGCCGAATCGTGGGTCGTTGTTTATAGTGGTGGTTTGGAGCTCTTAAGAGGGGAGGTATTGTGTAATTTAGCCAAGGCCACCCTTTTTCTTTTATCTTGCTCTAGGTACGGGCTGGGCAAGGGGGTGGGAGGTCCCTAGTTCTTTCACATGTAGACCCTTGAGCTTGTTGGCTTGAAAATGGTGGTTGGGGGACTGAGTTTGCAATCAACCAGGATCCGTGTTGTTTATTTTGCTACTACCATCTCTCATATCTTAGGGTGTTAGACGTTTCTTCCTTGGTAGATTGCAGCATTTTGGTCTCTTGGAAGCTTAGTAGACTCTGCAGGAAGTAGTTTTTGGGCAGGGTTGATACTGTTTCCTCGCACCTGATGCATTTCTTTTTGTTTTGCCTTGGGCAGTTGTGACCTTTTACTGCTTTGTTTTTTTCCTCTTTCATTTATCATCTAGTTGATAATTACGTGCAGTTTTTCCTTGTTTTGCTTGCTGAGGTATTCTTTTCTTTTGAATGCCTCAGGTTCTGAGCAGTAGCCAGTTTGGTGGATAGGTTGCTAGGGTGTTGCTGGTGGTCTCTTGGACTTTGGAGATCCTTCTGGATTTTGTTTAGTGAGGTAGTTTTCTGCACTTTTCTTACAGACATACATGTTTGCCGGTGGGTTCGTGTTAGGTTGTTGGCGCCCACTGGTAGTTTTTTACCTTTGTACTAGATATATTACTTTTGCTGCTACCATTTTCTGGAGATAGTCTACTTGCTATGAGGAGGATTTTTCTAGGTTTCTAGTTATTTTTAAAACTACAATTATTAATATTAGTATAGCTCATGATCAGCATGTTTTATAAAACTCAATCACTACTTTCCAAACAACGTATAATGATCGTTTTCTTATATATAATATAAATTAAATGTAGAGTCTTGCATAACATAAGTGGTCCTCATGGGGCTCTTATGCACTCCTTAGGATGTCAAACCTGAATAAAGTATTTTTCCGCAGCGCATAAGTATAGTTTTAAACTGTGGACTAGGTGATCCACCGAGCCGAGGGATACAACCTCTAAATTATAACTAATTTTCTAATCATTAAACTCATGAATTTCTTTCATAAAGTAAAGTAGATGGTTTTGCATGAGCGTCAACAGTTATCCACTGCTTGACGTGGCATCATGAAGCGTGTTTTCTCATACTATGATAATTCCTAAATTCGGAGAAAATGCGGGTTGTGATAACAACAGCCCCGTTAAGTTTCACTTCCACATCTGTAATTACCCCATCAGTTTTGACAATCGAACCATCGGCAATCACAAGTCATTTATGGATACTATTTTTGATATTTAAATCCAGTTTCACAATATCTTGCAAGGCAAGGATGTTGTACGAAGAACCAAAATAAAAAACAGCTACTGTTTCTATCTCATTTATCTCGCACTTGACAACTAATTCATTGTTACTGTTCTCGCCCACCTCTACAGCACTCTTCCCATGTTCATGGTGATTTTTATCTGTGTCACTTGGGAGGGCTCCATGAGTGCATTCAAAGAATACCTGGGCAAGCTGCCCAAGCTGCGTCTCCAAATTTCTCATGGAGGCGGTTTGAGTGACCATGTTCGACTGAGCCATCTCCACGATCTTTTCCATCATTTCTTCTAAAGCGCTTTTGCGCGTCCCTAGCATGTTTTGATTGTAACCCGCCTAAGGTGGTCGCGTTTCACTACCGAAAGCTTGAGCATCAAATTGATGCGGCCTCCTTGCCATCTTTGACCAGGAGCGTTTTGATTCCACGAGAAATTTGAGTGATTTCTCGCATTTGGGTTATAAGCATTGTTATAAGGAGAGGCACGGTTTTGATTATTAATAAAATTAACATGTTCTTCAAAACTCATACCTACCGGATCACCAGTATGTTTCCCCGCAGTGCACTAATAAGTGTGGTGCCTAGGGTTTCCACAAACTTGGCACGAGATGTTCAGCACGGGCGCTGGCGGCGGGGTAGATCTTGTCAGCATCATTTTTCCTTCTAAAGAAGGTTGGCAAGGTTCAGCGTGTTGCGCCATGACGTTCACTTCGAAAAAATTTCTCGCCCTTCTTGAGGCATTCCCGCAGCGGTCCAATAAGTGTTGTGGGAGGCCGTATCTCTTAGAATTCTTAGCGCTTCCTCGGGGTCTAAATTCATAATCATCCCCCCTACAGTAGCATCAATCATTGCCCGGAGATTGTATTCAATGGTTAAATAAAATATCTCTACCAAATTCCAGAGCTCACAGCCGTGTTGCGGACACCGGCGCTACAAATCAGCATACCTCTCCCATGCCTCGTATAGGGTCTCCTAATCCTTTTGTCAAAACATGGCTATCTCCCCGCGTACATTAACAATCTTATCGACATGATGAAATTTAGCAAAAAATAAGGAAGACAAGGCTTCCCAAGTTGTTGCAGTTCCTGGAGTGATTGTATATAGCCAAGTCTTGGCCATATCCCGCAATGAGAAAGGGAACATCTTTAATTTCACAATTTCATCAGAGATCCCCACATAATGGAAGGTCCGTCATATTTCAGAAAATTCAGCTAGATGAAGATGAGGATCCTCGCTCGGCAGCCCGGATATTGGGTGTTGTTCCTAATCATATTTAGGATTGTCGGCTTGATCTCAAAGTGGTGGTTAGAGATAGCTGGCCCAAACCCAGGATAAACACTCCCCGCCGTAGGGGTATTGAAATCCCTCATCGTCCTTACTCGAGTTTTGACCACCTCGTGGTCATCAACCACTCTATCTCCCTGACTGTTTCCACCATTGAAAAGATTGTCCATTCTCTCTTCTACAGCAACAACGCGCAACCGAGCTCTTCTAGATCTCTCAGTCTCAGCATCAACTCCTAAATCTTCAACCCTTTCAGCGGGGTTCAGATCTGACATCGACTCACAAAACAAACAAAAAGAAATTAAAATGCACTTGAACACCTACAGACTTTTCACCAAAAAGAAAAAACCACAGGTAATGGTTGCGCTCCCCGGCAATGGTGCCAAAAACTTGATGTGCTAGCGGTAAGACTACCATTCATGACTAAGTCATAATAATGATGAGTAGCATCCCGGAGTATTGATCTCTCGCGGAGCGCAAGTAGGGAGCATGGGTTTTAACATTTAGAGAATTGAGTGCAAGTGCTAAGTGAACATGGAGGTGATCGATTTGGATATCCTACGCTAAAATAATAAAGAACTAGCGCAGGTCGTCTTCACCGCATCGCCCTGAAGAATCACTCTGAAGAGTAATAACGGAAGTGAAAGAACTAATGAGGGTCGAAAACACCTCTTATAAGCGCTCACTTCTACCAAAGGCTAGAATGGCTCAAACACAACCAAATATTAAAGCATCATTAACAAACTCAGAAGAAACTCGAGCAGCAATGCTATCTAATTACAAGTTACTAGCACAGGTTAAAAACATGGCAAGTTTAGTAAAATTGAATAAATACAACCGAGCACACGAAGGCTCTCCAAGATTCTCGGCCGGAAGCGAAGGTTGTCAATCCTCGTCCTAGCTCGGTCTTTGGAAGGTGTCTGGGATCCAGAAGGGATATCACTTCCTTCTTCTAACTCACCCTCTTTGTGGTCTCCTAGTCGGATCTGAACGGAGGGCTTCTCAAGTACAGCAACAAGTAGCTCATATGGTAGCTTGGAGGGCGGAGAAGATGAAGATGGTCGGAGACGGAGCTTTTGCAAGCTTTCGGAGGAGAAATGGTGGCCGGAAGAGCTTCCCTTGGAGGAGAGAAAAAAAAGGGGCTGGAGAGATATTTTCCCGCTCTAGGGAGAAGAAAAGGCGGGCCGGAAAGAATCTCCTTGGCCATGGCAGAATCTGCAACTTAAATAGAAAATTATTAGAAAATTAGTGTCGCACGGTTCGGCACACGACCGTGCGCAAACCGTGTGATATTACATTTACGCAATAGCCTGCGAGGAAGAAGAGTTGACCCGTGTGTTTCCTTCGCGTATAGGTGATCCGCCCGTGCGTGAAGCAATTCGCACGGGTAACCACAGTAAGCTCAAACCGTAGGAAAAACAAGAAGGCTACAGGTCAATCGTGCGTAAGCTAAAACCTTGCGTGAAGCATTAGCACGGGCTGGTCACTTTTCTAGAATAACCTGTGGAAAATGCACGACCAAAACAAACCGTGTGCCAAGAAAATGCACGGTCGTGCGTTTTCCTCAAATCATTACTCTGAAATGGGGAAAACTGACCACCTGCAAGCAAGGAGAACTAAGCAGTGGAGGACCCTCCAACAAAACAGAAATGCAGTAAAAGCTACCAGAGCAAGCCCCGGGGAGCACCACGTGCATACCCCCAATAATCAAATGCGCAATTGCTCACCCAAGGGAGAGAAAAGCACACAATTCACGAAGTGCATAAGGAGGGAAATAACAGAGAAAATAGCGCAAAAGTTGTGTGCAAAGACAAGAAAACCAGCCCAGATGAGCCGACAAAACCCTATATAAACTGGACTCATCATAGTTCCTTATTATTCACATATTATATTTGGACATTTGCTTATTGCGATGATATGACTTCTGTACGTTCTTTATGTTGGGTTGGCATGGATGATATTATAAAGAGCCGGCATAATAGGCCTCTTGTAGTATCGGTCAACCCGTGTGTTGACTCTACCATAAGTCGGTTATTCTGGGCAAAGGACTCCCCTCGGTCGTGTTTTGTGATCCAGATGGGTCTTACACACCCAGTCCCACCACAGTCACTTCAGAAGTTGAGGAACTCACAGATGAGGTTGTAGGTGTTCATAATGAAGGAGGAGCAGATGTTGTATAGGATAATCTGCATAATGAAGATAGGTTGCCTGTTGTAACCAGGCTCCTGAAACAACACCCAAAAAATCTCATCATTGGGGATTAACATCAAGGTGAAATCACAAGGAGCAGGACTAACAATGAAGCATTATTCCAAAGCTTCTTGTCCCAGAATAAGCCAAAGAAGTTTGAAGATGCAAACAAGGAAAACTTATAGATTAATTCCATACAAGAAGAGATACAATAATTCAAAAGGTGCAAGGTATTGAAGTTGTTGCCAAAGCCACCTAGACATAACATTATTGGCACCAAGTGGATTTATCGGAACAAGCTTGATAAGAATGAGACAGTTATCAAAAATAAAGTAAGGTTGGTAGCCAAAGGATATATGCAAGAAGAAGGAATAGACTTTGACTAAACCTTTACCCCAGTTTTAAGGTTAGAGACAATAATGATGTTCTTTGCATATGCTGCACACAAGGGATTCAAAGTCTACCAGACGGATGTCAAGTCAACATTCTTCAATGAAAATTTCAAGGAAGAGGTATATATAGAGCAGCCCTCGGGTTTTGTACATCCTACTCTTGTAGATCATGTTTAAAAATTAAAGAAAATTTTATATGGGTTAAATCAAGCTCCTTGAGCTTAGTCTGAAACCATGTCTACCTTTCTCATCAAGAACAAATTCTTGAGGGGAAAGATAGATAGCACATTGTTTCTTAGGGAAGCAAAGGGCAAGTGTCTCCTTCTCCAAATTTATGTTGATGACATAATATTTGGGTATACTGATGGCAACCTATGCAAAAGGTTTTCTAACCATATACAGGGGGATTTTGAGATGAGCAGTATGGAAGCACTCAAGTACTTCTTAGGCATCCAAGTGAAACAGTCCGATGAAGTGATTTTTATTTCTCAGACCAAGTACACTTGGGAGATTATTAAGAAATTTTGGATGGAATCAGCTTCCACCATGAGAACTCGCATGGGGTCCAATATTTCTATGGACAGGGATGAGAAGGGCAAGCCCTTTTATGAATCCATGTAAATAAATATCATTGGATCCTTGCTATATTTAACTACAAGTAGTCCATATATTATGTATGCAACATATGTTAATGCTAAGTACCAAGCATACCCTAAGGAATCTCATTACTCAACTACAAAGAGGATTTTGAGATATCTTAAGGGTAGCCAACACCTTGGCTTTGGTACCCTAGAAACAATGATTTTGAACTAACGGGCTATTCAGTTGCAGACTTTGCAGGTTGCAAGGAAGATAGGAAAAGCACAAGTGAACTTGTCAATTCCTAAGGAGAAGGCTGATTTCATGGAGTAGCAAGAAGCAGACCAGTGTGTCTATATCCACTACTGAGTCAGAGTTCATCTCTGTAGGGAGTTGTTATGAACAACTGCTATTAATACAACATTAAGTAGAGGACTACAATCTCAAGATAAGTTATTCACCTTTATATTGTGACCCATCCAATGCAATTTCTATTGCTAAGAATCCTGTCTCACAGTGTAGGACAAAGCATATAGAAATTAGATAACACTTTATTAGAGAACATGTAGAAAGTGAAGACATTTGCCTTGAATTTTTCCCTATTGATAATCAAGTTGCTGATATCTTCACTAAGACATTGGATGAGGCTAAGTTCAATTCTTTCAAAATTGAGTTAGGAATGCTTAATGTTGAATGAGTCATGTACATTAAAGGTTTCAATTATAGATCTACTTGTCTATTTCTCTGTTTTCAATTTATCATGAAATCAAACTGCTATGATGTTAGATAGATAGCTAGTAATCACTTTAAATAGCCAGTTTAACCTATTAAACTACTAAATTAGTTACTTGCTAAAAGACCCCTATCAGCATGTTACGTTAACAAACTTAAACCCAATTAATTTGATAAAATGGAAAAAATTAATTGTTAATGTATGTCAAACTTGTTTTGACATTATTCACTTGAAATTAATGAGATCATCTGAATTAGCTGAGAAAGATTAACCTGAACCGCTGAAATAGCTGAAATAGTCTTAGGGGTTCTCATAGCTATAAGAATTACCTGTCCTAGTTGCTTATTTTATTGTCTCAGTGTATCCGCTGAGACAACCCATTTATTATTAAATCAACTCAATTAACTGTCAAATCAGTCGATTTAATAATTTAGGTCATCCCTTCAATTTAAAAATCACTTATATATATAAATACATAATAAAACGAAAGTAATTAAACCCTAATCTCTTTCCTAGCCATCAAGACCAAACCATTCTCAACATCTCGACTTCCAGATTTAATGGCACCAAAATCTTCCAAAGATCTGCAAGAAGGTTAACAGATTTTTAGGAATGGCTTCGTATATGCTTCAATAGAAATCAGAGAAGTGATTAGGATGTTGGATGCCCTAGGTTTGGAATACAATCTTTCTAAACATTCCCCCATTCTGAGAGATGAGTGCTTGGAATTTTTATCTAATGTTAAGCTTTCCCCTTCCAAGACATCACTAAAATCTAATATTGGAGGGAAAAAGATCAAGATTACTCCAAGGAAATTGTGTAAGGCCCTTCAGTTGCCCTCCAATACCAGTGATGAAGAAGATGTCATCTCCAACAAGGACATAAATAAAGCACTGAAATAGTGTGAGTACAGTGGTGCCAAAGTTGGATCACTGAGGAGGAAATTCTTTAACCAAAAAGGAAAATTATGGGCAACATTATTAGGAAAGCAATATTATGCAAGCCTGGGTCTCATGACACCATCTCCAAACCAATGTTTGAGATTATCATATGGATAATTCTGCACAAGAAGACCTCATAGACTAACATTATCTTCCATAGATTATTTGATTGTCTACTAGCACCTAATATGGGAAGAATTTTATCCCTATTCCTAATCAACACCTATCCTAATAGCTTCAAGCAGAAGTAAGGTGTTAAAATCCACTATCTCAAAAGGATGGACATAAAGACCTTAGATAGACTTACAAGAATTCTTCTAATAAGTCAACCTTCAGAGGTGAAGGCCAGGTCCAAGGACACAGGAAAATAGATAATTGGGCTACTAGTTCTTCTGGTTCAGGTTATGAGACAGAGTCTTCATCTCCTGTAGATGTTGGACTTCAGGTTGATATTGCCCCCAGTCAATCTTCTGCTAGCATACATGTACCTCTGGACTCAGATAGGAGTCAAATTGGTAGAGAGAATTTATATGAAATCCATACTGCTCCTATGTTTGAGATCAATTCTACTGAATGTGTTGCACCATATATGCCAAATGACAAAGAAGGGAATATTGAGCCAACACAAGACCTTGAAGATTACTTAGAATCATCTATACAAGAAGAGATGAATGCACCCTCTTAGAGGGAGCATGGGCAAATAAATGAGTCAGCTCTTGATCAAATGAATACAATAATTATGGATGCTGCAATTTCCACTGCTCTTACAGGTAATGTTATTGACTTGAGTATTGATTTTAATAAAACTATGATTAATACCGATACACTGGCTATTTTAGATAATGATCATGCCATGATAGGAGATGATGATGAATCAGTTAAATATGATGATTCATATATTGCTGCAGATATATATTTGGAAAAGAATAATGTTCTTCCAAAGGATAATGTTGAAGTTGAGGGGGAGCATTCATAAGTCCCTACTTAGGATGAGGTCATTTCATCCACTCTATTGGCTAAGAGATCAACTCTTCTTGAGTATGATGTTCAAAAGAACCAAAAGAAAAGTTCACCCATGATTCTTACTACACCCTTAACAAATCTAGATGACTCACTCCTCAGAACTATAAAGGCTCTATTGGATGAACAAACCACATCAGTGAAGGCATACATAGACCAGTCCATTTCTAATGTCAAAGATGAGCTGATGACAGAGATCATGGCTGCCAAGGATGAAACTATTCACCTGAACAACCAAGTGACCAATTGGATTAACAAAGCTGCTCAAACAGTCAAGTCCTAATCCTGCATTCTCAGATCCATGTACAAAAGCCTAAAATTCTCTGCAACTAATATTGGCTATGTAAATAACTTTGTGAATCAAACTGATGACGTTATTAGGGGTGCAACAGATCATGTCAACACCCATATAACTAATATTGTCATCAAAACTATGGAGGAAGAAATTATGCTCAAAGAAGAATTGCTAGCTGACAATGAAAATAGTTTCCAAACACTATCCAACAAGATCGAGGGCAACACCCTAATGTTGAAAAACAAGCATATTAAAGAAGCTAGAACAGGGGAGGAGAGAAATGCCTAGATGGCCAAAATAAATGATGAGCAAGCCATCAAAGTTCTTCAAGGTACAAGAATTGCTCTACACCTGCCTTTACCTAACAAGTATAGGCCAAAAGATCTGGATTTCCCTGCTCAAGCTAGAGTGGCACAGGATGCACAACTTGTATCTAGGAGGAAAAGAGACTGATCTTTATTTGCTGAAGAGTTCATGGCTAAAAGGAGAGCTGAAAAGGCAAATGATCCTAATTATGAATACCTAAGGGATTTTTCAGATAAGATCAATATCAATGCTTGGTTGAGCCATAGTCAGCTACTCAAGAACATTGACACTATGTACTCCTCTGAAGAATGGATCAAGCATCTTGAAAGGAACTCTTTAAGAGAAAGGATTTTCAAAGAAAATTTGGTAAGGAGGAACAATCCTAGAAAGATGCCTCCCGAATATTTATCCAAACCTTTTATCTACTTCAAGAGGAAAAAGAATAAAGCCCAAAGTGCAAACCTGCTAGGTATTGTTCAAGATGAATGCTCAAGCTCTGCATCAAAGAAGAGAAAATCTAAATCTTAGTTGTAGTTCTTGTAATTTTTTTGTTTGAACACTATCTATTAAACCTTCAATTATAACACAGTTAAACTTTTGTTGAAAATTATTTGTTAACCGTAATATGTCGATTCATTGTATTAAACTTGGAAACTTTGAACAAGTTATATTTGTTAAACTATCATGTAATAGTTTTGTTTGATTTATGGTTGGTTAAATGCAATTGATTACTGCTTATATTTCTAAACCAGTTCACTATAATGTTCTCATGATGTTGATGAATCTAGTTTTTGAATTCATCATGATATGTTTTATGTATTAATGCATCTTAGCATTGCTGTGTGTTCTGCCTTCTTAAAAAAGGGGGAGATTGTTTGGAATATTTCCCTTCAATATTCCTTGGATTTGAAGAGCCATCACCATGAATGTTAAGTGCATAGTTTATTTGATAAACCTTCTACTTCAATTATTAACATGTTTAAGTTGTTCTAAACATGGTTATAACTTTCCTGGAATATGTTGTAATTGTCTCAACTCTTATGTAAAAATCTGTTGAGAAGACTGTCTGGTCTCAGCAGAACCGATGGGACGCAGCCATCTGCCGCTGAGACAACTTCCTGTCTTAACCCTGCTGAGAAAGCAAGCTAGTATCAGTGGAAACACTATGACATAGTAATCTGTCGTTGAGGCAGAAGCCTGTCTCAGCCCATCTGCAAAGACAAATTCAAAACTAGTTGTTGACTTGGAGTGATCCATTTTTTGCGAAAAGCTAATAAAGCAGGATAGCCTTTTCCATTCTCGACCATGTGATTTCAAATCAACTAAAGAGCCATTGTAGAGTGGTTAGGTTTATAAAAAGCATACTCTAGGTCAAATAAAAGCACAGAGAAGTGTTGGATCATTGTAAAAGTTATTGCTTAGTGCTAAGAAGTGCTAGAGTGCTGCTGAGAACTGGAAGTGATGTGAATGAGATTAAGCTTTGTGCTTCCAGTAGTTATTCCCAGATCTTATCTAAAGAGAACAAGTTGAGTCCATCTAGGCTCAGAGGTTGATATCCCCCCTTATTCTGAAGACAGAAGATTAAGGTAAAGCAAGGGCTAAAGGTGAAGATCAAATCTCCTACCCTGCTTCAGGACAGCTTTTTGTTGTTCATTCTTAACAAAAGACCAAAAAGTTGAAGGTTAAATTCTTTAATGTCTTCTGTTGGAAACTAAACATTATATCTCTGTAAGAACATTTTTGTTTTGAGTGTGTAGGGTTCGAGTGCCTGAGATTGTAGGGCATGAGTGTAACGTCACAATTAGTTCTAGACCCCTCGCACGTGTTTTGAGTCAGGAAAGTTGACCTAGGCTTGGGGTGCACTGGTTGTAGGTATAGAGTGAAAGTCTTTAATTTTAAGGATAGCTAAATCACTTAGAGGGGGGTTGAATAGGTTATTGGTCTCTTTTGCTATATTTTAAGCTTAACTACTTATGTTAGTTATGTTATTAGATTTATATTGCTTCCAAGACAATCACACAGAAAACATAGTAAATTTATAGTGGTTCCCTGAATTATGGGTACATCCACTTTCCCTCCCACCTTTCTAACTTCTAGTTAGATAAGACACTTCTCCAATCTCAGCTCCTAAGATCTTACAACACAATCCCGCAGGACCACTAAGTCTCCTCCAAGACTTACAGCTCAAGCACAAGGCCCTACAACTCAGTGATCAAAAGATCACCTACCTTAGGCCCAAAAGCCCTATAATTCAGGCTGGTAGGACAACCCTACCTCAGATCCACAAAGGATTCTACCTTAGAGAGAATGACTCTCCAACAATCTCAAGCACAAAGGCCCTACCTCAGATCCAAATATGGATCCTACCTTAAACCCAACGGTCCTATATTCAGAGAGAATGTCTCACATACCTCAGGCTCAAAATCCCTACAGCTAAGTGATCAACTGATCACCTACCTCAGATCAAAACTAGATCTTATAGTTCAGATTCACACTTAAATCCTACACTCAACCTTTATATATTTAGGCCTACATCTCAGATCTGTTAAGATCCTACAGGGTGTGAGTGTGGGTGGTTTTGACTATGGAAATAGAGAAATTTCTCTGAACCTTTTTCTTCTTCCTGAGCTAAGATATTCTCAGCCCTAACTTCCTCACAACAACAATAGTCTTGAGCTGGAAGCAACTTTACAGATCTGTTGCACTACACCTTGCTGAACTGGACCAGATGCTCAGGTCTATCTTCTATATAGCTCCAGAAATTTATCTTCAGGAAATGTTCTGCTGGATCTGTGAAGTAACTGTTGTTGGGGCTTTTTCCCTTGTTAGATTCTCAAGCTGAGATAAACTCAGCCCTATCTTTTAGATTGCTGAAACCAGATGACTAAGCTTCTTCTCATAAAGAGGACTTTCTGATCTTGCTGTTGAAGATGATTTGATTCTTCAGAGAATACCTTCTTCAAAAGCTAACTGTCTGTGATTCACAGATTATCTTGCTTTTTCTCTTGGATCAACTCTTTGAACTGGTTCTCCAAGCTCTACAATTATGGCGAGCTGGAAGATGAAGTCTAGAAGTTTTTTCAAAAAGCTACTTCGTCTTCCTCAATTTCTTCCTTTTATTATTAGCCCATCAACGACTCTTTGAGCGGTGGGCCCCACCTTGAATTTTTTGGCAGCTACCAGCTTTTACATTAATTGTTGTACTGAAGGCAAACAACGACATTTGTCGCGTACTATAACTTTCCCGCAATAAATTCAAATTTTGTTGACTTGTTGACTTTGGTGATGTCGCCATCTATGGAATTAGCCAAAATTAAACATCTTTAGTATAGGCGTTGAGTGAGTAAGCTTCATTCAATGCCAAAACACTTAGATAGATTTTCTGTCACTAGGCATTGAGAGAGCAACCTTCACTCAATGCCAAAATACTTAGAAAAATTTATGTCTCTAGGCGTTGAGTGATTGACATTCACTCAATGCCAAACTGCTTAACTAGAGTTCTGTCCTTTGGCATTGAGTGAGTAAGCTTCACTCAACACCATAACACTTAGATTTGATTTTAGTCACTTGGCGGTGAGTGAGTAAGCTTCACTCAATGCATTTGGACTTAGCAAAATTTCTATGAAATCGCAGTCTCTGACTGACTAAGGTTCAGTCAACGCTTTTTAACACATAGTGTTGACTAAGTAAGCTTCACTCAACGCCTGTGGACTTAGTCAAATATTACCAAAGACTTTATGTGGTATTGACTGTCTGAGCTATTGTAATATCCCATTTCCAACTAGACCCCCGGGAGTGGTTTTATCTTAACAGAACCCTAGGAAGCCCAGGAATTGAAGTTTGTCGACCAAGATTTTGAGTCAAGGGGTGGTCATGCCCGTGACCGACCCGTCACGCTGATGCATGGGAAATACGGCAAGCGCACTGGTCGCACAAGTAATAAAGTTTGGGAATGAATCCCCGAGTGTTGGTCTCTTGAGGAACACAGTAAGGGATGAGTTAATGTCGAGGAGGACTTGAGATTGAAGTCCTCGGGTCGGCTCAAAAAGGGGGGGTTTTGATTGTTGCGGAAACAGGAAGTAAAATCTACAAGCTACTCCTATGCAACGCCGCTATGCGATGCTTCGCTAGGCAGAATGAAGACTAGTCGGGCCGCTATGCACCGAATCGCTTGGCGCATGGACGAGTAGGCTAGCAGATGAGGTGGTTAGAATGGCGGAATGAGGGTCGTGAGCACCTCTTCGCAACGCACGCCACTAGCAATTGCTAGTGTGGCAAGGGTGGATGGTGGAGAATGGAATATGGCTCACCTCAAGTAAATATAATAAAAACACTAACTCACATAGACATGAATAAGAGTAAATTTTAACTACAAATAAGCATTCTTCATCAATACATGGAAAATAACTAAGCTAACAACAACAAGAGGAAGAGGTGTGCGAATCGACCGAATCCGAAGCCTTATTGAGGGTTCACGGTTGGAATCCCGGGTTGTCAATCCGAGTCCAAGCTCGGTCCTCAACTGCGTCCGGGGTAGAGGAGGTTGTCACTCACTCCCAATGGACCCGTCTTCTTCGTTGAAATGACCCGGTAGATTGCGGCTCCAGCTCCTCCTAACTTGATGGAGAAAGCTCGGTCAAAACTCCGCTTGAAGCTTGGGGATGAAGGAGGAGGCCGAGGGGATGCTCCGGCTTTGATTTGGCGTTGAAGGCTTGCCCGGAGCAACTCCCTATGGTGGAGGATGATGGAGGGCGGCGGAAACCCTCCTTGGAGACGAAAATGGCGGAAAACGGCGGACTTTGGCGATCTCCAGAAATTAAGGCGGAACCAGCGTATTTATAGAAAGCAGAATAAACAGCGCGCACGATCACAGGCGCACGACCAGTGGTCGTGCGCGATATGGTCCGTGATCGTGCGATATGGAGGCAGAAAAGTGGAAAAAGATGTCATGACTGCACACAACTGGCAGCGCACGAGCAGTGATCGTGCGCGGTATAGCTGGTGATCGTGCGATATGGCAGGGGCAGAACTTTCACAAAAGAGGGCCGACTGCGCACGACCAATGATCGTGCGCCAAAGAGATCGATGGTCGTGCGTGGGTAAAAACGCACGACCACTGGCTCCTTTGTCAAAAATGGTGAAATCCCTAACCCGGACGCCCACACGATCCCAGAACCTGCAGGAAAACTGGACGCGATGTCGACATGGCAGTCACAAACATAAACATAATGCACAGCAAAAGGGAAATACACACATGCACAGAAATAGGCTAAAAAGGTGCACAAGACGTGGAATGTCGTAGCGAACCAAAAAGAAGTGCTAATGGCACTAAATGGTAGTGCCAAGACATGCAAATAAGCCTAGATGAGTCCGGAATTAAGTATAAAATATGGACTCATCACACCCCTAGACTTAACCGTTTGCGCGTCCCGAGCAAACAAAACCTAAGCAGACGGGGAAAATGAACTAGCTAACAAAGAAATTGCAAAATGGAGTACCATGCGAAGTCGCATGCTCGCGTGCATAAAAATAAAGTAGAGGAAATTTTTAAGTATACAAAATATTTTATATTTTTCACAATGCGTATCAAAAATTTATTATAACTCAAAAGTGGAATCATGGTGAATCATCCGGTCCTACGTAGGGAGAAAGTAGACAGGCCACTAAGGTGAGCATTGCCAAAGACTGGGGCTCAAGATTACCCCCAAAAGAATCCACCAATGTCGGAAACCATAATCTTGCCCGTTCGCACTCTCTCCACGGCACTAGTCAACTCAAGCGCAAGTTCGTAGGACTTCGGGTAATAATGGGGCTTGGGTTACGGTGAGGAAAACAAGGATAAACATGAAGGGTATGCACCTAACCCAAATGAGCTAACGTACAAAACTAGTACCCGCTGCCCACAAAATAAACACGGGTGCACCACACCCCCAGACTTAACTTTTACTGAATGGGTGTGTGCACCACCTACTCCAAATCAAAATCATCTCCAAAAGATTTTCAATTAAACTTTTTCTTTCATCATTTTTTTTCCTTTTTACAAACATTTCATTTTTTTTTCTTTTTATTTTCAAAATCTCAGCAAATAAAAACTTGGGCGCGCTTCCACATTTTCACGAATAAAAATACCACATCACAACCCAACATGAAAATATAAAACACTAAGCTCGACTTCGGTGTGCGACTAGGATCGGCTATGAGGCTTTGGTGAATATAGTGGAGCTGAATCAAAAGGAAGGGTAGGCACAAAGGGGCTAGCAAGGGCGATGTTAGGAATGGGTACAAAGCTCAACCAGGCCAAAATGATGGCCTACATCACGCTCACGCTAGACTAACCATGCACCAATGCTTCGAGAGTAGCTTGGGGCAAGTTCTTAGCAACCGAGAAAGATAATCCTTCCTCCCGATTCAAGCAATATGAGTCTAATGGCGGCTGCACACATTCCTATGCTACCGTTTGATTCACACCGGATTCACCAACTTTTGAGTAGAATAAGAAATATTTACGCAAATAGAAAAATATAGAACTATAAGCATACGAAAAAAATTAAATCTACACAAATTTCTATACAAAACGAGAGCAGTTGACTAGAAACACAGCAAGGCCAACATTTTACTCCGTCGCACAATCCTAAACTAACACAGAAATTTTCCAAATCTAACAAAGATACAAGTTCAACTCGTGGCACGCTAACAGCTAAGCTCGCGCTCATGTGGGTGCAGTGGTGTGCGATGCAATGAACATAAACAAAATAAAATACGAAAAGCTTCTAGTATGCAAAAGAAATGTGCACGTGCAAAGGTAAACATGGTCTCCCCCAGACTTAAACTACACGATACAACATAGCATATGATATTGAATTAAAATCAAAAGGAGAAAAAGGGAGAGGTTACCCAATGCTCAGCTAGTGAGCATACCAGAAGACGCGTGGAAAGTAGCAGCAGGCCCGCCAAACGAAGAATCACAACCCCGCCAATGCATAGTTTCCATGAATACTTGCAGGGGTGAGCTCCGCAAAAACAAAAGAAAAGAAAAGACAAAAAAAACAATAAATACTAAACTAAGCTAGACATAAAAAAATAAAAATTGCAGAAAGTGAAAGATAAGTACTGGGGTTATTGTCATCCCAGCACGACTTATTCAGCAAAAGAAAAGTTCTAGCTAATGGGCCTATGAAAAGAAAAGTGCACAGGCAACTGTCCTAATATCCGTTGCGGTAATGGGTACCGATACGGCGATAGCACAGTTACCCCTCTACCTGAGTAATAATACCTGCGACGCACAGGTAGAGGAAATAAGAAGTAAGATGAGGAGGCCTGGTCCTCACTCATCCCACCACAAAAAATATCCTTGCCTAGCAAGGTATCGTCCACCACAGGTTCGTAGGAAGCGATGGCAGCGGCAAAAATGCCAGGCGCATCGACAACATAACATACCCGTGGAGATTCCACCTGCACAGGCTCAGATAAAGAAGGGGGATCAAGTAATAAAAGAGACGAAGAACATAAGGAAATAATCGGGGGAGTTGTCCCGGTATCACCCCTAGCAGGATCCAAACAATGATCATCGTCAGTGTCATATGAGTTGTATTGGGGAGAATCCGAGAACTCGAAGTCCGCGATGGAAAGGGGGACCGCCTCGTCAGATAGGGAGGTGCAAACCTCCGCATCTGAAAGGTAATACTCCTCGTCCCACCGGGGTGCGTCATAGTGGTCCGAAGATCCACGTTCTCCATCGGAGATAGCAGAATCGTCATCCCACATCGGCACAACCTCAGGCACCAAATCATCCAAAATAACGGCCTCATCAGCCGACTCACAAGAAAAAGGAGTAGAAAACTCCGGCAAATACTGCGTAGGGGCAAAGATGCTCTCAAAATCGGGCATAGAATGCGCAGGCCCCTTCGCAACATCATCCGCAGATGCCACCCCGTCGACGACCGGAACACTCTCATCGTCCCATATAGGATCGTCCATGAGTTCCCGATCCACTCCTTGCGGGCTAACATCCGAGTGAGAGTGATCACTCAAAGGAAGCTCGTAAAAAGGGGTTGAGGAACCCATGAAGGAACTATATGCGGCGAGAGATTCTTCCGTAATCTCAACGGGCAAAGATCGAACAAGGTGCGCCATGTCAGTGTATGGGCCAGGCAACACCCTGGTAGGCCCATCCACAGTAGTCTCCCGCGAACAGGGGACTGCTGCGGATGCGTCCACAGAGGTAGAAGGCTTGCACAAGCGAGGGCAATCCTTCAACATATGGCCCACACCTTGACATAGAATACACCGAAAACAGTGCTCGGCATTAGAAACAGCCATGGAATCGATGCAACTCCGCAAAGCGTCAAAAATACGGCACTCGGCAGCAGAATCCATCGCAAACAGAAATATTTACCGGAAATTACTACACACAAGAATAAAACAACTCGGATTTGCAATATTAAAAAAAAGAAAACAAGGAAGGGACAGAAAAAAATAAAGTAAACAATTTCAAAAACTAAAATAAAGACAAAACCGGGTATGAACAAATGGATAAGGGAGACTATCTCGCATCTACCTCTTCAAAAACTCAAACGACTGTGTTCCCGGGCAACGGCGCCAAAAACTTGATGCGTGGGAAATACGGCAAGCGCACCGGTCGCACAATTAATAAAGTTTGGGAATAAATCCCCGAGTGTCGGTCTCTTGAGGAACACAGTAAGGGATGAGTTAATGTCGAGGAGGACTTGAGATTGAAATCCTCGGGTCGGCTCAAAAAGGGGGGGTTTTGATTGTTGCGGAAACCGGAAGTAAAATCTACAAGCTACTCCTATGCAAGGCCGCTATACGATGCTTCGCTAGGCGGGATGAAGACTAGTCGGGCCGCTATACACCGAATCGCTTGGCGGATGGATGAGTAGGCTAGCGGATGAGGTGGTTAGAATGGCTGAATGAGGGTCGTGAGCACCTCTTCACAACGCACGCCGCTAGCAATTGCTAGTGCGGCAAGGGTGGATGGTGGAGAATGGAATATGGCGCACCTCAAGTAAATTTAACAAAAACACTAACTCACATAGACATGAATAAGAGTAAATGTTAACTACAAATAAGCATTCTTCATCAATACATGGAAAATAACTAAGCTAACAACAATAAGAGGAAGAGGTGTGCGAATCGACCGAATCCGAAGCCTTATTGAGGGTTCACGGTTGGAATCCTGGGTTGTCAATCCGAGTCTAATCTTGGTCCTCAACTGCGTCCGGGGTAGAGGAGGCTGTCACTCACTCCCAATGAACCCATCTTCTTCGTTGAAATGACCCGGTAGATTGCGGCTCCAGCTCCACCTAACTTGTTGGAGAAAGCTCGGTCAAAACTCCGCTTGAAGCTTGGGGATGAAGGAGGAGGCCGAGGGGATGCTCCGGCTTTGATTTGGCGTTGAAGGCTTGCCCAGAGCAACTCCCTATGGTGGAGGATGATGGAGGGCGGCGGAAACCCTCCTTGGAGACGAAAATGGCGGAAAAACGGCGGACTTTGGCGATCTCCAGAAATTAGGGCGGAACCTGCGTATTTATAGAAAGCAGTAAACAGCGCACACGATCACAGGCGCACGACCAGTGGTCGTGCGCGATATGGTCCGTGATCGTGCGATATGGAGGCAGAAAAGTGGAAAAAGAGGTCATGACTGCGCACGACTGGCAGCGCACGAGCAGTGATCGTGCGCGGTATAGCTGGTGATCGTGCGATATGGCAGGGGCAGAACTTTCACAAAAGAGGGCCGACTGCGCACGACCAATGATCGTGCGCTAAAGAGGTCGATGGTCGTGCGTGGGTAAAAACGCACGACCACTGGCTCCTTTGTCAAAATGGTGAAAGCCCTAACCCGGAAGCCCACACGATCCCAGAACCTGCAGGAAAACTGGACGGGATGTCGACATGGCAGTCACAGACATAAACATAATGCACAGCAAAAGGGAAATACACACATGCACAGAAATAGGCTAAAAGGTGCACAAGACGTGGAATGTCGTAGCGAACCAAAAAGAAGTTCTAATGGCGCTAAATGGTAGTGCAAAGACAGGCAAATAAGCCTAGATGAGTCCGGAATTAAGTATAAAATATGGACTCATCACACGCCCGTTACCCCCTTCGACAATCGTCGACCTCAGGAAGACGATCGTCGAGCTCAGAAATTTCAACATAGGTCAGACACGCCCGTGACCGATCTGTCACGCCCATGACCTTGGAATGGCATTGAGTGAGAAAAGCTCACTCAACGCCGTGGTCTGGATGGCGTTGAGTGAGCTTAGCTCATTCAAAGCCATACGCAGGATGGCGTTGAGTGCATTGAGTGCACTCAACGCCATAAGTTGAATGGCGTTGAGTGCACTGACTGCACTCAACGCCATCTGGTGTCGGCAGGTTGGTGTTGAGTCAGCTGAGCTCACTCAACGCCGTAGACTGGACGGCGTTGAGTGAGCTTAGCTCACTCAACGCCGTAATCTGTCAGGCGGGATGGCGTTGAGTGCATTGAGTGCACTCAACGCCATAAGCTGAACGGCGTTGAGTGCACTGACCGCACTCAACGCCATTTGGTGTTGTCTGGAAGGCGTTGAGTGAGCAGAGCTCACTCAACGCCATAATCTGGATGGCGTTGAGTGAGCTAAGCTCACTCAATGCCATAACCTTGACGGCGTTGAGTGAGCTAAGCTCACTCAAAGCCATAATGTGGACGGCGTCGAGTGAGCTAAGCTCACTCAACGCCATAACCTGGACGGGATTGAGTGAACTAAGCACACTCAAATCCATAATCTGGACGGCGTTGAGTGAGCTAAGATCACTCAACGCCATAACCTTGACGGCGTTGAGTGAGCTAAGCTCACTCAAATCCATAATCTGGATGGCGTTGAGTGAGCTAAGCTCACTCAACGCCATAACCTGGACAGCGTTGAGTGAGCTAAGCTCACTCAACGCCATAACCTGGACAGCGTTGAGTGAGCTAAACTCACTCAAAGCCATAATCTGGACGGCATTGAGTGAGCTAAGCTCACTGAATGCCATAACCTGGACGGCGTTGAGTGAGCTAAGCTCACTCAAAGCAATAATCTAGACGGCGTTGAGTGAGCTCAGCTCACTCAACACCATAATCTGGACGGCGTTGAGTGAGCTAAGCTCACTCAATGCCATTTTACATAGAATTTTTCTAGCATCTTTTTTTTGGATGTGTGCTAGTTCAGCTGAACCGGGCTGGTCTAGGAAGTGGGCCAGAATGCATTTTTGGGCCGTTTTCTCTTATTAAGACTTAGTTAAGTCTTATTTTATGAAGTTTGACCGGCTGTGCCATGTGGCAGATGTTTCCTCCTCCTCTAGCAAAGGTCGATCCCCAGCCTTCATGGCCGTCAATGGCATTTGATGCCATGGCCTTCCCTCTTCCCCTTGAAATGGCTGGATTCAACTCCTATCAGGGAGAGGAGGAGTTTCCAGCCCTCCTCCAGCTGTTACAAGACGTTTCAGCTCCCCTCCACCATGACCGAGCTTTCTCTTGAAGAGGCAATAATGGCTGGACAGCCTATAACCGCCCACTCCCCATTTCTTCCCTTTAAAAAGGTCCCTTAGGCTCATAGATGAAGTTTCCCACCCTGGCCCGATGAATTGAAGCTTGTGCTGCGCTGTAGAAGGATTCTGGCGACACCACCACCGCGCAAATTGCATCCCGACGATCGGCTCGACTCCAAACCTCGAATAAGGTCCTCCTCTACCTCTTCTTCTATGGATAGATCTTAGAAATCATTAGGAGAGATATCGGGCTCAAAAGAGCTGGATCGGGTTAGCATTTCCATGGTTTTTCTAAAATTTCATGGTGGCGGGTTCGCCGGAAACCGCCTCTCCGGCGGCCGTGCCGCCGCCCGACGGTAGCCCTCACCTCACTAGAGGTGGTGGTGGTGTTGGACGGCCATGGAGATGGCTGGGTGGCCGTGAAATAGCTTTAGAAAAGCTACAGGAATAGTTGTTTTTCTGGTTCTGTTCGGGTTCGGGTAAACAAGAAGATGAACAGTGTTATTTTATAATATTATATATTGTATAATTAGAAATTAATTTCCTTTACTATACACTAAGTTTAAACTGAAAATTGTAACCCGTAGGGGCTGAAACATAAAAAGTGGTCAACATAGAAAATGTAGCCCTTGAAGACTAGTTTAAAGCAAAATTGTTTTCACTCGATTTGGAGTCCTGGTTAGACCACAGCACACATTTTGGTGAGGTCTATCCATAGGGTTGTCCTGAGATTGATTTGGATTCCCACATCAATCCAGACATCCAAATGACTTGAAATTTTGGGTATGGGCTATTATTAGCCATACCTAGGTCGTATCCAAAAATTAGAATTTTTGGAGAATATATTTCTATAGTTTTTTTAAAAATTTAATAATTCATGTATAGTTAAATTAGGTGTCCTAAACACCTCAAAATCCCCCCAAATTTGGATGGGAGATCTTAGGGGGAATGTTAGAGCCCTGGTAAAAATTCCACCTCATTTGGAAGTGTTTTGGTTGAGTTTTAACTCGACCCTATGTTGTCCCTTATAGGGTTAATTAGGTCAATTCATTCCTTTTGGGATTTGAGTGGTCAAACAACCTTAATAGAGGCTGATATTTTGTCCACTGGCTATTTGGGTCATGACACACCCTAAAATGTATTTTAGGGTGGTTTGGGATAGGGTATCCCTAGAACCCTAGGGTAGGTCCCTTAATGGGGATTTTTAGGGTTGTGAAGGTCATGGGGACAAATGACCTTGGATTGACTTGAAATTTGGTGAAGAGGACCACAAGGGTACTAAAGTCCACTGGTCAAAATTTTAGGGTATTTGGAGACTTTTAGCCCACCTAAAACCCTAACCCTAGTTTAGGTCACCAACCTTAATTTGAATTATTAAGCTATCAACTGAACTTAAAATCAAGTAAAGTTTGGGCAAAGTGATTTTATAATCTAAATGGCCATAATATAATTTTATTGAGGCTTTTGGGTAAATTCATACAGTACTTCATTTACAACTATAATTGTGCCCTATATATTTATCTTGATGATTTGGGAATTTCTATGCACTGGAATGTTATGAAATTTTGGATTAGGGCATCTTATAGTATGTTATACCTTATGTATTTTTCTTGAAAGTTTTATTTGATTATTTTGGGTACTTTATTCTTTAATGTACTAATTTTGATATGTAGTCAAAAATACAAATAATTCCCAATTAATTTTTGAAAAATAATGAAATTTGGTCAGTGGGTGTTTTAGACCATGATAGTCATCCTGTAAATTTCTCTGGATTTTTAGATGATTAAAAATAGTACCTCCTTCTCTAAGCTAGGAAAATTTGTGTTTTACATTAAAATAAATTCAGAGTCCAAATATTAGATAAAAATAATGGGACTTAGTTTTTGATGGTTTTAGGTCACCATAAAGCTTTTTTTATTTTCTTGTGATTTTTGGATATATATTTGCAGTACTTGCTTCATAATATAGTAAAAGTGGCCTAAAATAGTAAATTAGGAAATGTAGGCCTAAACACCTCTGAAATTTCTCAAAATTTGGAATTACTGCTTAAATGCCTCATAGGATTGTTACCGATTTTATGGTGATTTATTGTTGGCTCATTAGTGCACTTCATGTTCATCCTAAGGCATTGGGAGGCTGAGAATAAATAAATAAAATGCCAAATGAAATAGGAAAATTATTATTTTCTAGATTTAGACTAATTATGTCATGGTAGACCTCCAGTAAATATTATAGGAGATTCAGAAGACAATTTGGAGTACCACCCCTTGCATACCTTATAAAGCTTAAGATGTTCTGGGTTTAGTAAAACTGCAGAAGCTGAACTAGAGTGGGTAATGAACCTGAGAGATGGAATTTTGGTAGTTTGCTGGCTTGGATAGGGTGGTTTAAATCAAGTTCATTATTGGAAGTCAGGACAGGTAGGGTGTGAGATTGACTTGTGTTAAGTAGTGTTCGGATTCGACGGAAGATCGTCCTCCCCGAGAAGAGAAAGAGTCAAAGTCACTCTAGGATTAGCCCACTGTAATATTAGAAGGGAATGGGTTTAGGGAACCAACCAATTATAATAAGTTCCTTGGAAAGGGAGCTTTCGGATTCACCCCATCATAGCTCCTAGTACCGCTGCGAGCCCTTCACCGTGTAAACCTCTGGAAGTCCAAGGTTAACCTTAAATCTTAGGAATAAAATGATCAAGAGTAACCCTAATAATAGTTGCACCTCACACCTACACTTGTATACTTAGGAAGAAGAATTGGCATGGAATGGGTAGAGTAGGTCCGTGGTCTAAGGGCCTACTAGTAATGTCAATGGTTTGGTTTGTAATTTGGAAGTCCAGGGAGCGGGATGCTCGGGGACTTGGTATATGCTTGGTAGCCTAGAAAGCTGGAGGCTCGGTAACATGAGAACTTGTTCAAATATAACTGTCATGATTGCATGTGCATAAAAGTGCTGGGTCATCGGTACAGGACGATCGATCACACCGACATCGGTACGTTGACTCGGCGGTGTGGGACACTTAGCAAAAGAAAGCCTTTTGGATATAGTAAGCACTAATACGCGGATACTCTAGATTTTGTTCTTCTAGGGGCGTATGGAAGGGCTAGGCCTGGTAGTGTGGTTACCCGCCTAGCAGTGGGGGGCCCGACCCACTGTCTCCGTTTGCCACCACGGAGGTTCCTGGGGGTGAAGCTAGCTGCCCGAACAGGGGGAACTAAAGGTCTGTGCGCATGGAGTCGTGTTGGTGTGTTGCACTTGTTTGTGCATTCCATAGCATATTTGCGTGTCATAGCATAAACATTGCCACCTATCGTATAAGATGGTATGGGACGTTTTATACGATTGGCCCTGCAAAACGACCCCTTGGTCTATAGGGGTAATCCTTATAAATCAATGGTTATATTTCTTGTAGTTTTACTTACTTGCTACTCCATGCTGTTTGATAACCGACACCCCAATGTATAAGTGGTATGGGACATTTTATACGATGGGAGCCCTGCAAAAGATCCCTTGGCTTATGTGCTTTCGCATAAGTTAAGGTTACAGTTCCTACTTTCTGCTTCTGTCAAATTTATTATGGAATTGCTAGCATAGGTCCGCTGTCACCTACTTTTGACTTATTCTCCACCTTGATGTCCTTCCCTTTCTTTCTCTCCTCTCGGTACGTAGGAGCCATGGGGTAAGGGGTATGGGATGATAAGGCTTAGTCTTTTAGACTAACAGTTTTCGAACCACAACATTTTAGGTGTACCATATGGAAGGGTCAAGGATTTTGCAGTTTCTAACAGAGTTGACCCCGCGAACGTGTTACCATTGTCACCAGCCGGGACATACACGGGTCAAATGCCCCGTGATGGGTGGGATCCCACCAGCTCAGCATCCAGGAGGCCAAAGACGTAGACGCAGACGTGGATTGCGAGGTGGCGACTGCAGGCCGAAAAGGATGAAGCCCCTAGAGATGCAGCACCAGCAGAGTACGGAGTCGATGGAGATGGGCCAGTCTTGCTTGGGTGCTCTCGCTACAGTGTCAGTTACGGTGACGCTTAGTTTTGATTTTGCTTCCGCGAGTGACTTGTAGTGAGGATTACATGTACTGGGCTTAAGACCTCCTTTTGTACTCTGATTATTATTATTATGGACTCTCCCTTCGTGGAGATTTATATATATACATGTGATTATGGTGGACCAGTTTATAATTACTTATGCTACTATTCTACAATCTATTTCGCCGGCAGGATCGGCATTTTGTAGTGACGACCTTCCCGGGCGTGATGGTGTCACCACAAAGCGGCGGTTCTGGGCATAAGACCCCGGTGTTTAAAAGAAAAAAAAATTGGGGTCTTACAAGTGGTATCAGAGGAAACCTCGATTGGAAAAGTAACAGTCCACTAACCCTGGGTCACCCTCGCTCGAGTTTAGTTTGGGGACAAACTAAGCAGCGGAAGCAGTGGTGTGCCCATAAGGAAAATCATATGTGAAAGTCCACTTCATCATTAATTGGAATTCCTCTTTGTAGCCTGCGGCAAACCCTGCCCCCAGCAGGGAACACCTCCGGCTGCAAAGATCTCATCTTATAACCCTCTAACCAACGAGTTAGACTCAACCAACTAGGACTCGTGACTAACCATGACAATTTATAGTATGCCCTAGTTCAAAATAGACCTTGGGTATGAATTTGGTTAAGGTAAGGAGATACCCAAAGAGAATAAAGGAGGAGTTTAGCACGAGAATGACTACCTAAGACGTAAACTCAGGTGTCCCTACTATCCCAATCAAGGATTATTCAAAGCGGTAGACTACTTTAAGGAGAATTAAGACCAATAATACATTAGCAGAATGGTAAAAGACAAGTAGTCTTATCCCTCAATACCGGTAATAAAATTACCTGGAGGCAACCACCGAGACAAACACTAAGGGTCAGATATGAATTCAAGATCGGAAGATACCCATTTGGGATTGGGAACATTTTGACCCGGATAAGGTTATCGTAAATGTGACTCAGAGAGTTTAAAGTATGGAGTATATTAACGAGTTTCAGGGTGGAACCCCAAGTCTAAGGTTGATGCCCTAGGGATTGTGCACCCAACTAGGACAGATGTAACAGGGTAATATCAAAGATACTTAGCCCAAGATAGGTAGGGGCTCATCTTTTGTTTATTGGGGGTTAAACTTTTGTTTATTGGGCTAATTAGTATTGGCTTGGGTTCCCTTGGACCTAGTTTAGGGAAAGTGGCGTAACAAACATAGTGAGATTGAAGTCGATATAATTCAACGTTATTCCGGCGAACATAAGATTTTGTAAAAAAAAACATGTTTGGAATGATGACCCGTAGCGTTACCAAGACAATGACATGGTAATAAGACGGAGTAATTACGAGAATTAACTATTATCACGTGAAATTAGATGACGGGTAACAAGATTCGGGATATCTGAGAATGTAAAGATTTAATCGTATGTTGTATCATCAGAAGGATGATGTATCTCAGAACATGTACCCCCGGAGTGGAAATTTGAGGACATCGTGATGGATTTTATTCATGGACTTCCCCGGTCACGGACGGGAAATGACTCGATTTGGGTCATCGTCAATCGGTTGAAGAAGGTGGCCAGATTCATTCTGATCAAGAAGGATGACTCTGTGGGGGTACTAGTGCGGAGATTGTGGAGCAGTTTGTTGGATACCACGGGGTGCCCAAGACGATTATGTCGGATCAGGATGGCCGGTTCAATTCTAGGGAGTAGAGATCCGTGCAGGCTTACTTAGGCACGCGATTGACCTTCAGCACCACATTCCATTCCCAGACAGATGGGCAGACAGAACCCACTATTCGGACGCTGGAAGATCTTCTGAGGCTATGCATTTTGGACCACGGGGAACCATGGGAGAAGCTCCTACCCCTGGTCGAGTTCTCCTATAACAACAACTACCAGTCCAGCATCAGGATGGCGTCTTACGAAGCCTTTTATGGAAGGAGATGCAGGACCCCGCTTTCTTGGATTCATGACAAGGATTCGAAGGCGTTGGGATCAGATTTTGTCGAAGACACCGAGGCTCAAGTGAGACTGATTAGAGACAGGATGTTAGAAGCGCAGAGCAGACAGGCTAAGTATTATGATGCCCGACATCGTCAGGTGGAGTTTCAGGTGGGGGACCGAGTGTTTTTGAAGATCCGGCCCATGCATGGAGTTTCACGGGTGCATGGTCGGAGGAAGAAGCTTAGCCCTAGGTATATGGGCCCTTACAGGATCCTGGAGCAGATCGGGGCCCTAGCTTACAGGCTGGAGTTGACACCAGAGCTGGCAACTCTCCACGACGTATTCCACGTTTCTTCACTTAGGAGGGCTATACTGCGCCGGAGAAGCAGATTTTGACCACAGATGGACCGGTAGCTTCCGACCGGTCAGTTCACTTGGAGCCGATTCGGATCGAGGGCAGAGGAGTACGACCTTGTGTCGGAAGAAGGTTCCGTTAGTCAAGGTTCTGTGGAACAATCATGGGCAGGAGGAGCATACATGGGAGCCACAGGACTTGATACGGCAAAAGTGTCCGGAGATTTTCGGTCAGGTATAACTCACAACCCCTCTAGACAATCAATTTGCGTTCCTATTTTAAACAAATAGGACTGAAATTTCAAGAATAGGGGCTAATTTTTTGTTTATTGGGGTATATACCTAGTCAATTGGATGAATTGGTCTTAGATTTGACAATCACCTTCAAACCACATAGCAAACGTAACGTAGAAATGTAAATCTTTCAAATCTCATGGGATGTTACAAGCCTTTTTCTCCAGATTGGAGCCCCTGTAGGCTTAACCTTGATTTCGGGGACGAAATCTTTATTTTTTTATTTGGATTTGTAACATCCCATTTCCAACTAGTCCCTTGGGAGTGGTTTTATCTTAACAGAACCCTAAGAAGCCCAGGAATTGAAGTATGTCGACAAAGATTTTGAGTCAAGGGGTGGTCACGCCCGTGACCGACCCGTCACGCCCGTGACCGACCCGTCACGCCCGTGACCTAGGGCGTGACCCCCTTCGATGATCGTCGACCTCAGGAAGACGATCATCGAGCTCAGAAATTTCAACATAGGTAAGACACGCCCGTGACCGATCTGTCACGCCCGTGACCTTGGAATGGCATTGAGTGAGCAAAGCTCACTCAACGTCATGGTCTGGATGGCGTTGAGTGAGCTTAGCTCACTCAAATACATAAGCGGGATGGCATTGAGTGCATTGAGTGCACTCAACTCCATGAGTTGAATGGCGTTGAGTGAACTGACTGCACTCAACGCCATCTGGTGTCGGCAGGTTGGCGTTGAGTGAGCTGAGCTCACTCAACGTCGTAGACTAGATGGCGTTGAGTGAGCTTAGCTCACTCAATGCCGTAATCTGTCAGGCAGGATGGCGTTGAGTGCACTCAACGCCATAAGCTGAACGATGTTGAGTGCACTGACCGCACTTAACGCCATTTGGTGCTATCTGGATGGCGTTGAGTGAGCAGAGCTCACTCAATGCCATAATCTGGACGGCGTTGAGTGAGCTAAGCTCACTCAACGCCATAACCTGGACGGTGTTGAGTGAGCTAAGCTCACTCAAAGCCATAATGTGGACGGCGTTGAGTGAGTTAAGCTCACTCAATGCCATAACCTGGACGGTGTTGAGTGAGCTAAGCTCACTCAAAGCCATAATCTGGACGGCGTTGAGTGAGCTAAGCTCACACAATGCCATAACCTGGACGGCGTTGAGTGAGCTAAGCTCACTCAAAGCCATAATCTAGACGGCGTTGAGTGAGCTAAGCTCACTTAACGCCATAACCTGGACGGTGTTGAGTGAGCTAAGCTCACTCAAAGCCATAATCTGGACGACGTTGAGTTAGCTAAGCTCACTCAACGCCATAACCTGGACGGCGTTGAGTGAGCTAAGCTCACTCAAAGCCATAATCTGGACGGCGTTGAGTGAGCTCAGCTCACTCAACGCCATAATCTGGACGGCGTTGAGTGAGCTAAGCTCACTCAACGCCATTTTACTTAGAATTTTTCTAGCATCTTTTTTTTGGCTGTGTGCTGGTTTAGCTGAACCAGGCCGGTCTAGGAAGTGGGCCAGAATGCATTTTTGGGTCGTTTTTTCTTATTAAGACTTAGTTAAGTCTTATTTTATGAAGTTTGACCAGCTGTGCCACGTGGAAGCTGTTTCCTCCTCTTCCAGCCATGGCCGAGCCCTAGCCTTCATGGCCTTCAATGGCATTTGATGCCATGGCCTTCCCTTTTCCCCTTGAAATGGCTGGATTCAACTCCTCTTAGGGAGAGGAGGATTTTCCAGCCCTCCTCCAGCTGTTACAAGCCGTTTCAGCTCCCCTCCACCATGACCAAGCTTGCTCTTGAAGAGGCAATAATGGCTGGACAACCTATAACCGCCCACTCCCCATTTCTTCCCTTTAAAAAGGTCCCTTAGGCTCAGGGATGAAGTTTCCCACTATGACCCTACGGATTGAAGCTTGTACTGCGCTGTAGAAAGATTCCAGCATCGACGCCACCACCGCGCAAATAGCATCCCGACGATCGGCACGACTCCAAACCTCGAATAAGGTCCTCCTCTACCTATTATTCTATGGATAGATCTTAGAAATCATTAGGAGAGATATCAGGCTCAAAAGAGCTGGATCGAGTGAGCGTTTCCATGGTTTTTCCGAAATTTTATGGTGGCGGGTTTGCCGGAAACCGCCTCTTCGGCGGCCGTGCCGCCGCCCGACGGTAGCCCTCAACTAAACAGAGGTAGTGGTGGTGGCCGGCCAGGGAGATGGCTGGGTGGCCGGGAAATAGGTTTAAAAAAGCTACAGGAATAGTTTTTTTTCTGGTTTTGTTCGGGTTCGGGTAAAGAAGAAGATGAACAATGTTATTTTATCATATTATAGATTGTATAATTAGAAATTAATTCCTTTTACTGTAAACTAAGTTTAAACTGAAAATTGTAGCCCGTAGGGGCTGAAACATAAAAAGTGGTCAACATAGAAAATGTAGCCTTGGAAGTCTAGTTAATTCAAAATTGATTTCACTCGATTTAGAGTCCTGGTTAGACCACATCACACATTTTGGTGAGGTCTATCATTGGGGTTGTCCTGAGATTGATTTGGATGCCCACATCAATCCAGACATCCAAATGACTTGAAATTTGGGGTATGGGCTATTATTAGCCATACCTAGGTCTTATCCAAAAATCAAAATTTTTGGAGAATATTTTTCTATAGTTTTTGTAAAAATTTAATAATTCATGTATAATAAAGTTAGGTGTCCTAAACACCTCAAAATCCCCCCAAATTTGGGTGGGCGATCTTAGGGGGAATGTTAGAGCCCTGGTAAAAATTCCACTTCATTTGGAAGTGTTTTTGTTGAGTTTTAACTCGACCCTAGGTTGGCCCTTATAGGGTTAATTAGGTCAATTCATTCCTTTTGGGATTTGAGTGGTCAAACAACCTCAACAGAGGCTGATATTTTGTCCACTGGCTGTTTGGGTCATGACACACCCTAAAATGTAATTTAGGGTGGTTTGGGATAGGGTAGCCCTAGAAACCTAGGGTAGGTTCCTTAATGGGGATTTTTAGGGTTGTGAAGGTCATGGGGTCAAATGACCTTGGATTGACTTGAATTTTGGTGAAGAGGACCATAAGGGAACTAAAGTCCTCTGGTCAAAATTTTAGGGTATTTGGAGAACTCTAACCCACCTAAAACCCTAACCCTAGTTTAGGTCCAACCTTAATTTGAATTATTAAGCTATCAACTGAACTTCAAATAAAGTAAAGTTTGGGCAAAGTGATTTTCTGATCTAAATGGCCATAATATAATTTTGTTGAGGCTTTTGGGTAAATTCATACAGTACTTCATTTACAACTCTAATTGTGCCCTAGATATTTATCTTGGTGATTTTGGAATTTCTATGCACTGGAATGTTATGAAAATTTGGATTAGGGCATATTATAGCATGTCATACCTTATGTATTTTTCTTTAGAGTTTTATTTGATTATTTTCGGTACTGTATTCTTTAATGTACTAATTGTGATATGTAGTCAAAAATATGAATAATGCCCAATTAATATTTGGAAAATTATGAAATTTGGTCAGTGGGTGTTTTAGACCATGATAGTCATCCTGTAAATTTCTATCGATTTTTTAGTAATTAAAAATAGTACCTCCCTCTCTAAGCTAGGAAAATTGGTGTTTTACATTAAAATAAATTCAGAGCCCAAATATTGGATAAAAATTATGGGACTTAGTTTCTGATGGTTTTAGGTCACCATAAAGTTCTATAATTTTCTTGTGATTTTTGGATATATATTTACAGCACTTGCTTCATAATATAGTAAAAGTGTCCTAAAATGATAAATTAGGAAATGTAGGCATAAACACCTCTGAAATTTCTCAAAATTTGGAATTACTACTTAAATGCCTCATGGGATTGTTACTGATTTTATGGTGATTTATTGTTGGCTCATTAGTGCACTTCATGTTCATTCTAAGGCATTGGGAGGCTGAGAATAAATAAATTAAATGACAAATGAAATAGGAAAATAATTATTTTCTGGATTTAGACTAATTATGTCATGGTAGACCTCCAGTAAATATTATAAGAGATTCGGAAGACAATTTGGAGTACCACCCCTTGCATACCTCATAAAGCTTAGGATGGTCTGCGTTTAGTAAAACTACAGAAGCTGAACTAGAGTGTGTAATGATCCTTGGAGATGGAATTTTGGTAGTTTGCTTGCTTGGATAGGGTGGTTTAAATCAAGTTCATTATTGGAAGTCAGGACGGGTAGGGTGTGAGATTGACTAGTGTTAAGTGGTGTTCGGGTTCGACGGAAGATCGTCCTCCCCGAGAAGAGGAAGAGTCAAAGTCACCCTAGGATTAGCCCACTGTAATATTAGAAGGGAATGGGTTTAGGGAACCAAACAATTACAATAAGTGCCTTGGAAAGGGAGCTTTGGGATTCACCCCATCATAGCTCCTAGTACCGCTGCGAGCCCTTCACCGGGTAAACCTTGGGAAGTCCAAGGTTAACCTTAAATCTTAGGAATAAAATGATCAAGAGTAACCCTAATAATAGTTGCAACTCACACCTACACTTGTACACTTAGGAAGAAGAATTGACATGGAATGGGTAGAGTAGGTCCGTGGTCTAAGGGCCTACTAGTAATGTCAATGGTTTGGTTTGTAATTTGGAAGTCCAGGGAGCGGGATGCTCGGGGACTTCGTATATGCTTGGTATCCTAGACAGATGGAGGCTCGGTAACACGAGAACTTGTACAAATTTAGCTGTCATGATTGCATGTGCATAAAAGTGGTGGGTCATCGGTACTGGATGATCGATCACACCGACATCGGTATGTTAACTCGGCGGTGTGGGACACTTAGCCAAAGAAAGCCTGGTGGATATAGCCAGCACTAATACACGGATACTCTAGGTTGTGTTCTTCTAGGGGCGTACGGAAGGGCTAGGCCTGGTAGTTTGGTTACCCGCCTAGCAGTGGGGGGCCCGACCCACTGTCTCTGTTTGCCACCACGGAGGTTCCTGGGGGTGAAGCTAGCTGCCCGAACAGGGGGAACTAAAGGTCTGTGCGCATGGAGTCATGTGGGTGTGTTGCACTTGTGCATTCCATAGCATATTTGCGTGTCATAGCATAAACATTAGCACCTATCGTATAAGATGGTATGGGACATTTTATACGATAGGCCCTATAAAACAACCCCTTGGTATATAGGGGTAATCCCTATAAATTAATTGTTATATTTCTTGTGCTTTTACTTACTTGCTACTCCTTACTGTTTCATAACCGACACCCCAACGTATAAGTGGTATGGGACACTTTATACGATGAGAGCCCTGCAAAAGATCCCTTGGCTTATGCGCTTCCGCATAAGTAAAGGTTACATTTCCTACTTTCTGCTTCTGTCATATTTATTATGGAATTGCTAACATAGGTCCGCTGTCACCTGCTTTTGACTTATTCTCCACCTTCATGTCCTTCCCTTTATTCCTCTCCTCTCGGTACCTAGGAGCCATGGGGGAAGGGGTAGGGGATGATAGGGCTTAGTCTTTTAGACTAACGGTTTTCGAACCACAACATTTTAGGTGTACCATAGGTCACACGTTTTGCAGTTTCTAACAAGGTTGACCTCGCGACTGTGTTACCATTATCACCAGCCGGGACATACACGGGTCAAATGCCCCATGATGGGTGGGATCCCGCCAGCTCAGCAGCCAGGAGGCCGAAGACGTAGACGCAGACGTAGATTGCGAGGCGGCGACTGCAGGCCGAAAAGGAAGAAGCCCCCAGAGATATAGCACCAGCAGAGTACGGAGTCGATGGAGATGGGCCAGTCTAGCTTGGGTGCTCTCGGTACAGTGACAGTTACGGTGACGCTTAGTTTTGGTTTTGCTTCCGCGAGTGACTTGTAGTGAGGATTACATGTACTGGGCTTAAGCCCTCCTTTTGTACTCTGATTATTATTATTGTGGACTCTCCCTTCGTGGAGATTTATATATATACATGTGATTATGGTGGACCAGTTTATAATTACTTATGCTACTGTTCTGCGGTCTATTTGGCCGGCAGGATCGGTGTTTTGTAGTGACGACCTTCCCGGGCGTGATGGTGTCACCACAAAGCGGCGGTTCTTGGCATAAGACCCCGGTGTTTAAAATAAAAAAAAATTGGGGTCTTACAACAATACTCAATGATTTATGTTGTATGGAGTTGAGTGAGTAGACTTCACTAAACGCTTATGGACTTAGCCATATTTCTTCCTATTTCTTCTTAGGCTTTCACAGCCTTAACTTGTGTCACAACTTTTTGTTGTGTAGCGTTGAGTGAGTATACTTCACTCAATGCCTGTAGACTTATCCACATTTCCATCTTTCCAATTATTTGGCTTTGATTGTCTTAGCCTGTCTCACAACTTTTTATTGTATGGCGTTGAGTGAGTAGACTTAACTCAACGCCTGTGGACTTAGCCAATTTTCAGCTTGCCAATTGTTTGGCTTTGACTATACAAGCTGAAATCAGTGTTATTAGTCATCTGGCATTGATTAAATAGACTTCACTCAACGCCTGTGGTCTTAGATAGTTTTTTGTCTTTCCACTAGCTTGCCTAGACATAACCTGTCTTGGTCATTTGAATCAACTTGTCCAATCAATGCATAGAAGGTATCCTGCAAGCATAGATCTTGTAGCACATATTAGATTACAAAATGTGTATACCATTTTCTATTAGGACTTCTTCAAATCCAGGAAATTCGGATCAATGGACCAAACAATCTGCCCCTATTTGAAGAAGTCAAAACCTAAGACAATGTATACACTAACACAAATATGCAACATATATTGTAACAGACACATTGCATAACTTAGATAAAATAATGAACTTAATCAAATTTGATTTTTCATTTATCATTAGAAGGATCAGTAGTGTTTGTGCATAGAACAAAATATATCACATTCATTGAGCCCTTTAGGTAGAAAAACAAATATTTCATGTTTCAGGTTCCCTTCTAACTAAACTACTGCCCCTAGGCTTCTTGATAGCTTGTTGTTGAGCTACAACCTCCTTCTTTCCTTTCCTATCTTCCTTATTTGCTTTGGCTGCTTTAGTTTTATCTTCATCTTTCTTATTCCCTTTCAGCTCTTTTTCCTTGGCTTTCTGCCTCTCAAAGTAGCGGTACGACTTTGGTATGAACTTATTTAGCTCAATGGCATCTAGAGGAAGAGTGTCTGCATTCTTATTTCTCTTGTATATCCTCCTTTCAGTATATCTCTTCTCCATTTTTCTCCATTCAAGTGATTTATAGAGTTTCCCCCTTTCAATCTTCTTAGATTTGAACTGCTCCTAAGCTGTCAAGATAATGGTCCTTGATTTAGGACTCCACTTTTCAAAATCAGGCCTCTTTTCCATTTCTTCTCGATATCTTTTCTTACTTATCCTCGTTTCTTCTTCCTTCTCAGCATCAGTACTTTCCTTGAGCTTTAGCATATGGTCTACAGTGGGACTGAACTCAGGAATCCCAGCAGCAGTAACCGAATCAGCCCACTAAGCACCTTCTTCTATAAACTGAGCATCTTGCAATTGTTTTTCTGGATGAGCGGGCTGGGCATACATGCTTGGATTCAGTGCATCTTGAACTTGAGGAGGAAATATATGGATGTTGTCGTATTGGACAGGTTCAAACCCAAATAATCCCCTCAATACATTTGTAGCCCAGAACATATTTTCATTATTAGTTCTTATGGTATTACACTCCCCTTTTTTGACTTCTTCAATTATTTTTAGAGTCAGGGAGGTGCTTTCCTTGTTCTTGTCTAATTTAAGATGGTTGACTCCAGCATTCACTTGATTCTTGACCTCTAGCATATGTTCTTCTAGTAGTTTTGTACAGCCATCCATCTTATGGAATATATCAACAGTCTGTTTGGCCAGCAATACTTTGTCAGCATTATGGACAGCTAACATATTTTGTGCCTGAATGTTTTGATTATCTATGACTTTTACAACATTCTTGCCCACCTCATCCAGTTTGTCCAAGGCATAGTTTACTGCTAGAGCTGCTTTTGTGAAGAATTTTGCAGTTTTACCCTTCAGAAGATTAACTTCAAATCTGATAGACTTTATCTCTGTAGATAGTTCATTTCTGATATTCTTGAGTGCATCATCTACAATGTTCTCAAGGGTTCTCCTTTGTTCATCAAGAAGGCCTTTCAGATGAGCTAAAAACAAAGGTAGCAGTTGATCTATTCTGGCTAATGTGCCTTCATCACCTATTTCTTAAACTGGCCTGACCTCTACCCTTACATCAGAGTCAGCCATAGTAGAGGCAAAAGACTGAGCTTTCTTTGGAACACTTTCTTCCTTCTCTAACATGGAAGAGTCTATTTCATACACTTCATCATGAGCAGGGAGTTCAGATTGAACCTCCCCCTCAAAATCTGTCATGTCCTCAGAGACATGCAGTAAAGCAGCAGTAGCAGCTGAATCTCGTGTCAATAGTCTGAAATTCTTTTAGAGGATTCTACAACTGCTCCCCCTCAGCAAATGCATCCTCAATTACTTATTCCAGGAGTCTATCCCCCTCACTCTGAAGGCTGGTTTCATTAGTAGGAGCTGGAACATGAATGCTGTCAGCAGCAGCATTAGGCTTGGAGATCTCCCCCTCCATCCTAGTAGAGATTCTATTGACAATTTCTTCAGCAACTTGCACAGCTACCTCAGCTGATGGGAAATCAGCATCATGCTCTGGAACATTTTTAGATTGAGCTCTGCTCAACTAATGTATGGTATCAAGATCAGAGGATACTGACACTTGGGCAGCTGTGTTTGTCTGGTCATATCCTCAGACACAGACAGATTGGGTCATGAGTACCTTCCTTATATTCTTCAGAAGAACTACCTGAGCTGCTTTATTATGGCACTGGAGCTTGTCTCTCCTTCCTCTTCTTAGCATCTTCCTGGTGATGGGGTTGAAGAACTCTATCCCATCTATCAAGCATTCTAAAGTCTATTCTCCTCATATGGTGAATCTTGACTCCTAACCTCATATTGAGGATCTCAGGAACCCTTTCAGTAAGAACAGGAACCAGATCCTTCCCATGTTTGGTTAAAAAATGCAATCCAAAATACTATCAAATAGAACCCTTCCCCAGTTGGTTTATTTGGCAGGATGATCCTAGCCATCACCTTAAAAATCTTCTTTGAGATTTTATCATGAGAGTTGGTTTTGCACAGTAAGGCCTTCCCAATGATGTCTGCCAAAAACTTTCCCCTTAGGTTAAGTTCCTTTCTTAAGATTGAGCCATTGGTGTACTTTAATAGACGACATCAAAGCTAAGCTAGATCCTTTCCTCTTCCTTAGTCATAGATTTGCATCTCGCTCTCTCTGGCTGATCAACTTGGTTCAGGAGGTTTCCTGATACCAATCCTTTTGGTAAGACTCAATCTAGTACAGCACATCAAACTGACCTAGCTCCCCCATAATGATTGCATATGTCCTAGACATCCTTTGCTTGATAGTCTATCCATCCACTTCTATCTACAGGTGTATGATTATGAAGATTACCACCTTGTTCTAATCCTACGTTTGGAACAATCTCTATCCAAGGACCATAAATGGGTATGGCCAGTTGGACTGTCCTGCAAAATAGAATTTATCTTACCCTAGGACCACAAAATGAATTGGAACCTAGGTTACTGTTAGCATAGAAATGCACATATCTACCTACAACAGTTCTGTCAGGAAGACTCAACCTTGCCCTTGGCACACTAGGGTTGTGCCAATAATTTATGCCAAAGTAGCCCACTTTTCCATAGCAGCAGCACTCATGGATATTGTACCTTCTCTTCTGAGCGGGTCTGGCAGCATGGTTGACTACAGACTGAATAGAAGGAAGAACAACTTCCTTGTTCTTATTTCTCTTAGCCACAGTCTGACTGAGGGTAGCTAAATCACTTAGAGGGGGGTAGAATAGGTTATTGGTCTCTTTTGCTATATTTTAAGCTTAATTACTTATGTTAGTTATGTGATTAGATTTATAGGGCTTCCAAGACAATCACACAGACAACACAGCAAATTTATAGTGGTTCCCCAAATTATGGGTACATCCACTTTCCCTCCCACCTTTCTAACTTCTATTTAGACAAGGAACTTCTCAAATCTCAACTCCTAAGAGCTTACAACACGATTCCTTAGGACCAATCAGTCTCCTCCAAGACCTATAGCTCAAGAATAAGGCCCTACAACTCAGTGATCAAAAGATCACCTACTTCAGGCCCAAAATCCCAATAATTTAGGCTGGGAGGACAACCCTACCTTAGATCCACAAAGGATCCTATCTCATACAGAATGAATCTCCTTCAATCTCAAACACAAAGGCCCTACCTAAAATCCAAATCTGGATCCTACCTCAGACCCAAATTTCCTACACTTAGAGATAATGACTCTTATATCTCAGGCTCAAAAGCCCTACAGCTCAGTGATCAACTAATCGCCTACCTTAGAAACAAAATAGATCCTACAATTTAGATTCACACTTGAATCCTATAGTCAACCTTTATATATTTAGGCCTACAACTCAGATCTGTTAAGATCCTACAGGGTATGATGGTGGGTGGTTTGGCCATGGCAATAGAGAAATTTCTCTAAGCCTTCTTCTTCTTCCCGAGTTAAGATATCCTCAACCCTAAATTATTCATAGCAACAAGAGTCTTGAGATAGAAGAACCTTTGTAGATCTGCTACTCTGCACCTTGCTGAACTGGACTAGAAGCTCAGCTCTCTCTTCTACACAGCTCCAGAAATGTATCTTCGGGAAATATGCTGCTGGATCTTTGAAGTAAGAGTTGTTGGGGCTTTTCCCTTAACATCTTCTCAAGCTGAGATAAACTCATCCATGTCTTGCAGATTGTTGAAACCAGATGACTCGGCTTCTTTTCAAAAAGAGGATTTTCGTATCTTGCTGTTGAAGATGATTTGATTCTTCAGAGAATACCTTCTTCAACAGCTAACTGTTTGTGATTCAAAGACTATCTTGCTTTTTATCTTGGATCAACTCTTTGAATTGTTTCTCCAAGCTTTGCAATAATGCCGAGCAGGAAGATGAAGTCCAAAAGTGTTTTCCAAAAGCTACTTCTTCTTCCTCGATTTCCGCCTTTTATTATTAGCCCATCAACGACTCTTTAAGCGGTGGGCCCCGCCTTGAATTTGTTTGCAGCTACTAGCTTTTACATTAATTTATGTACTAAAGTCAGACAGTGACATTTGTCACGTACTATAACTTTCCTGTAATAAATTCAAATATTGTTGACTTGTTGACCTTACTGACGTCACCATCTATGGACTTTGCCAAAATCAAACATCTTTAGTATAGGCATTGAGTGAGTAAGCTTCACTCAATAGCAAAATACTTAGACTGATTTTCTGTCACTAGGCGTTGAGTGAGCAACCTTCACTAAACATAAAAATACTTAGAAAAATTTCTATCTCTAGGCGTTGAGTGATTGAGCTTCACTCAATATCAAACTGCTTAACTGGAGTTATGTCCTTTGGCATTGAGTGAGTAAGCTTCACTCAACGCCATAACACTTAGATTTGATTTTAGTCACTTGGCGTTGAGTGAGTAAGCTTCACTCAACGCATTTGGAATTAGCCAAATTTATGTGTAATCACAGTCTCTGACTGACTAAGGTTCAGTCAATGCTTTTTATCACAAGCCATTGAGTGAGTAAGCTTCACTCAATGCCTGTGGACTTAGTCAAATATCTACACAGATTTTTTGTGGCGTTGACTGTCTGAGCTATACTCAACAATTTAGGTTGTATGGAGTTTAGTGAGTAGAATTCACTCAATGCCTGTGGACTTAGACATATTTGTGCCTATTTCTTCTTAGGCTTTCAATTCCTTAGCCCGTCTCACAGCTTTTTACTGTATGACGTTGAGTGAGTATACTTCACTCAACGCTTGTAGACTTAGCCACATTTTTAGCTTGCCAATGTTTGGCTTTAACTGTCTTATCCTGTCTCACAGGTTTATGCTGTATGGCGTTGAGTAAGTAGAAATCACTCAACTCCTGTGCACTTAGCCATATTTTCAGCTTGCTAATTGTTTGGTGATGCAGGCTTGTACGCAGATACAAATATTACGGACAAACTCGAATTCCTCTCGACGCCCAAATTACATGCTCGCACAAACTTTTAGAGCAGCACACACATTATTCAATTTTATCAATTAAATTCTAACGTATGGGTAGCCAAACCATTTAAGATCGAACAAAGGATATAGGCTGATATTCTTTTAGGTAAGAAGGAGCCTCCCAGTCAGATCGAGCGGTTGTTGTACCAAAAGAGATCCACAAAAAAATTACGATTTGGAAACAGTAGATCTATCCCAACAAAAACAAAACGAGGTTCGCTAATCCCCTCGAAATTAAATAAATCACGATAGATAACAAAATCAATCGAAGAAAACCAAGATTAATTCAATGCTATCAAGAATCAACGCGAAAGTATTCCACCACAGAAATTATCTAGAGGGAAAATAAAATCACTCAGAGGAAGAACACATTTTCGTTACACCACTCGGAGATATATGTTCTCCAAAACATGGATCGCTAGTCACTGGATCCACTAGAGTCACACCGAACGGAGATAAACACGTTCTCCTTCCTTGATTCACCCCGGATTTGATTACCCGGAACTACGTTGAGAGGCGCCTTGGCCGGAATCCACCAACAGGTGGGATGATTGGGTTTGAGAGAAAAGAGGGTTGCTCGGTGTTTTTGGGGTGGTGAGGAGGGTGGTCGGTTTACTTGTGGAGAGGGAGGAGGATGGCCGAGAATTGCAAGGGAAGGGAGAAAAGGGGGCGGCGGCTAAAAAGGAGGAGAAGAGGGGAGGCCGGCGGTTTTGGAGAGAGGGGAGAGGGCTTGACCGAATTTTTGAAAGAGGGGGAGAGATCAATAGGAGGGAAAACTCAATTAGGTTTTGCTTTCATTCAACTTCATAAAATCCTTAACAAGATGGCCTTATATAGGCTTATAACCAAGTTTGGCAACATGCAGCCCATAAATAAAATAAAACAACCCAATATAAATTTTAACATCTTGAAAATAAAATAAAAGTGCAAATAAAATAACAAAGAGATTCAAAAAACTATTAATTGTCCGTCTTGCGTCGAGGGCAGAGGTTGTAGCGTCGCTCCACAAAGTCACCATGACGCCTCAAGTCTTTGGTTGGAGGTAGAGAAGGATCGACCGCAAGCATACCGTCATCATCTTCAACATGTAGGGGGTCGTCATCGCCATCAATCCTCCTCCGCTCAAAAGAACTCATCACCGATGAGTTGGCATGTACGTACCAGCGCAGAAGAGCATCATCCAAGAGAGCCACCTATGATTCAGGACACCAAGATTCATCAGAGGCTAGACAATCACGCCATTGTATCAAGTAGCGTAAAATATAACCACTTGGAGAGGAGAGCACTACATCTTTGAGGATCATGTCAGGCAAAAAGGTGGTCCTTGGGAACCATGGAAAAGCATTAGTCAAAGAAGGATAAAAAGTTTCTACATCAACATTTAGCATACCTCCAGTGGATACCAATGGAGAGAGAGGTCCAAGCACAATCTCACCACCCAACCCATTAGAAAAAGCAGTGGACCCAAATGAATAGGCAGATAATTCAAGTGGTGGAGACACATATGGCGTTAAATCAGAAACATTGAAAATAGGGGAAATTCCCCAATCAGTGGATAACTCCAAAAGATATGTGTTTTCTCCTAATTTCTTTAAAATTTGAAAAGGTCCAGCTCGCCGATTTGCCACCTTTTTTTATAGTGCTCGAAGGCATCTGTTCAGGGACGAGACGCACCAAGACTAAATCGCCAACCTTAAAGTGAGACGCTCTATTATGTAAGTTAGCATGAGATTGATAAGATGCATATCTTGTGGTTAGCATCTCATTTATGTGCTTATGTAAATTGTGAACATGAAAGGCAAATTCTTGTGCAAATTGACTTGACTTATAAGATGGAAGTAACAGAATCAAGTCAAGTGGCGCTGGTGCATTATATCCGTGCACGATTTCATTTGGTGATAAACCTGTTGACCTATTTTTTTAATTACTGTACGCTAACTTATCAAGGGGAAGGATTAGGTCCCAAATACACTTGTGGTCACCCACAAAACAACGTAGTAAACTACCCAAACTTCTGCTTACCACTTCCGTTTGACCATCCGTTTGTGGATGGTAGGCCAAAGAAAATAATAGTTTGGTGCCCATAATCCTCTACAGGGCCTTCCAAAAATAACTAGTAAATTTCACATACCTATCGATCACTCTAGTTTTTAGAACGCCACGATGCCCAATAACTTCCTTAAAGAATAATTTCGCTACATGTGACGCTTCTTTGGTCATATTACATGCAATAAAATAGGCTATTTTAGGAAACCGATCTACTATCACCAGAATGGAATCATGGCGTCTAAACGTGACAGGTAGGCCTATAATAAAATCCATACTAACATCTTCTCAGGAAATGAAAGGAATCAAAAGAGGGGTATAAAGTCCTGCATTTGTTTTACTACCCTTAGCTAATTGACACGCGCGACAACTTCCCACAATTTTATTAATCATTGACTTAAGGTCGGGCCAGTGGAACTTATCTTCTACTAACATAATGGTCTTATCATGCCCGAAATGACCACATAAACCACCGTTATGTAATTCCCACACAATGAAATCTCGAAGGAAAGAACGAGGAATACAAAGCATTGAATGCTTAAATAAATAATCGTCCCGAATATAATATGCTGAAATGGTAGTAGGAGAGTTGTTTTGGGTGGAATAATAGATTTCCTTGAAATCCGGGCAATGAACGTACTCATCCTTTATCCTATCGAACCCAATCACTTTCACCTCTAGCGTAGACAAAAATAACGAGACATGACTAAGAGCATTCGCCACACGATTTAGAGTTCCCTTAAGATGTTTTATTATAAAGGTGTACTCCTGAAGATAGGAGACCCATTTAGCATGCCTTGGGCTAACCTTATTTTGGGAATTAATTAACCTCAAACCCTCGTGATCGGATTGGATAATAAACTCCTTAAAGAGTAAATAATGTCGCCAATGTTGTAGGAACCGAATAACCGCATAAAACTCCTTATCATAATTAGAATAATTTAATTTCGTCCCCGCGAGCTTCTCACTAAAGTACCCAATAGGATGACCCTCTTAACTCAATACACTGCCAATACCAACTCCAGATGCATCACAGTACAATTCAAAAACCTTATTAAAATCTAGTAATCATAATAGGAGCTTCTGACATTCCGGATTTAATTGTTTCAAACGCCTTAGCAGTCGATTTGGTCCACGTGAAATCTCCCTTCATCATGCACTCTGTGATCGGTGCCATGATACTACTAAAATCCCGAATAAATTAGAGGTAAAATTTAACTAGGCCATGAAAACTCTGAACATCCCATATATTTGTTGGTTCTAGCCAATCCTTAATGGCTTAGACCTTCTTAGGATCAACATGTATGCCCTCCGGACTCACAATATATCCAAGGAACACCATATATAGAACATTGAACGTACATTTTTTAAGATTAACAAATAACTTTTCCTTTCGCAACATGGTAAGTACTATCCTTAAGTGAGACTAATGATCGTTCGGAGAGGCGCTAAAGACTAGGATATCATCAAAATATATAACTACAAATTTTCCTAAGGCTTGAACACTAAAGTCATCAATCCCAAAAATGTACTCGGGCCATTAGTGAGCCCTTCCCCGAGCACCAACCACTCATAAAGTTCGTCATTTGATTTAAATGCCATCTGCCACTCGTCTCCCTAAAAAATCCGGATTTGATGGTAGCCACTCTTAAGATCTAATTTAGAAAAAATCATGGCCCCGACTAACATGTCCAATAAGTTGTCCAAACGAGGGATAGAAAACCTGTATTTGATAGTTATTTTATTAACGGCCATATAATCTACACACATCCTCCAAGAACCATCTTTCTTAGGGACAAAAAATGCGGGTACAACATAAGGACACTTACTATGTCTGATGAACCCCTTAGCAAATCCAAAATTATGTTTTGCAATTCAAGGTGTGCGGAGGGGTTAAGTCGATAATGGGGAAGGTTGGGCAACGAGGATCCCGGAACGAAATCAATCTTATGTTGAATTTCTCGCATAGGGGGTAACTCGGGTAGTAAATCATCTAGGTAGACATCCTTAAATTGATCTAAAAGGGTCTTCAATGCTAGAGGTACTCAAAAGCGGAGCTATCTTACTTGGCTTGCAAACATACTAATGCATACATGACACTGTCTATAAAGGTCTCGCGCTCAAACTCTTTCTAACTTATCAAGCTTAACGTTTTCTTCTCTAACGGCACAATCGTGTCTTTAGAAGAGACAGAAGCATATTTAGGCGGAGTAGGTTTTAAGATAATGGTCTTGCCATTAAATTTGAACTCATATGTGTTGGCTCGCCCTAAATGAGTAACATCATGGTCATAAAGCCATGGGCATCCTAGTAAAACATGACATGCATCCATGGGGATGGCGTCACACCAAACCTTTTTAGAGTAAGCCTTGATGGTAAGGGGAACCAAACAATGCTTCGAAATCGGGAGGGATGTCTTATTTACCTATGCCACTATGTAGGGGTGAGGGTGCGACTCAGTAGCTAATAACATTCGGGACACCGCATTTTCAGATATCACATTCATACAGCTACCGCTATTAATGATCAACTTACACCACTTCTCTCCACTCTTAAAATTTAACGAAAAAATATTTGTCCTATTCTAGTAATCTAATGCACGCGGATTAGCCAGAATACACCGCATGACCATCATATTAGCATCATCATCTATATCGCTGAACAATCCTTCTGAACTCGCAATCTTCTCTTGCCTCATATATAAGCTCCGCCGACTCAGACGAGGAAACTAAAAGGGATAGGGCTTGGGCTTTGTAGGACACTCACTAGCGCAATGGCCCTGAATTCCACAAGCAAAACAAGTAGCATTCATTTTGCTGACCCTTTCTACAGGAACTCTCTCACCCGTTTGGTTTCTAATATCCTAGCAATCACGACAGCGGAGTTCGAGTTAGTGGATTGGAACTTACCCTTATCCTTATAGGTGGAGGTGGGGGTGGTCCTAAGATGGACTTTCCCTTCTGAAATGAGCGAGTCTTAGACTTGAGAAAATTATGCTTCTCAATATCCAAGGCGGCATTGAAAGTGGTGTTTAGGTTGGTGTGAACATAACGCAAAAGTTTACCCTGAATGTCGGGGTTTAACCCCTTATGGAAGCTAGAGAGGGTGATCTTTGGCATCTCCCTAACATAACACATGACCATCATGTCCTTGAGAAGGCTCATGTACTCAGAGACCAACCTATTCCCTTGTTTAAGGGTAGCTAAATCATTAAACATCTGCATTCAATAACACGCAGGGATTTACTAGTCTGTCAGCATGGCCTTCATGCCTGCCCAACTAATGGATGATAAGCCATTCACGACACCAAGCGATGTTCCTCATTCAACCAAAAAATCTTGGCTCTACCTAATAGTTTCATCCTTGCAACTCGCACCTTATCAACGTAAGTCAACTTATACCATTCAAAGTAGCACTCTATCTCCATAACCTAGTCTAAGAAGACTTAAGGTTTACCCAATCCATCGTATGATGGGGGTTAAACTCGAACCTCCCTAGTAATAACAAACTCAAAAGGTGTCGGGTTATTGTGAAACGGTGCACGCGATTCATGATCATTATTATTGTTATTGTTATGGTTATTCCCTTCATCACGTTGGTTGGCGGCTTGATCACAGGGAGCCGCTTGATTTAATCTTAATTCGTGAAGCATCTCCCTAATCTCCGTCAACTTATCTGTGAACTCCTGGAGGAGTTCATCAATCGCTGCGAGAATGTGACCCGCATCTCGCTCATCCGCCATATGGGAGGAAGACGGGGAATACTCCGTGCCAAATCTATTGCGCATTCAAACAAAATAGTGTTTCTGACCCAAGGAAATTACAACAGATGGAATTGTTCCCGCTTAATAACTAGGGTGAAAAAATATTTCTTTTTGATTTTCATATTGAAAATAACAAAGAGATTATTAAAAAAAAATTGAATTTTTTGCAGAAAAATTAAACTTTTAGGCCGCTATTGGCAGACCAGGAATTTTTTTTTGTAATTTTGACAAATAAATGTGCAAGACAAGTTCGTGTCGACGTCCTAAGAAAATGGGGAGGGTGAAAATTAGGAAATTTACACAAACCTCTCTCTGATACCAAATTGATGTAGGCTTGTACACAGACACAGATATTACGGACAAACTCGAATTCCTCTCGATGCCCAAATTCCATCCGTGCACAAACTTTCAGCGTAGCACACATGTTATTCAATTTTATCAATTAAATACTATCGCACGGTAGGCCAAACCGTTTAAGACCGAACAAAGGATATAGGCTGATTTTCTTTCAGGCTAAAAGGACCAACCCGGTCCGATCGAGCAGTTGTTGTACAAAAAGAGATCCACTAAAAAATTATGATTCGAAAACGCTAAATCTCTCCCAGCAAAAAGAAAATGAGGTTCGTCAATCCTCTTGAAATTGAATAAATCAAGATAGACAACAAAATCGATCGAAGAAAACCACGATTAATACAATGCTATCAAAAATAAATGCTAAAGTATTCCACCACAGAAATTATCTAGAGGGAAAATAAAATCACTCAGAGGAAGAAGAAATTTTCGTTACCCCACTCAGAGATATATGTTCTCAAAAACTTGGATTGCTCATCACTGGATCCACTAGAGTCATGCCGAACGGAGAGAAACGCGTTCGCCTTCCTTGCTTCACGCCAAATTAAATTTACCGGAACCACGTTGGGAGGCGCCTTGGCCGGAATCCACCAAGATGTGGGTTGATTGGGTTTGAGAGAAAAGAGGGCTGCTCGGATTTTTTGGGGTGGTGAGGAGGGTGGTCGGCTTTCTTGTGGAGAGGGAGGAGGGTGGCCGAGAATTCAAAGGGAAGGGAGAAAAGGGGGCGGCGGCTAAGAAGGAGGAGAAGAGGGGAGGCCGGAGGTTTTGGAGAGAGGGGAGAGGGCTTGGCCGAAATTTTGAAAGAGGGGGGAGATTAATAGGAGGGAAAACTCAATTAGGTTTTGATTTCATTCAACTTCACAAAATACTTAACAACATGGCCTTATATAGGCTTACAACAAAGTTTTGCTACATGCAGCCCAAAAATAAAATACAACAACCCAACATAAATTTTAACATTTTTAAAATAAAATAAAAGTGCAAATAAAATAACAAAGAGATTCAAATAGCTATTAATTGGCCATCTTGCGCTGAGGGCGGAGGTTGTAGCGTCGCTCAACAAAGCCACCACAGCACTGCAAGTCTTTCGTTGGAGGCAAAGAAAGATCGTCTGCAAGCATGCCGTCATCATCTTTAACTTGTAGGGGGTCATTGTTGCCATCATTTGGCTTTGACTGTCTTAGCCTGTCTCACAGCTTTTTAATGTATGGCATTGAGTGAGTAGACTTCACTCAATGCCTTTGGACTTAGCCATATTTTTCAGCTTGCCAATTGTTTGGCTTTGACTATACAAGCTAAACTCAGTGTTATTAGTCATCTGGAGTTGAGTGAATAGACATCACTCAACTCCTGTTGACTTAGACAGTTTTCTGTCTTTCCACTAGCTTGCCTAGACTTCACCTGTCTTGGCCACTTTAATCAACCTGTCCAATCAATGCATAGAAGGTATCCAGCATTCATATAACATGTAGCACATTTTAGATAACAACATGTGTATTCCATTGTCTATTAGGCTTTCTTCAAATCCAATACATTGGGATCAATGGACCCAACATCGAGTGATACTTGACTAATAAGGAGAATTTCACTTAGAAGAGTTCTGAACACAAAAAGCGTTGAGTGCATCGACTGGTGGGCAGGCATCGAGTGCATTGAGTGATACTCGATGCAAAGAAAAAAATTTGACTTAGAATAATTCTTGATTCGGGAAGTGTCGAGTTCGTTGAGTGGACTCGATGCCATTCGAAGAAGCGTCGAGTGATACTTGATGAATTAACTTGAAAAATATACTGGTTTCAGTAGGCATCGAGTTCGTTGAGTGGTCTCAACACCATTCAACAAGGCGTTAAGTGATACTCGATGCATAAGAAGAAATGGACATAGAATTATACTGGTTTTAGTAGGCGTCGAGTGCATTGGGTGGTCTCAATGTCATTCGACGAGGCGTTGAGTGACACTCAATGCATAAGAAGAAATGGACTTAGAATTAAACTGGGTTCAGTACGCGTCTAGTGCGTTGAGTGGTCTCAACGCCATTCGATGAAGAATTGAGTGATACTCAGCTTATAAGAATAAATAGACTTGGAATAATACTAGTTTTAGGAAGCGTCGAGTGAATTCAGTGGTCTCAGGTCCACTTGACGAAGCATCGAGTGACACTTGACAAATGATAATTTAACTTAGAGAATGATTCTAGATTCTATAGGTGTTGAGTGGTCTCGACGCCATTTGACAAATCGTCGAGTGATACTTGATGATTTTGACTTATAGAATTTTTTAGCTCAAACTGTGTTGCTGGATCATATGTATGGGTTGAACCGGGTTTTCGAGAAATGTGGCAAATGACTCCTGTGTACCGGTCTCTTCAACAAGAATCGTTTTAAGTAATAATGGGTGGTCCAATGTTAGTGTGACACGTGGCAAAGCAATCTAACCCTAATTCTTCTTTTAAAAATGATATATATGAGAAAACCCTAGCCGTCGCATCATTCTTCTTATCGAGCAATTACTGGTCGAGCCCGATGGAAACAAAGAAGGTCGTCAGTTTCGGATTTCCTTGAGGCCGAACTTCCTTCTGAGAATACTAACGAAGAGGAACGATGTCGTCGAGGAGAGTGACGAAATTCATAGCCGGAAAAGAGGTGCGCTTCCCACCCACTCCCTTGGTGCAAAATCTTTAGTTACATTATAGGAGAGTTGTCGACTCAAAAGAGTTAGACTTGCGCGATATGAAGATCTCCGAGAAAGAGACCATATTAGGACATTGTCCTAGAAATTAGTTGTCTTCGACCTCTCCTCTCTTCATTATGAAGATGGTGGACTTGGTTTCGTGACAAGTAATGGTCAATTGAGGTTAAATAAGGGAGGAGGAAAATCAGAATGTAGTTGTGAACAAATGGCTAAGGAAGAAGACGAACCGATGTCGTTCGTTTTGCTTTAAGATGCATGCAGAAATCTATTTTTTGTGCGTAGTGAAATTTGAGGCCATTTTCGAGTATAATATGGCCGGATCTAGGTCTTGGGCCGAACACGAAAGTTGTAGTCCTCAGAATGACCTTTCCAAAAAATAGGTACACATTTTCATAGGAGCTTTGTAGCTCTTGGAATGTCTAGTCGAAGTTGCTGCATGGTAACAACTTATGTGCAGGATGCTTTCACGTTAGTGTGTAACCGGTTTTGGACTAGGTAGAAGAAACATAACAAGATGATGTTGTGGTTTGGATGAACCTAGTTGTATGTAGTCGAGATAAACAAATGGTTTGGAGGAATTTAATAAACAAATGGTATCTGCTTGCAACTATCTTGAACTAAAGAAGTCATTCAACAATGCTGCCACACTGGTTCGATTGGTCATTTTGCGGACAAACTAACATAGCGGAAGCAATGGTATGCCCATGTGTAATTCACAGTAAGTATGTCCAGTTGTTAACCTATAATTATCCAACCTGACATTAGGTTTGTACATTTACGTGTAGATACTGACACATGTAGAGCCAGTAGTAGGCACTCCCGCCCCTTCCGTCCCTACCCAGTTCCAGCAGTAGGAGTTAGGACAGACGCTTACGACAATTCTGGTTGCTTTCAGGTCTCAACAGGCCCCGGTGCAGCAACAATCTACGAGCTCTAACTAGCTGAGTACCTTCCGAGCCCTCTCCCCGCCTATTTACCATGGGACGGAGTCGGTTGTCCATACTAAAGAATGGCTAGACACGATGCAAGGGATAATGTCCAGAATCAGATGTTCGACCAGTATGGCTGTGACCTTAGTTGTGTCAGTCTTGGAAATGCACGTGAAGAGGTGGTGGAAGTCCCTCATTGGTTCCACTTTCCAAGGCTGAGTATACACTGAGATCAGTTGGAATGACTTTTCTAAAGATTCTTGTAACACTTCATTCCCTCTACCGCTGGAGATGAGCTTGAGGACAGATTTTTATAATTGAAAAAAGGATCCAAGTCATTGATAGAATATCAAAAGGAGTTTCAACACCTTGTGAGATTTGTTGACTCATATGAGTTAGATGACCGTAGGTACACTAAACAGTTTTACAAAGGCTCATGAGATCCCCTAAGGTAAGCCCTTTTGTTTATAGCGGACGCGAGCTTGACGGAGATAATCGATATGGCGAAAAGATTGGAGGCAGATCACTTGGGAAATGGTACGAGACCCGGCGAGGACATGATGGAAGTAGGCCCCAGCTATAGGAAGAGAAAAAATAATAGTGGTGGAAGTGGATACCAAAGGGGTGGCGACTGTTTCCACCAAAATTTTAGGATTGAACGCCTGGCCCCGCAGCTAGAACTACCTCCACCTCAATAAATATATCAGCAGCCTAGTGAGCAGTATGAGTGAGTTTGCTTCCAGTGTAACCATCGGAGCCACATCCGGTGTTATTGCCTGCAGTTAGGAGGAGATGCTCCCCCTGATTTTCCTCTGGCAGTCCCGTGAGGATGAGGACAAGGTCATGGTTGAGGACGAGGACAACGAGGAAGGAATCCTAAATCTACTAGAGAGCAGGTGTTTGCTTTGGACATGACTCAGGAGCGGAATCCTCAAGATGTGATTGCAGGTATGTCGATATTTAATTAATACAATATAAGCATTCGTCCTTAATTTGCTTAAGATGTGCTAGGAATCAAGCTTGAGTTTTTATATTTGACACTTAGGCACCGTGACTGTTAGTGGGAAACTGGCTCAAACCCTATTTGATACCGGTGCAACACATTTGTTTGTATCAGCGTTCTTCGTAAAAGACTTAGATGGTGTGCAATACTTCACTGGTATCACCCGGAGAGTACACCTCCCAGACGACTCCGAGATGACGATGTCCGCCAAGTGCGACTTGGAAGTATGCATTGGAGAAAATATTTTTGAAACCCTTGTGATAGTGTTGAGAATGCCAGAATTCGATCTTATTCTGGGCATGACATGGTTGCACTGGCACCATGCCAGAATTCATTGTGCGGTGAAGCAAATCACTTTGACGCATGGAGACTCTGAAGTCGTTTTCCAAGGTATTAAATTCGCACCACGAATGTTGTTATCTTTAGTTCAGACCCTTAAGGCCCATATGAAAGGGGACGAAGTATATATGATTTGTTTTGAATTAAAAGAGATGGAGAAAAGTATGAAAGATATGCAGGTAGTGCAGGATTTCCCTGAGGTGTTTCCCAAGAAGCTGTGAGGACTACCACCGCATAGAGAAGTGGACTTTCAAATTAAACTAGTACGGGGTGCCAAGCCTATCTCTCGAACCCCTTACCGAATTGCTCCAAATAAACTCGCTGAGTTTAGAGTACAGTTATACGAGATAGTAGAATCAGAGTTTGTTCGTCCAAGTTCATAACCTTGGGGAGCCCCTGTTTTGTTCATTAAGAAGAAGGACGGATCACTACGATTGTGCATACACTATCGGGAACTCAACCGACTTAAGGTGTGGAACACCTATCCTATACCCTGGATAGACGAGTTATTTAATTAGTGGGAGCACATTGGTTTTCCAAATTAGATCTTCACTCAGGGTACTATTAGTTACGAATACAAGAGGAAGATATCCCAAGGACAGCGTTTAGCTCGAGATATGGTTTGTACGAGTTCACGGTGATGTCATTTGGGCTCACAAACGCCCCCTTCGCATTCATGAGTTTGATGAACTAAGGTTTTTGAACCATATTTAGACATCTTTGTCATCATCATCATCGATGACATTTTGGTCTACTCGAATACGGAAGAAGAGCATGTTGAACACTTTGCTTTAGTTTTGAAGAAACTAAAAGAGCATTCCCTGTTTGCTATGTTTAGCAAGTGCGAGTTCTGGTCCGAGAAGTTGTCTTCTTGGTACATGTGATTAGTTATGCTGGATTAGCGGTAGACCCGACAAAGGTACGTGCCATGAAGGAATGGTCTCCATTGAAGTTGGCAGCCGATGTACGAAGCCTTCTTGGACTTGCCGGATATTATTGCAAGTTTGTGAAGGGATTTTTGAAGATAGCCGTTCCTCTCACCGCTTTGGCAAAGAAAGGTGTGCCATATGAGTGGACACCCCAGTACGAGGCTGCATTTCAATAACTAAAGGATCGACTTATCTCTGCTCCGATCCTAGCTCTTTCATTGCGGAAAGAAGGATTTCATGTTTACACTGATGACTCATATCAAGGGATGGGAGCAGTGTTGATGCAGCATGGGCATGGGATTTCATACGCTTCGAGGAAATTGAAGAAGCATGAGGAAAATTACCCAGTACATGATTTGGAATTGGCTCGAGTGCTAGAGGAGATGTAGATCACGTTGGTGTGTAAGGACCAATCTGAGAAGTATACTGAATATCTAACTGCCATGAGTATAATTTGTGACATTCGAGATCGAATTCGGGTAGAGCAAGGGAAGGATGCTTCCATGTCCCTTGTGATTATGGCAATTGAGTATGGATCTACTGAAGAGTATACTCTGAATGACGGCCTCGTTCATTTCCATGACATGCTCTACATTCCCAAGGGCAGTGAAATTCGGGAAGATGTCTTGAGAGTTGCACATTTCTCAAAGTATTCGGTGCATCCCGGGATTTCCAAGATGTATAGTGACTTGAGAAAGACCATGTTTTGGCCAGGGATAAAGAAGTATGCCACATACTATGTTACACACTATGAGGCTTATAAGAAGGTGAAGGTGGAGTGAAAGAGCCCTAGAGTATTGATATAGATGTTATGGTTAGATTGAAACGAGATCGCATGCTTGATTCTCAGAGTCCGTAGGTAAAGTATTATAATGTGAAACATAAGATGGTGGAATTTCAAGTGGGTGACAAGGTGTTCTTAAAGATTCAGACGATGCATAGAGTGTCCCATGTACATTATAGTAGGAAGAAGATTAGCCCAAGATACGTAGGGCATTATGTTGTATTGAAGAGGATTGTCCCATTGGCCTATCGGCTGAAGCTACCACTAGAGCTGGAAAATTTGCACAATGTCTTCCGTATGTCATCTCTTCAGAAGGCGCTACTTCGGCTCGATCAGCATGTCCCTGCTACAAATGGAATAGTGCCAACTGATAGGTCTGTTCGACTAGAGCTGGTGCGGATAGTGGACACCGAGAAAAGGATCTTGCGTCGAAAAACTGTTCCTTTGATGAATTCTTATGGTCTAATCATAGGAAAGAGGAATACACTTGGGAGCTGGTGGACTTGATGCGGAATCACTACTTGGAGCTATTTCCCCAAGGTAACCTTAAAAGCATACTTTGTATTCTTCATGCTTTACTTCCCTCATACCCTTAGCTTGATTTCGGGGATGAAATATTTTATTTTGTCTATAGGATTTGTAACGTCCCGATTCATGCTAGACCCCTCACATGTGTTTTTAGTCAGGAAAGTTGACCCAGGCTCAGGGTGCATTAGTAGCAGGTGTCAAGTAATACTCGACTTATAGGGCAAATTTCACTTAGAATAGTTCTGGACTCAAAAAGCGTTAAGTGCATCGACTGTGGACAGGCATCAAGTGCGTTGAGTGATACTCGGTGCATAAGAAGAATTTGACTTAGAATAATTCTGGATTCATGAAGCGTCGAGTGAATTGAGTGGACTCGACGCAATTCGAAGAAGCGTCGAGTGATACTCGACGAATTAACATAGAAAATATACTTGTTTCAGTAGGTGTCGTGTGCTTTGACTGGTCTAAATGCCATTCGACGAGGCATTGAGTGATACTCAATGCATAAGAAGAAATGGACTTAGAATTATACTGGTTTCACGAGGCATTAAGTGCATTGATTGGTCTCAATGCCATTCGACGAGGCATTGAGTGATACTCAAAGCATAAGAAGAAATGGACTTAGAATTATACTGGTTTTAGTAGGCGTCGAGTACATTGAGTGGTCTCAACACTAATCGACGAGGCGTTGAGTGATACTCAACGCATAAGAATAAATGGACTTGGAATAATATTACTTTCAAGAAGCGTCGAGGGCATTGAGTGGTGTCAACGCCACTCGACTAAGCATCGAGTGATACTTGACGAATAATAATTTAACTTAGAGAATGATTCTGGATTCTATAGGCATTGAGTGGTCTCGAAGACATTTGACGAATCGTCTAGTGATACTCGACGATTTTGACTTAGAGCACTTTTTGGCCCAGACTGTGTTGTTGATTTATATGTACGGGCTGAACCGGGTTTTTGGGAAATGTGCCAAATGACTCCTGTGGATCGGTCTCTTCAACAAGACTTGTTTTAAGTAATAATGGGTGGTCCAATGTCAGGGTGATACGTGGCAAAGCAATCAAACCCTAATTCTTCTTATAAAAAGGAAACATGCGAAAATACCCTAGCCGTTACTTCATTCTTCATGTCGAGCAATTACTTGCCGAACCTGAAGGAAATGAAGAAGGTCGCCGATGTCGGATTTCCTAGAGGCCGAACTTCTCTCCGAGAATACTAACGGGGAAGAACGATGTAGCTGAGGAGAGTGACGAGATCCATGGTAAGAAACCACTAAGAAAGCAGACTGTTCTTAGTTGAACCACTATGACACAGTAATCTGTCGTTGAGACAGAAGCCTGTCTCAGCCCATCCGCTAAGACAAATTTAAAACTAGTTGCTGACTTGGTGTGATCCATTTTTGGCCAAAAGCTAATAAAGTCGGATAGCCTTTTCCATTCTCGACCATGTGATGACAAATAAACTGAAGAGTCATTGCAGAGTGGTGAGGTATATAAAAAGTATACTCTAAGTCAAAGAAAAGCATGGAGAAGTGTTGGATCATTGTAATGTTGTTGCTTAATACTGAGAAGTGCTAGAGTGCTGTTGAGAACTGGAAGTGATGTAAATGAGCTTAAGCTTTGTGCTTCCAATAGTTGTTCCCAGATCTTATCTAAAGAGAACAAGTTGAGTCCATCTAGGATAATTGGTTGACCTCCCCCCTTCTACTAAAGAAAGAAGATCAAGGTAGAGTAAGGGCTTAAGCTGAAGATGAAATCTCCTGCCCTGCTTTAGGATAGCTTTTTGTTGTTCATTCTTAACAAAAGACCAAAAAGATGAAGTTTAAATTCATTAATGTCTTTTGTTGTAAACTAAACATTATATCTCTATAAGAACATTTGTGTTTTGAGTGTGTAGGGTCTGAGTGCCTGATATTGTAGGGCATGTGTGTAATGTCCCAATTAGTGCTAGACCCCTCGCACGTGTTTTGAGTGAGGAAATTACACCCAGGCTCGGGGTGCACTGGTAGCAGTTGTCGAGTGATACTCAAATAATAGGGAGAATTTCACGTAGAAGAGTTCTGGACTCAAAAAGCATTGAGTGCGTCGACAGGTGGGTAGGCGTCGAGTGCATTGAGTGATACTTGACGCATAGGAAAAATTTGACTTAGAATAATTCTGGATTTGGGAAGCATCGAGAACTTTGATTGGACTCGACGCTATTAAAAGAAGCGTCGTCTAATACTCGACGAATTAGCTTAGAAAATATACTGGTTTCAGTAGGCGTCGAGTGCGTTGAGTGGTCTCAACACCATTCGACAAGGCGTTGAGTGATACTCAATGAATAAGAAGAAATGGACTTAGAATTATACTAGTTTCTGTAGTCGTCGAGTGCATTGAGTGGTCTCAATGCTATTCGACGAGGAGTTGAGTGATACTCAATGCATAAGAATAAATTGACTTAGAATTATACTGGTTCATATAGGCGTCGAGTATGTTAAGTGGTCTCAATGCCATTTGACGAGGCATTGAGTGATACTCAACGCATAAGAATAAATGGACTTGGAATAATACTCGTTTCAGGAAGCGTCGAGGGCATTAAGTGGTCTCAATGCCACTCGACGAAGCGTCGAGTGATACTCGACGCATGATAATTAAACTTAGAGAATGATTCTGGATTCTATAGGCGTTGAGTGGTATCGACGCCATTTGATGAATCGTCGAGTAATACTCGATGATTTTGACTTATAGCATTTTTTGGCCCAAACAGTGTTGCTGATTCATATATACATGCTGAATCGGGTTGTGCCAATTGACTCATGTGGACAAGTCTCTTCAACAAGACTTGTTTTAAGTAATAATGGGCGGTCCAATGTTAGGGTGACACGTGGCAATGCAATCTAACCCTAATTCTTCTTTTAAAAGGAAACATACGGGAAAACCCTAGCCTTCACTTCATTCTTCTTGCCGAGTAGTTACTTGCCGAACCCGACGGAAACGAAGAAGGTCGTCGGTGTCAGATTTCCTGGAAGCCGAACTTCCTTCCGAGAATACTAAGGAGGAAAACGATGCCGCCGAGGAGAGTAACGAGATCCATGGCCGGAAACGAGGTTCACTTCCTACCCTCTCCCTTTGTGATAGATCTTTAGTTATATTATTGGAGAGATGTCGTCTCAAAAGAGCTGAACTTGTGCGAGATGAAGATCTCCTAGGAAGAGAGCATACTAGGAACTTGTCCTAAAAATTAGTTGTCTTCGACATCTCCTGTCTTCATTGTGAAGATGGTGGACTTGGATTCGTGAAGAGGAATGGTATATTTATGGTGAATAAGGGAGGAGGGAAATCTGAATGTAGTTATGAACAAATGGCTAAGGAAGAAGATGAACTGATGTCGTTCGTTTTGCTATAAGATGCGTGCAAAAATCTATTTTCTGTGCACAGCGAACTTTAAATCTATTTTCGAGTATGATACGGTCGGATCTTGGTCTTGGGATGAACACAAAAGTTGTAGTCCTCAAAAATACCTTTCCAACGAATGATTACAAGTTTTCATAGGAGCTTTGTAGCTCCTGGAATGTCCAGGCGAAGTTGTTGCATGCTAACAACTTATTTGCAGGATGCTTTTGGGTTAGTGTATAACCGGTTTTGGACTAGGTAGAAGAAACATAGCAAGATGATGTTGAGGTTTGGATGTGCCTGGTTGTATGTAGTCAACATAAACAAATGGTTTGGAGGAATTTAATAAACAAATTGTTTGGGGAAATTAGTGACAAATGATTTGATAAGATTTGGATGTACAAATGGCTACTTGTGAAATCTGGTAAGGATGCACGCAATTATAATCTGATGAAAGATATAATTTTTGCAAGAGGGTGTGGTGCCCGATAATGTAATGTGTAATACATATTTATGTTATCATGCTTGATAAATACGAGAAGAGTTAATATATTATTGTGATAAATGTATGAACGCATAATTATTCGTGAATACTTGATTATAAGGAAGGAATCAGATGAGGTAAATCTCATGGTCATGAAATATGTTTAATCGTGAACTCAAGTATTTGGATGGGATAATTTGTATTGTCCACTGGTTAGAGTGTGTCTCCCTACAGGTAGTAGTGAGGGATTGGTATGTTTTTCAAGGTGGCTTGCCACCTATGTTGATGTTGAACCCTTGTGTGCTTGGGAGCACAGAGATGCGAAAGGGTGTAAGTGCGTGAGTATTTGACCATAGTAGATTGGAAATGATGATAAGGGAAACAATGTGGAGCCCTGGAGTGTTGTTGAGCACTCGATTGGTAACGATGAAAAGGGACTCGATTGGAGCCCTTAGATGGTTGATTGAAAGGCCATGTGAATTTGCATGCAGTTTGAGTTGACACGCGATGTCATAATCCAGGGTTAAGAATAGTGAGGCAGTCTACAAGCTCGCCAGTCATCACACCGACGGGAGTTGACAGATAGACTTTGAACGGTGGGCCTTGGTCCTCGGTGCTTTTTCCCGGGGTAGCCTACATGCCAAGTGGACGGTTGGCCATGGTCCTGTAGTGATATACTATGCTCTCATAGGCACCTTCTGTGCCACAAAGATAAGCTAGTTAGGCTGGGCTCTTGGTGCATATCTACCCGAGACCCCCATTTGAGTCGTATTACGCAAGGAGCTCTGCTATTGTGTTCTTAGCGTTGAGGCATATGGAGGCCTAGGCTTGGTAGTGTGGATGCCCTCATAGTAGTGGAAATCTTGTTTCACTATTACTGTCTGGCCACGACGGATGATGCTTGAGAGGTTAGCTACCAGCTCGAAAAGTGGGAATTGCAAGTCCGTGTCGACATAGTAGTGTGTGTGTGAGCATGGGTGAGTCATCATATTGCATTCATATCATTGCATTGCACGGCATAGATCCTTATCATATATGTTTATATGGGCACTCTTATATGATGAGTTACTTTACTATTAAGCTGATCCTTAACTTATAAATTTGTATGGGCATTTTTATAAGTTAAGTTTCCTATTGTAGATTTATTTGCTTAAGGGATTGTTATGTTTGAGTAGAACTGCTATAGTAGAATGATGGTAATGATATTATATAATGCTGTTATTACCACTCATGATATGTAGATATATACGACCTGCTTGTTATTACTGCTTATATATATTATACCCTCTTCTTTTCTCTGCCCGGTGCCTGAGCGTCGCTAGGGGAGCGGATGTGATAGCCACATTGTCTTTATGACTAACGGTTTCTACATCTTCCATTTTAGGAGGAAACCCCACAGATAAAGCAGCAGCAGGTTATGCAGGAGGGCAGCCATGCCAGGGTGACTGATGTCACAACCCGCATTTCCTCCGAATTTAGGAAATATCAGAGTATGATAAAATACGCGCCATGATGCCACGTCATGCAGGGGATAACTGCTGACGCTCAGGCAAAACCAACTACAATCCTTATGCAAGAAAATCATGTGCTTAATGAATAGAAATTCAGTTATGTTTTAGAGACCGTATCCCTCGGCTCAGTGGATCACCTAGTCCACAAAAGAAAAAACTATATTCATACGCTGCGGAAAGAAAAATACTTTATTTAGGTTTGACGCCCTAAAGAGCGCATAAGGGTCCCAAGAGAACCACTCATGCTATGCAAGACCCTACATTTAATTTATATAACGTATAAGAAAACGGTCTTTATTCGATGTTTGGAAAATAGTAATTAAGTTTTATAAAACATGCTGACCATGAGCTTCATTTATAATAATATTTATAGTTTAAAAGTAACTAGCAACCTAGCATAATTCCTTCTCAAAGCAAGTAGACTATCTCCAGAAAACGGTAGCAGCATAAGTAAATATATCCAGTACAAGGGTATAAACTACCAGTGGGCGCCCACAACCTGACACGAACCCACTGGCACATATGTATGTCTGTAAGAAAGTACTGAAAAAAACTACCTCACCAACAAGGCAAACAGAACACCAAGGTCCAAGAGACCACCAACACCACCACTACAAACTAGCCACCCGACTGGCTACGGCTCAGAACCTGGGGTATTCCAAAAGAAAACAGAATACCTCAGCAAGCAACAAGGTGAAAACAACTGCATGTAAGAGTCAACCAAAAGGAAGAAGTAATTGAAAAACATGTAGTAGAAAGGGTCACAACTGTCCAAAACAGGACAACAAGAAAAGCACAACGAGCAAAGAAAACAGCACAACCCAACTCAGGAACAACATCCTGTCGGGCCTTCTAGGCTACCAAGAGCCCAAAGTGCTGCAAGCTACCAAGGAAGGAACTTCTAACACCCTAAACTGTGGAAAGTGGTAGTAGCAAAAACAAATAACGAGGAACCGGATCGGAGGCAAACTCAGTCCTCCATCCACCATGTCCAAGTCAACAAGCTCGAGGGTCTACATGTAAAAGCACAAGGGACCTTCCACCCACATATGCCTGATGAGTCCTCTTTATATACCTATTTTCGGACTCATCTGGGCTTATTTCCTTGTCTTTGCACACCGTTTAGCGTCATTTGCACTCCTTTTGTTTCGCTACGGTTTTCCACGCCCTGTGCACCTTTGTTGCCCATTTTCTGTGCTTGGGTGCATTTACTTTCTGGCTATGTTTATCACTGTTTGCTGTGGCTGCCGCGATCGATGCCCCGTGCAGTTTTCCTGTAGGTTTGGGGATCGTGAGGGCATTCGGGATATGCGTTTCACTATTTTTGGCAAAGGAGTCAGTGGTCGTGCGTTTTTACCCACGCACGACCATCGACCTCCTGGCGCACGATCAGTGATCGTGCGCAGCCCGGTCTCATTTGTGAAACTCTGTCTTGAACCTTCCGCACGATCACTTGCCATACCTCGCACGACCACTGCTCGTGCGCCGCCGATCGTGCGCAGTCATACCCATTTTGCAAAGTCTGTCTGGCTATTTCCGCACGATCATCAGCCTTGCCTCGCACGATCACTGATCGTGCGCTGTTGATCGTGCGCGACTACTGATTTTCTGATGCAGTTTTGCAGGTTGCTCACGCACGGGCGCTGACCTTGGTCGTGCACGATCACTGGTCGTGCGCCAGTGGTCGTGCGCGCTCTTTATTCTGCAAGCTATAAATACGCTGTTCCGCGAATTAGGGCGAGACGATCATTACGGAACCTTCGCCAGTCCGCCGTTTCACCCTCCAGCAAGTCCCATTCACCTCCACCTTCATCCATACCAACGGGAGGACCTTCTCCGGTGATTCCGAAGCATTTTGCCTCCTCCGGCGATCCTCCCGGCCATTGAAGCATTCTTCTCCGAGCTTTCCACCAAGGAAGAAGACGAAGCACCCCTAGAGAACGGAGTTACAGGCCCTCGAGGTGACAGCTCGGTGGTACCGGAAGCCCTCCTCGGACTGCGCTTGGAAGCGGATTGACAACCCGCACCTCCGGCCAACAACCGCGGTGGATCTTCAATCTCATGGTTGTGCATTTTCTCTCTTTTTCTTGTTGTATGAAATGTTTGTGCTTGTAATGGACATCAACTTCTAGCATTATTGTTATCAGTTGTATTTCATCTTGCTCTTGAGATTTATTCTTTGATGCGCCTCGCTTCATCTCGCTCCACTCCACATGTTCGTTTCACTCAAGCTTGCTCCGCACTAATCACCTCACTCGCTAGATTTCCGTCCACTCGCCAATCGAAGTACGGCATCGCGGCCGCTACATCCATCTCGCCTTGAGAAGCGGTGATTGCGACCCGCATAGTTTACATTAGTGTAATCGGTCGTAAGACCACCAACAAAAGCACCTTTCTTTTCTGTTTATTTAAATTAACTCTCATAACGATAGTTTTAGAGTCTAGATCGTTCGACGCCAATTGCATTCCTCAAGAGACCGACATCCGGGGATTCATTCCCAACTTTATTACTTGAGCGACCGGTACGCTTGCCGTATTTTACGCGCATCAAGTTTTTGGCGCCGTTGCCGGGGAATGCAACTGTTGAACGATCATGATTTCTGGAAGTATTGGTATAAGAGTTAGTGCTTTTTTATTTTTGTCCCTTTGTTTTGTTGTTTCAGTGAATACAGGGTCAATATTCTATCAATGCCTTCTATTCAGCAGCTAATTTATCAAGCCCGTCTCACCAATCGAGTGGAAACTGGAAATGACAGTTTTGAGATTTCCTCTGATTTGATCGAATATATTATCGAAAATTGTCAGTTCAGCGGAGATGGAAGTGTTGATGCCTTGTGCCACGTGCGCAGGTTTTTAGAAATTTATGACACATGCTCTTCAAACACTGCCAACGGCGAGCAGCTGAAGATTCGACTCTTCTCCTTTTCCTTGAAAGGCAGCGCTAAACGATGGTATAATGATACCAGGTTGGAGATGTTTCATTCGTGGAAGCAACTTGAAGGAAATTTCTTAGCCAAATTCCGGCGGCAAATGCTCACCACGGACGATTACAAGGAGCTCATCACCTTCTCCCAAGGAGATGAAGAATCCTTGTTCGCAGCTTGGGAGCGTTTTCAGTATTTGCGGAGGGAATGCTGCAGAGAGGGAATGTCAGATGTTTTGCTGCTCCAAACCTTCTATTTTGGGATCCTAGACAGATTCCGGCCAGCACTTGACATTGCAGCTGGAGGAACTCTGCTTAACAAACCCTGTCGGGATGCTTGGGAAATAATCGACAACATTGCCCAAACCAGCAGGCATTGGAATTCCCCACCTTTCTCCAACCTTTCCGTGGAGGCAAAGTTGGTGGTCACTAATGAAGCCGCCGAGCTTCCCGTGTCTGTGATGGAGCGTTTTTTCGCGTACTTCTGCAAAATTATGGATGTGTTCAACGATCAAGCCGCCACCATTCAGCGCCTACAAACGGCCATTGGGATTCTTACGGAAACGTTGCTCAGCTCCACCAGTCAGAAATGGGAAACAGTGCAATCAATGAGGTTGAGAAGTGGAAAAAGTCTCGAGAGAGTCTTGCCGCCCGACCCTCCTACACAATCTTCGTGTGTACCCATCTCTGACTCGACAATTGAACCTCCGTCTGCACCGATCGCACAAGAACCCGTGTCAGTACCGCCACTCGTGAGGATCACCTCGAGGCCGCCATTTCCCCATCGGTTGAATAATGAAAAGACTGAAAGGCATTTTCAGAAGTTCCTGGAAATCATGAAAGGAGTTCAAGTTAGCATACCTTTAACAGAAGCTATCACGCAGATTCTAGGATATTCCAAGTTCCTCAAGACCCTCATCTCGAGGCGTCAATCCTTGGAAGGTCTGAATATGATTAACCTCACCAAAGAGTGTTCCTCTCTCTTAACCAGCTTTTCCCCTACCAAACGCAGAGATCCTGGCAGCTTCACCATACCTTGCAGAATTGGTCCCCACAGGTTTGGCCATGCACTTTGTGATTTGGGAGCGTCGATTAACCTGATGCCCCTCTCCATCTTCCAGGAGCTGGGAGTTGGGATTCTCCGGCCCACCCATCTGAGGTTGCAGCTAGCCGATCGATCGATAAAAACGCCAGCTGGGATGGTTGAAGACCTCATCGTCATGGTTAACGACCTTGCTTTCCCGGCCGATTTTGTCATCCTTGACATGGAGGCTGACCCCAAGGTCCCTATAATTCTGGGAAGGCCCTTCCTAGCCACTGCCCGGGCTATTATCAACGTCGACCGGGGAGAATTGACCCTAAGCCTGGGAGAAGACTCAATTTCCTTCAATGTCCATGAACCTCCACAACAACTCAGAATCACTAATTGTGACAGCGCTGACTTGTTTGACGAACCGGGAACGAGCAGCGAATTGATTCTTGACCCTGATGAGCCAGAATGGGAAATTGAGGACACACCAACCGCTACCTCATCTGGGACTCCACATCTGACCAAAGAACCCACCATCACTTCTTCTATCACTGCCACTACCGTCCCCTTGAAGCCGCTGCCCGAATCCCTGAAATATGCTTTCTTGGATGAAGGCACAGCATGTCCGGTGATCATCTCCGCCACTCTCTCTGCCGACAACGAACGTGCTTTGGTCGATGTGTTAAAAAAATATAAGAATGTTTTTGGACGATCTTTGGCTGACATTAAAGGCATTAGCCCGGCGTTCTGCATGCACAAGATCCTCCTTGAAGATTAATACAAACCTTCGGCACAATCGCAAAGAAGACTGAATCCCAAGATGCATGCGGTAGTTCAGGCGGAAGTCATAAAATTGCTTGACGCCGGTATAATTTACCCCATCAGTGACAGCAAATGGGTAAGCCCGGTCCAAGTTGTGCCCAAAAAGGGCGGAATTACTGTGGTGGCCAATGACGAGAATGAATTACTGCCTACCCGTGTGGTCACTGGGTGGAGAGTTTGCATTGATTACAGGAAGCTGAATGAAGCTACACGCAAAGATCATTACCCGCTCCCTTTCATCGATCAAATGCTGGAAAAATTGGCTGGTCAGGAGTACTACTGCTTTCTGGATGGATATTCGGGATACAACCAAATCGCAGTCGATCCTGAAGATCAGGACAAGACGACATTCACCTGCCCATCTGGCACCTTCGCGTTTAGGAGAATGCCGTTTGGATTGTGCAACGCCCCGGCAACCTTCCAACGTTGCGTCATCGCCATTTTTGGCGACATGATCGGTGATTTTCTCGAAGTCTTCATGGACGATTTCTCTCTTTTCGGGAACACTTTTGACTCCTGCCTCGCTAATTTAGCCAAGGCCCTGCAGCGTTGTGATGATACCAATCTTGTCCTGAATTGGGAGAAATGCCACTTCATGGTTCGTGAGGGCGTCGTTTTAGGCCATAAGGTCTCTCGTCGGGGGCTCGAAGTCGATCAAGCAAAAATCGGTGTCATCAAGAACCTTCCTCCTCCATCTTCTGTCAAGGGAATCCGCAGCTTTTTGGGACACGCCGGCTTTTACCGAAGATTCATTAGCAATTTTTCATCAATATCCAAACCTCTCACAAATCTGTTGACTAAGGACGCCTTGTTCGTCTTCGACGAAAATTGCATGCAAGCCTTCACAACTCTCAAGGACCGGCTAATCTCTGCTCCCATTTTGGTGGCGCCGGATTGGACTTTGCCCTTCGAAGTCATGTGTGATGCCAGCGATTTTGCAGTTGGTGCGGTGCTCGGTCAAAGGAGAGACAAAGTATTTCACACCATCTCTTACGCGAGCCGAACCCTCAACGATGCCCAGCTCAATTACACTACCACAGAAAAGGAGCTTCTGGCCGTGATTTTTGCTTTCGAAAAATTCCATTCGTACTTGGTGTTATCCAAAGTCATTGTTTACACTGATCACGCAGCTCTGAGGTATTTATTCAAAAAAAAAGATGCCAAGCCTCGGCTAATCCGATGGATTCTCCTGCTGCAAGAATACTCCATTGAGATCCGAGATAAGAAAGGAGTGGAAAATGTCATCGCCGATCACTTATCCAGATTGGAGAATGATAGCGGTGGATCTGTTTTAGAGGATGAGCGCAATGTGATTGCTGAATGCTTCCCGGATGAGCGATTATTCTCCATCGCTTCCCTCCCCTCGATGACCCCGTGGTACGCAGACATGGCCAACTATCTTGCATGCAAATCTGTCTCCCCAAGCCTATCATCGCAGCAAAAGCGGAAACTTCTATCTGATGCTAAACATTATTTCTGGGAAGACCCGCTACTTTTTCGCACGTGCAATGATGGAGTTATCAGGCGCTGCGTACCCGAGAGTGAATTCCAATCCGTTTTAAAACCACTGTCATGATCGGGAGGCCGGCGGACATTTCGGCGCCACAAGAACGGCACGCAAGATTCTGCAATGTGGCCTATTTTGGCCAACCCTTTTCAGAGACGCCCACAGTTATGTTACTAAATGCAATGAATGCCAAAGGACCGGTAATATTTCTAAGAGGGACGAAATGCCCCTCAATAACATGCTCGTTTGTGAGCCATTTGATGTTTGGGGGATAGACTTCATGGGACCCTTTCCCATGTCGTACGGCAAACTCTATATCATTGTTGCGGTTGACTATGTTTCCAAGTGGGTCGAAGCCGAAGCTTTTGCTGCAAATGATGCTCGCACTGTTCTAACTTTCTTACATAGAAATATTTTTTCTAGATTTGGCGCTCCGCGCACAATCATCAGTGACGGCGGGAGTCACTTTTGCAACAAGTCATTCTTACAACTCATGAAGAAGTTTGGAGTTCATCACAAAGTCTCTCTCGCCTACCATCCTCAGACTTGTGGGCAAGTTGAAGTCTCCAACAGGGAATTAAAAAGAATAATTGAAAAATCCATAAATTCCAACCGAAAAGAGTGGGCTAAGAAGGTCGACGACGCTTTATGGGCATACCGAACCGCCTTCAAAACTCCTATCGGTATGACCCCCTTCCAACTCGTCTATGGAAAGGCCTGCCATTTGCCGGTCGAATTAGAACACAAGGCGCTATGGGCAACCAGATTTCTGAATATGGACATTGAGACTGCAGCAGGCGAACGCCGCTCCAAACTGAATGAACTGGAAGAACTACGACATTTCGCTTACGAAAACGCGCGGATCTACAAAGAAAAAACAAAAAAATGGCACGACCGTCACATCCTTCCAAAAGAATTCCAACCGGGAGATCAAGTCCTAATGTACAACTCCCGCCTCCGTTTATTCCCCGGAAAGTTAAAATCGCGGTGGAGCGGCCCCTTTACAGTGCTCGGCGTCTCCCCTTTTGGAGCTATTGAAATATCCGGGAAGAGCGGCGACAAATTCAAGGTCAATGGGCATCGACTAAAGTTGTACGATGGAGGTGCTATCATCGGCGAACCTCAAAGCTTACTGCTCGAAGACCCACTACTTGGTGACGGGGCGGTGCCTTGATCCCAATCTCCGCTGCGGATCTCTTATTTTGTGTTGGAACATTTTGAGATTTATTTTATTTTATTTTATTTTGTTGCATAAACATTATATACAACTGCTAATACAGGTATTTGGTCCACCTTAAGGACGGTAAACAAAAGGGCTATTCGGGAGACAACCCAAGCTTGGACCTTTTGGTCCCCTTGTTTTTGTTTGATTTTATTTTATGCTTTCTATCTTTTTGTATTTTCTATTGTTCGGCCTAATTCGCAGGTTCAGCTTATCTTTTGTGCGATGCAGCACTGCCCGCGAATCATCATGCTATCTTCTGGCATGCTCCCCTCTTTGGAGCATTGGTACTCTCTCTCGCTTCAGATTTCATTTTCTGGTTGAATGTTTATTTTTCTTGCTTATGTTTTCATTCAAGTCTGGGGGGAAGAGCCGCTTGTGCACTCCACGAGCACATTTAATTTCGCATGCCAGTAGTTTTCCTTTTTCGCTTTATTATGTTAGATTCCTGTTGCACACCACTGCACCCACTTGAGCGCGAGCTTAGCTGTTAGCGTGCCACGAGTTGAGCTTGTATCTTTGTTAGATTTGGAAAATTTCTGTGCTAGTTCAGGATTGCGCGACGGAGTAAAATGTTGGCCTTGCTGTGTTTCTAGTCAACTGCTCTCGTTTTGTATAGAAATTTGTGTAGATTTAATTTTTCTGTATGCTTATAGTTTTATATTTTTCTATTTGCGTACATATTTCTTATTCTACTCAAAAGTTTGTGAATCTGGTGTGAATCAAACGGTAGCGTAGGAATGTGTGTAGCCGCCACTAGACTCGTATTGCTTGAGTCGGGAGGAAGGATTATCCTTCTCGGTTGCTAAGAACTTGCCCCAAGCTATTCTTGAAGCATTGGTACACGGTTAGTCTAGCGTGAGAGCGATGTAGGCCACCTTTTGGCCCGGTTGAGCTTTGTACCCATTCCTAACATCGCCCTTGCTAGCCCCTTTGTGCCTACCCTTCCTTTTGATTCAGCTCCACCATTATTTCACCAAAGCCCCATAGCCGATCCTAGTCGCACACCCAAGTCGAGCTTAGTGTTTTATATTTTCATGTGGGGTTGTGATGTGGTATTTTTATTCGTGAAAATGTGGAAGTGCCCCCAAGCTTTATTTGCTGAAAATTGTGTTTTGTGAAAAGAAAAATATTTGAAAAAGAGAAAAAGTGAAAATGAAAAGTGAAAAGAAAAAGTTTGATTGAAAACCTTTATTTGAGATGATTTGGATTTCGAGTAGGCGGTGCACACACCCATTTAGTAAAAGTTAAGTCTGGGGGTGTGGTGCACCCGTGTTTATTTTGTGGGCAGCGGGTACTAGTTTTGTACGTTTGCTCATTTGGGTTAGGTGCATACCCATCATGTTTATCGTTGTTTTCCTCACCGTAACCCAAGCCCCATTATTACCCGGAGTCCTACGGACTTGCGCTTGAGTTGACTAGTGCCGTGGAGAGAGTGCGATCGGGCAAGCTTATGGTTTCCGACATTGGTGGATTCCTTTGGGGGTAATCTTGAGCCCCGGTCTTCGGCAATGCTCACCTTAGTGGCCTGTCTACTTTCTCCCTGCGTAGGACCTGCTGATTCACCGTGATTCCACTTTTGAGTAATAATAAATTTTTGTTACACATTGTGAAAAATATAAAATATTTTGTATACTTAAGAATTCCCTCTACTTTATTTTTATGCACGTGAGCATGCGACTTCGCATGGTACTCCGTTTGGCAATTTCTCTTTTTAGCTAGTTCATTTTTCTCCGTCTGCTTAGGTTCTGTTTGCTCGGGACGCGCAAACGGTTAAGTCTGGGGGTGTGATGAGTCCTCTTTATATACCTATTTTCGGACTCATCTGGGCTTATTTCCTTGTCTTTGCACACCGTTTAGCGTCATTTGCACTCCTTTTGTTTCGCTACGGTTTTCCACGCCCTGTGCACCTTTGTTGCCCATTTTCTGTGCTTGGGTGCATTTACTTTCTGGCTATGTTTATCACTGTTTGCTGTGGCTGCCGCGATCGATGCCCCGTGCAGTTTTCCTGCAGGTTTGGGGATCGTGAGGGCATTCGGGATAGGCGTTTCACTATTTTTGGCAAAGGAGTCAGTGGTCGTGCGTTTTTACCCACGCACGACCATCGACCTCCTGGCGCACGATCAGTGATCGTGCGCAGCCCGGTCTCATTTGTGAAACTCTGTCTTGAACCTTCCGCACGATCACTTGCCATACCTCGCACGACCACTGCTCGTGCGCCGCCGATCGTGCGCAGTCATACCCATTTTGCAAAGTCTGTCTGGCTATTTCCGCACGATCATCAGCCTTGCCTCGCACGATCACTGATCGTGCGCTGCTGATCGTGCGTGACTACTGATTTTCTGATGCAGTTTTGCAGGTTGCTCACGCACGGGCGCTGACCTTGGTCGCGCACGATCACTGGTCGTGCGCCAGTGGTCGTGCGCGCTCTTTATTCTGCAAGCTATAAATACGCTGTTCCGCGAATTAGGGCGAGACGATCATTACGGAACCTTCGCCAGTCCGCCGTTTCACCCTCCAGCAAGTCCCATTCACCTCCACCTTCATCCATACCAACGGGAGGACCTTCTCCGGTGATTCCGAAGCATTTCGCCTCCTCCGGCGATCCTCCCGGCCATTGAAGCATTCTTCTCCGAGCTTTCCACCAAGGAAGAAGACGAAGCACCCCTAGAGAACGGAGTTACAGGCCCTCGAGGTGACAGCTCGGTGGTACCGGAAGCCCTCCTCGGACTGCGCTTGGAAGCGGATTGACAACCCGCACCTCCGGCCAACAACCGCGGTGGATCTTCAATCTCATGGTTGTGCATTTTCTCTCTTTTTCTTGTTGTATGAAATGTTTGTGCTTGTAATGGACATCAACTTCTAGCATTATTGTTATCAGTTGTATTTCATCTTGCTCTTGAGATTTATTCTGATGCGCCTCGCTTCATCTCGCTCCACTCCACATGTTCGTTTCACTCAAGCTTGCTCCGCACTAATCACCTCACTCGCTAGATTTCCGTCCACTCGCCAATCGAAGTACGGCATCGCGGCCGCTACATCCATCTCGCCTTGAGAAGCGGTGATTGCGACCCGCATAGTTTACATTAGTGTAATCGGTCGTAAGACCACCAACAAAAGCACCTTTCTTTTCTGTTTATTTAAATTAACTCTCATAACGATAGTTTTAGAGTCTAGATCGTTCGACGCCAATTGCATAATGCGCCATCGGTGTTTATGGATTTGATGAACAGGACGTTCCGAGAGTACCTAGACCATTTTGTGATCGTCTTCATTGATGACATATTTGTGTACTCGCAGTGCGAAGAAGATCACTTCAAGCATCTGCATCTAGTCTTGGAGACGCTGAGAAGGAATGAACTCTATGCAAAATTCTCCAAACGCGAGTTCTGGCTACCCTTAGTAGCATTCCTTGGTCATATTGTCAGTGGGAAAGGTATAGCGGTGGATCCGACGAAGATTATTGTGATACTGGAGTTGCATGTGTTGTCTTCAGTAGTGGAAGTCCATAGTTTTCTTGGGCTTGCCGGCTATTACAGGCACTTCGTAGAGAACTTCTCGCGGATAGCGTTACCTCTCACGAAGTTTACAAGGAAGGATCAGAAGTTCTTGTAGAGGCAAGAGTGCGTGCAAGCGTTTGAGGAGCTGAAGGGACGGTTGACCACGGCGCTAGTGCAAAGTTAGCCGAGTGGGATCGAGGGCTTCGATATTTATAGTGATGCCTCAGGTAGTGGTTTGGGCAGCGTGCTACTGCAGCATGGTAATGTTATAACGTAAGGATCGCGTCAGCTAAAAGTGCATGAAAGGAATTATCCGGTCTACGACTTGGAGTTGGCGGCCGTGATATTTGCGCTTAAGCTGTGGAGACACTACTTGTACGGAGTAAAGGTCGATATTTATACCGACCATAAGAGCCTGAAGTACCTGTTGGATCAGAAGGATCTGAACATGAGACATCAAAGATGGATGGAGTTCCTGGGGGACTATACGTTCAAGATTCATTATGTACCCGGCAAGGGCAATGCAGTTGTGGATGCGTTGAGTCACAGGGCTCCCACCCAAGCCCACTGGTTGTCGGTGCATGATGAGAGGCTAATTCGGGAGTTGGAGGCGTTGGAGATATGTTGTGTGGAAAAGCAGTCTAGTGCTAAAGCATTATTGAACATGACGGAAGTTCAGTATGTCCTGGCTGATCACGTTCGGTAGGCATTAGAGTTGGATGGTAGCATGAAGGAGCTTATGGATGCAGCGTTGGATGGGTGAAATTCCTAGTTTTCAGTTAAGGATGGGCTGTTAAGGACGGACCATCATTTGTGCGTCCCAAGCGGGAGAAATCTAAAGGCGGAGTTGTTGTACGAGGCTCATAATACCAAGTACTCAATCCACCCAGGGAGCACGAAGATGTACCGGGACCTAAAGAAGCTGTTTTGGTGGCCAGGGCTCAAGAAGGATGTGACACAGTTTGTGGCTAAGTGTCGAACTTGTGCCTTGGTAAAGGTGGAGGGCCAAAAGCCTGGAGGATTCTTAAAATCCTTGCCTATTCTGGAATGGAAGTTCGACGACATATCGATGGACTTTGTGCATGGCTTGCCAAGGTCGCAGAAAGGGAACGACGCCATCTGGGTGATTGTAGACTGGTTACCAAAGGTGTCTCACTTTATTCCACATAGGAAGGATGATTCAAAGGAGAGACTGGCGAAACTATATGTGGATAATATAGTCAGATTGCACGGTGTGCCTCGCAGCATCGTGAGTGGTCGCGATGGGCATTTTACGTCCAATGATTGGAGGTTGGTGCAACAGATGTTGGGGACTAAATTGAAGTTCAGCACAGCCTTCCATCATTAGACGGATGGGCAAACTGAGAGGGTCAAAATAACTATGGAAGACATGCTCTGCATGTGTGTTCTAGACTTCGAGAATCATTGGGAAGACCACATGTATTTGGTTGAGTTTGCGCACAACAACAGCTACCAGGCGAGTATTCAAAAGGCGCCCTTCGAGGCCCTGTATGGTAGGAAGTGTCGCACGCCGTTATCGTGGCTAGAAACGGGTGAGGCAAGGTTGTACAAGAAGCAGGAGGTGGAGAATGCTACATCTTTGGTACAGATCATTTTAGAGCGTTTGCTGATCGCTCAGGACAGGAAAGCTAAGTACTACAATGCCAAACACTGGAACGTGGTGTTCGCAGTCGGCGATTGGGTGTACTTGAAGATAAAGCCATTCAAGGGTGTTTCGCGGGTGAGACGCTTGAAGAAGCTGAGCCTAAGATACCTTGGATCCTTTGAGATTCTAGAGCGGGTCGGCAAAGTGGCTTATCGTTTGAAGCTATCGGTGGATTTGAGTGGACTACACAATGTATTCCACATCTCAGTGTTGCGAAAGGCGGTGCAAGAGCCTTCACAGGTGATCGCAGTGGATCAAGTGTCGGTGGACGAAGGGTTGACGACTAAGGTCAAGCCCGTTCATATTGAGGACTTTGAGGTCAAGCCAATTTGTATTGAGGACTTTGAGGTCAAGCGACTCCATAACAAGGAGATCTGGATGGTCAAGGTCCGGTGGGACAATTGCGGTCAGGAGGAGCTCTCTTGGGAACGAGAGCAAACCATGCTGGAGGAGTACCCAAAGTTATTCCGCTCAGGTACTGCTTAAAGTTTTCCGTTTTCTTTCCTTTAGTAATTTCGTGGGTGAAACTCTTTTAAGAGGGAGAGAGTTGTAACACCCTGAAACTCAAAAGAGGGACGGGTGACTTTTTAAGCCAAGTCTGGGACTTGAAGCAAGTGATACGGCCTGGGACACGAGTGTCTCCCAGGGCGTACCAAGGGAGGCACACAGCCTGGGACATGGGTATGTCCCAGGGCATATCCTACTCGGGCAGGTTGTGGTTTTGTGCTGAGGAGATTACATGGCCTGAACACGGGCGTGTCCCAGGGCGTGTCTAGCACACAGTATGTGACACGGGCATGTCACATGGTCGTGTCCTTCTCGGGGGAGTCTTGGATTTTGCACACGGGCCGTGACACAGACCCTGACACGGGTGTGTCACATGTGACACGGGCGTGTTGGTGGGCGTGTTAGAGGCTGTGTTCTCGTCGGGAATCCCTGGTGATGGCGAATGAGTAACACGGCCATGCATACGGCCGTGTTGCAACCCGTGTTCGGCCCAGTTTTTTGTATTTCAGGCCCCGATCCTGGCCGTTCATTTCTTTTCTATTAGATCTGACAGCTGGGGGTTGGGTCTGAGGGTTTAAACTCGGGAATAGGGTTTAGAAACCCTCATTTCTCTTGAGTGGTTCTCTTTCTAAAGCTAGAGAGAGGAGAGAGCAAGGAGGAGGAAGAAGGGCTAGATCCGGTCACCGGCGGAGCTTCAGAGCTCCAAATCACGAGCCGACTTTGGATCCACGGAGGCAAGGAGATTGCGGTGCTTTCTATCGGCATAGTTTTCCATGGCACCAAGGAAGAATGCTAGGTTAACGATTCTCATCCTAGGACATGTGAAGTCCTCTTTTCCTTTGCATAGGAAGCCCTCTCACGCGAGTGTGCGATGAGTTGAGGCATTCCTTGGGGTAGATATGTAAAGTCCCCCTTGTGTAGAGTCCATATGCGAAAACGGACATAGGCATGATGTGTGAAGCCTATCCAGACAAGTTGGATTGGATCGGTGATGTTGCATTGCATAATAACCGGAGAAGACTCCGTGTGAATGGTTGTTTTTCGGGTTTTCTACGAGGTAGATTGCAACAGGGAGCCTTGGGGACTAACTCCAAGGTGACCCCGGAAAACTGAGAAAATGCGGGATGTTGCCAACATGGTTGCCGGGGATCCAACTTTAACATAACCGGGTTATATGAATTGTGTGTTGAAAACGGGACTCGGGGAGTCTTGACCTGCACATAAGGCTTAAATTGTCATTGCGGTATGAGCACGGGTCAGGCGGAACCGTACCCGATCTATGTCGTTCGGCGGAACTGTTGGCATAGATGAGGGTCTTTGACGGTCTATGGCTGATGAGTTATAAATATACCTACTTTATAGTATTTTTATTAAGTCATTGTACTTTATTTTTACCTTTTTTGTTTGCTTTGTTTAATAAATATGTTTCTTTTTGTAAAAAAACAATTCTAACTTAGCTTTTTTTTCAGAAAAATTTCAGAAAAAGTCAAAATTTGACCTATCACGCCCATGACCATGCCCGACACGCCCGTGACAGGCACTCAACGCCTTCAGCCAGTTGACACTCTACGATTTTACTGTTCAACACTCAACGCCATCCAATCATGCATGTGTCAAGACCGTCACGCCCGTATCGATGCCGACACTCAATGCTTTCCAACAGTCACCGATGCAGACATCAGATCTGCCATCTGTCCAAGTCACGCCCCCCGTCACACCCATGACCAAGCCTGTCACGCCCGTGACCGCAACGTGTTCCTTCCAGAAGCTTCCAGATCGTCAATCGACGCTCGAAGATCGTCGACCACTGATCGACACACCCTCTATCGCGCCTGTGACCTTTCCTGTCATGCTCGTGACTGCCACGTGTCACTCCCCGACCTTCCAGAATTACGCCAGCTCGCCGAGTTTGCCAAGTCAAAAATGCAATTGACTGACACGCCCCCTGTCACGCCCGTGACTAGGGCGTGTCAAACCCGAACTTTTTGTCTATAAATAAAAATTTTTTGTGAGGTCCAAGGGTTTACTTTTTTGAGCCAATTTTAGTGTGTCTTCTTGTGGGCTGCCCTTGGTGTTTCCAATCAAATATAAGGACCACATTCACCCCCTCCCTTCTTATGTTTGTTTTAGCTTTCTCTTTAGCTTTGTAATACTTCGAAATAGTTTTAATTATTGAAATGAAAAGTATGTTTTTTTCTTTTTTTTTCTCACAACTTGGAATGAAAATGGATTTTGGTGGCTCATTTTTCTTCTTTTTTTTATCCTTCTATTCATCTTTGTTCACCTTTATGAAAGTGTGTGTGTGTGTGTATGAGAGTAATTTGTTTTTTTATATGCTCTTAGTTAGTTGTAATGTTAGGTTTCATTATAGGTTTTATCAAAAAATTTGAGCCGTTATTATGGAAAAATCTTGTTTAAGCGTTCTTTCCAAAATCAAAGTTGTATTGAAAATCTTTTAAAGTCTTACATTTTCATTCCTATGAAAATATAAAAGAGGTTTTGAAGTGATTTTTTTGATTTTTACTTAGCTTTGTCTTACGATTGTAAAACTTTTTGTTTCTTTAATTTTTATTTTCACTTTTCATCTCTTTTATGGAATCCTAAGAATGAAAATATAAACATTTTAATTTTTCAACAACTTTGATTTTAACTTTGTTTTCAAAAAACTTTTGCTTCTTTAAATTTTATTTCATCTTTTAATGTATTTTTAGAATGTTCTAAGAATAGAAATTAAGATGTTTTAATTTTTAGGTAACTTTGTTTTTCTTGTTTTTACTTAGTGTGTGTGAGTATATGAGACTAACTTTTCATGCTTTATTTTATGCTTTCTTCAATTATGTAGAGTGCGTGCGTGTAGGTGATAATTTTATTGTTTTCATTCTCCCGCCCACTCATTCGAGTCGGGACTCACAATTTTATTGCTTTCTCAATTATGTAGAGTGTGTGTGTGTGTGCGCATCTATTTTCGCTTACTCGTTAAGAGTTAAATGGCGCTCTGCTTTAATTTCCCGCCTAATCAGTTTTGAGTAGGACTTGTAATTTTCATTTTTTGTAACTTAGTTCCTTTTTATTTATGCATTTATTTCCGCCTACTCGTTAAGAGTTAAATGACGCATTGCTTTAATTTACCGCCTACTCAGTTTTGAGTAGGACTTGTACTTGCATTTATTTCCCGCCTACTCATTCGAGTAGAGCTTGCTTTATTTAATTTCTTTATGGTTTTGAAGTGTGCGTGAGTGCCTGCATCAATTAGCTTTCAATTTATCTAAACGGCCTATTTTTTATGTTTTCTCTTATAACTATTTAGTACTTAATTTCAAACTCACGATTCACTAAAAACCATAAAGCCATCCCCATACCGATGAGTGGCTAATCTCTATAAGCCTTCGGCATCAAAGAGCATTGGGAAATATAAAATGATTTGAAATAATTAAAGAACTTTATTTTTATTTTAATTAAAGGACTTAAGGTTTGCCCCGGGTTAACGACGCATAGGACCATATAATCGATGTGTGGGCTCTATTTCCGTTATCCATACGCAACGCCAAGAGGCTGCACGTATGGACCGATCCCCCTTGGGTAAAGAGAACTGCGTACGCCCACTCGAAAGAGGAGAAGCGTAGTTCTACTGGATTGGGTTCCCCACCCAATAGCAGGGTTCTTAGCGTAATGCGGGCGTTAAGGGGAATCCCTCGTCGGACTAACATTTGGTCGAATAGCCTTAGCGTCCAGGTGAGCGATATCCCTAGACCCAGGTGAGCTCATGTTTATGGAACCTCCACGGACAAATGCCTTTTATTAATTTAAAAACAAAGTTAAATAATTGTTAAGAATTATTTTAGTCTTAATCCGATTCGATGTCGAGCGTTAACCCGTCATCAAACTAACTTAGTAAAAAATTGCTCTCTTTCTTTCCATTTTAATTTAACTAAAAATCACACCATACAGATAGTAAGATAATAGTCTTCCTGGAAGAGTAAATATAATCAACGCGCCCCCGAGAACAATACAACCTCAGTATTCTCCCGAATACCGAGTACTACGCGATAGGTGCACTTACCTCCTCTCGTTAGAAAACTCGATCTTCTAACTCGGCCAGCAGAATCTGACCATTTCAAACCACCAACAGTCGGTCTCTGTTTTGCGGCCATCAAGTTTTTGGCGCCGTTGTAGGGGAGCACGGTTGTTATATTGAATCCGGGACTCTATTCATCTTACTTTATTTTCAAATAAAAAATTTTATAATAAAAAAAAATCCTTCCCCCTTCGTTGTTTTTTTAGGGTGTATGACCCGTGGACAACCTTCGAGTTCTGAAAATCTTTAATTCGACCCTGAGATCGACCGCTCTCTTGCGTGTATCCGATCTCTATGTCGAATTACCTTTTTAGACCCCGCATAATCCACAAGAGAACCCTCTTTCTCTTCCATGTCCGATCCAAATAATGCCCAAACGGCCGAGCGTACGATGTCTTACTACGCTCGACCCAACTTGGATGATACATGGTCGAGTATTGTTTGGCCTACTGTGGCGAACAATAATTTTGAAATTAAGTCAAGTGTTATACAAATGATCCAAAATATCGTGCAGTTTGACGGACAGCCGGATGAGGACCCAAATAACCACTTATTTAATTTTTTAGAGATTTGCGATACTTTCAAGATTGATGGCGTCACTAATAACGCCATTCGTTTGCGCCTCTTTCCCTTCTCCCTTAAGTCCAAGGCCAAGGAGTGGTTGGTCTCCCTCTTGCAGGGATCCATCATGACCTGGGCGGAGTTGGCAGAGAAATTCCTTACTAAATATTTTCCGCCCGCAAAAACTGCTAGATTGCGGGCGGACATATCCTCCTTTGTGCAAAACGACTCCGAGTCTCTTTATGAGACTTGGGAGCATTTTAAGGAATTTCTCCACCGGTGCCCGCACCGCGCGCTGCCAACGTGGTTGTAGGTACAGATTTTTTATAATGGACTGAACAGTCAGACGCGTCAAATGATTGACGCGGCTGCTGGGGGAACTCTGAATAATAAGACCCCCGAGGCCGCCCAGGGTCTTTTCGAGGATATAGATATGAATGACTATCAATGGAATGTCCCGCGGGTGCGCCAAAAGCAGGCGGCCCTTTATGAAGTGGATGCCACTGCTCAGCTAGCCCTTCAAGTCGAAAGGCTAACTAAGCAGGTGGCGGAGATGTCTGTTTCCTCCTTCACTCCGCCTTGTTTTCTCCCCCCTAATGCCTACGTGGTCGACAAATTCGTGGACTACATGGGGAATCTGGTGCGTCCCTCCTTTCAAAACAACCCTTATAGTAGCCACTATAATCCGAGTTGGAGGAACCACCCGAATTTCTCATGGAGTAACCCGAATAACGCGCAGCGCCCTCCTCCCCCTCGTTTTGCGCTCTCTTTTTTGTCCCCTCCTGCGAAGCCTCTTCTGGTGGAGGAAAATTTTAATCGATATGTTGCGTCCAACGAGTCCAATATCCGGAACATCACCGGATCACTTAAAAATTTAGAAATACAGGTCAGACAGCTGGCGTCGCTTATGTCGGAACGCGCTCTGGGGGCACTGCCAAAGAACACGGAGCCCAATCCAAGGGAGAATGCCAACACTATAACCCTCCGTAGCGGTAAGGAGGTGGTCGATCCAAAATGGATCGATCCTCAGGTACATATTTCACCTCCGACCCCTCTTCCCTCTTCTTCGATTACGCAGCCCTTACCGATATTAAACGATAAAACTATTTTAAATAAGGCGTGTCCCTACCCGCATAAGTTAGATAACGAGCGAGTGAACGCGCAATATGAAAAATTTATTTTATTAATTAAACAAATTCATATTAATGTTCCTTTTTGCGAGGCCATCTCGCAAATGCCTAAGTATGCAAAATTTTTAAAAGACCTTCTTTCTAACAAACGAAAACTTAAAAATATTTTGCATATTTCTCTTAACGCTGTCTGCTCGGCGGATCTTACTAATAAGTTGCCCTTGAAACAAAATGACCCGGGACGGTTTTCCATCCCGTGCCTTTTTGGCAATGTATTAGTAAAATACGCTTTGGCAGACTTAGGCGCGAGCATTAATTTGATGCCGTTCTCGCTCTTCTTGTGATTAGGTTTGGGTACTCCTGCTCCTACCAATATGCGCATCCAACTAGCGGATCGCTCGGTTAGGTTCCCCATCAGGGTAGTTGAGGATGTCCTTGTCTGAGTAGACAATTTAACCTTCCCGGTGGACTTTGTCATCTTAGACATCGAGGAAGATGTCGAGGTACCATTAATACTCGGTCGCCCTTTCTCGCAACCTCACGTGCGCTAATCGATGTAAGTAACGGTCATCTTCTCCTTCGGGTAGGAGACGACCAAGTTACTTTTTCTATAAACCCCTCAATGGAAGACTCGTCGTCGAGCGACGATTTTTGCTACTCTTTAGATTCTTTTTATGGAGATTGTTCTTCTCCGGTTTTGGAGTTCGAGTTTTTAAATGAAGATATTTTTTCACTCGAAAATTTTTATTGCGATGAGGACGCGTCTATGGATATGCCTTTTGAACCAATTGGTTCAAAATACATTAGTACTAAAATCTTGCTAGAAGAACCGCCCACCCTAGATCTCAAACCATTACCCGAATCCCTCAAATACGCCTTTTTGGGGAAAAAAGATACACTCCTCGTGATCATTTCTTCGCATTTAAGCGATTCAGAGACCTCCGATTTATTGTAGGTTTTGCTTAAACATCGCCACGCAATTGCGTTGAAAATTTCTGACCTTAAGGGGATTAACCCTTCTTTCTGCACTCATAAAATTTTCTTAAAAGATAATTGCCGCAAAACCATTCAGTCGCAGCGACGTCTTAACACAAACATGAAAGACGTTGTGAAAGCTGAGATAATTAAATTATTAAATGCAGGGATTATTTATCTCATTTCTAATAGTGCATGGGTTAGTCCCATTCATGTCATGCCCAAGAAGGAAGGTCTGACCGTAGTGGCGAACGAGCACAACGAGCTCGTCCCAACTCGTACTGTTATGGGTTGGCGTGTGTGCATCAATTATCGCAAACTTAATGATGCCACCGGCAAGGACCATTTCCCACTACCGTTCCTTGACCAGATTCTCGAGCGTCTTTCCGGTCATCCATTTTATTATTTTCTCGACAGTTTATCGGAGTTTTTCCAAATCCCCATTTCCCCCGAAGACCAAGAGAAAACAACTTTTACTTGCCCCTTTGGCACATTCGCCTACCGAAGAATGTCATTTGGCCTCTACAATGCGCCGACTACATTCCAAAGATGTATGCTAACAATCTTTGGCGAGCTAGTAGAAGATATTATGGAAGTATTTATGGATGACTTTTCTGTATTCGGATGCTCATTCCCGGATTGTCTTCGTAATCTCGATCGTGTCCTCCAGCGATGTGAGGACACGAATCTTGTTTTAAATTGGGAAAAGTGCAACTTTATGGTTCGAGGAGGTTTGGTCCTCGGCCATAAGATTTCGATTAAGGGAATAGAGGTCGATAAGGCCAAAGTAGAAATCATAGAAAAACTTCCTCAGCCGACTAACATAAATTCTATTAGGAGTTTCTTAGGCCACGCGGACTTTTACAGGCGCTTCATTCAAGATTTTTCAAAAATAATAAAGTCGCTTACTCACCTCTTAGAAAAGGAATCACCTTTTGTCTTTAGTAGCGATTGCGAGTCTGCCTTTAATTTTATAAAATAAAAACTTATCAATTCTCCAATTCTAGTGGCCCCTAATTGGTCCCTTCCGTTCGAAATTATGTGCGACGCTAGTGATATTGCCTTAGGCGCCGTTCTTGGCCAACGTGTAGAAAAACATTTTCATCCTATTTATTACGCTAGCAAGACGCTCACTTCCGCACAAGTGAATTACATAACGACGGAAAAGGAACTCTTAGCCGTCGTTTTAGCTTTCGATATGTTTTGCTCGTATTTAACGCTATCTAAAGTTATTGTTTTTACCAATCACTCCGCCCTTAAGTATTTACTAGCCAAAACCAACGCGAAGCCCCGCCTTCTTCGATGGATTTTCCTCCTTCAAGAATTTTACTTGGAGATCCGAGATATGAAGGGTGCGAAAAATCTTACGGCAGACCACCTCTCCCATTTAGAAAATCCGGGTGCGGAAGCGCTCGCCGAATCTGAAATAAATTATAGATTCCCCGAGGAACGTCTTCTTGTCATTCGTTCGTCTTCGTCATCTTCGCCTTGGTTCGCAGATTTTGCGAACTATTTTGTCGTGCGGGTGCTTCCAAAAGAATTCTCAAGTCAGCAAAAGAAGAAATTCTTTTCCGACTTGAAAAATTTCTTTTGGGAGGACCCATTTCTTTTTCGTATCTGCACGGACCAAGCGGTCTGAAGGTGCGTCGCAGGTGTGGAGTGCACGCAAATATTAAGGCATTACCACGAGGGTCTAGCTGGGGGCACTATCAAGCCAACCAGACCGCTAGGAAGGCGCTAGAGGCGGGCTACTTTTGTCCCACTCTCTTCAAAGACGCGCACAATTTTATGCATGCGATAGCTGTCAGCGGTCGGGTAACATCTCACGTTGAGACGAGATGCCCCAAAACATGTTTTTAGAATGCGAAGTCTTCAATTTGTGGGGCATAGATTTTGTAGGCCCCCTACCTCCTTCTTATAAAAATACGTATATTTTAGTGGCGGTCGACTACATATCAAGGTGGGCGGAAGCGCAAGCTCTCCCCACCAACGATGCGCGAGTCACCGTTACATTCCTAAAAAATTATTTTCTCACTTCGGCACACCTCGCGCTATTGTTAGTGATAGGGGAACGCATTTCTGTAACGCTCTAATTGATAAGATGTTAGCTAAATACGGAGTCACGCACAAACTTGCCACCCCCTACCACCTGCAAACATGTGGCCAAGTTGAGGTAGTAAATCGAGAGATAAAACGCATATTCGAAAAAACCGTTTCACTTCATAGGAAAGATTGGTCCTCCAAGCTTGACGATGCATTATGGGCGTATCGTACGGCGTACAAAACCTCTACCGGTTGTACTCCATTTCGATTAGTCTATGGAAAAGCGTGTCATTTACCCGTAGAGCTGGAGCACCACGCACTTTGGGCATTAAAACTTTTAAACCTCGACTCTAACTTAGCCGCTCAGAATAGAAAACTCCAACTAAACGAGCTCGATGAATGGCGTGCGAATGCTTACGAGAGCAATAAGTTCTATAAGGAGCATTCTAAGTTATATCACGATCGAAAACTTAAAGCCCCAAAATTTTTTTCTCCGAGCGATCTAGTTCTTCTGTAAAATTAACGTCTTAGGATTTTCCTGGGTAAACTAAAATCGCGATGGTTCGACCCCTTCAAGGTTGAAGAAGTTTTTCCATACGGGACCATACTCGTCTCCCACCCCGAAAAAGGCACTTTTAAAGTAAACGGTCATCGGTTAAAGACTTACATAGCGGGCGACCCAGTCATCGAGTATAGTGAAACCATATCCCTCCTCGACTTATAAACCCGCCAATATAGTCAAGCTACGAGACTATAAACAAAGCACTTTTGGGAGGCACCCCACGCTTATTTTTTTTACGTCTTTTCTTTATCATGTTTTCTATTTTTCTAAATAACTGCAGGGTTTCTAATGGGCTTCCCCGAGCGCGAATCAGGGACGTTTTCTACACCCCTCTTTCTTTCCTTTTTTGTACATTTTGCTGTTATTTTGTTCCTCATGCTTAGCATACAACATTGGGGAACATGTTGGAACTAAGTTTGAGGGTGTTTTCGTATTTTCATACTTTCTTTTTCTGCATCATTATTTTCCGCATTTCATTTCAAAAAAACAAAAAAATATAAATTAAAAATAAATAAAAAAATTTGGAAAAACAAAATTTCAAAACTTCAAAAAAAATTTAGAAAAAAAATATTTCAAAAAAAAATATATGTATAAAACACAAAAAAAAACATTTTGAAGTTTCATTTTTGAAACTTTGACTTTTTTTAACTCGGTGCGCGAGATCCGGCTCATCAAACCATCCACATAACGAGTCATCTCGCGGCAACCTAGTTTTAATTTTTGTAAATATTTTTTGTAAATATTTTTTTAAATATTTTTAGTAAATATTTTTTGTAAATATTCTTCCTCTTTCCCCTTTCCCTTTTTCTCTCTCATCCTTGTAAATAACTTCTCTTTTTTTCCCAAATTTTTGTAAATAGAATGAAAATTTTCTTAAAAATACAAAAAAATTCACAAAACTTAAAGATACAAAAAAAATCGCAAAACTCAAAAATCCAACAAATTTTAATTTCGCATTTTTCTAGTATGTATATATTAAAGAAATAAATACAAAAATACAAAAAAAAAGATAATAACTTCAAAAATTCAAAAAAAATATAATTTATGAAACATATAAATCAAATATATCCTTCTTAATTTTCTTGCTATCCAAAACTTTTGTTTTGAGTTTATTTATATGCGAATTTGATCAATTCTTTGTTCATTATTCGTTTGTTAATTATAGATTGAAATTTTTAAATAGCCGGGGTTAAGTTTTAAAGAATTTATTATGCTTTGTTAAAGATAGGGGACTCGTTTTAGGCACTACTTCTAATTTTTCATAGATAGGAGCACGTGTATTATGTTAGAAAATAACAACTATACAATTCAATTATGCTTACTTTTAGCTTTCTGAAAAATTGGAACGTACAATTTATAAAGGTTGCTCTCAGAAATTTTTTAATTAAAAATCTTGTTATCTTTTCTCCCCTTACTTATCATGAACTACTTGGTATGATAAAATCCCCCCCCCCAAATAAAAAGATCTTATGTCAATGGGAATAAGATTTCATTCTGTAAACATAGGCACCCAATAAATTAAAAGATTATATGTTATGGAGTAAGAGGATAAAATTCATTACTCCTACACATATACATTAGGTTAATTTTTATTATGAAGAAGAAGAAAAAAAAATTCATGTTAAGGAAAATAATATTTTGTTTTCCTATAACATCCACATCAAAAAAAATTGGAGGTTCGAGAAAAAATTACCTCACCTCAAAATCCAAGCATCTTCATAAACCAACATCAACCACCCTTAGCCAATTTCATGACTCTAGAATTAATTCAAAAATCTTTTTGAGAACATAATTCATAAATTGCCTTATTTCCGGTAAAACTCCTATAAGCTAGAGTTCATATAATTCCAAACTATTTTTATTAATCTAACCAATAAAATTATTTCTTTCTATTTGATTACATCAAGAAGCCTTTTGGCTAAAACTTTTGTAACATCCCATTTCGAGCTAGACCCCTAGGAGTCGGTTGGTCGTGACAGAACCCTAGGAAGCCCAAAAACTGAAATACATCAACCGGAATTTTGGGTCACGGGATGGTCACGCCCGTGACCGACCTGTCACGCCCGTGACCTATGTGTCATGCCCGTGACCTAGGGCGTGACTACTTCGACGATCGTCGATCTCACGGAGACGATCGTCGGGCGCAGAATTTTCAACCTGGGTCTGTCATGCCCGTGACCTATGTGTCACGCCCGTGACCTAGGGCGTGACCCCTTCGACGATCGTCGATCTCAGCGGGACGATCGTCAAAGCGTAGAATTTGCGTCATGGCCCTGTCACGCCCGTGACCCAGGTGTCACGCCTGTGACCAAGGGCGAGACCCCCTTCGGAGATCGTCGATCTCAGCGCGACGATCGCCGAACGCGGAATTTGCCTCATGACCCTGTCACGCCCGTGACCCATGTGTCACGCCCATGACCTAGGGCATGACAACCCTTCGACGAACGTCGATCTCAGTTCGATGATCGTCGAACCCAGAATTGGCCACCCGGGCCTGTCATTCCCGTGACCTATGTGTCACGCCCGTGACTAAGGCCGAAACGTCAGCCAGACTGGAAATTTCGGTAACCGACGTCATAATAAATTCTGATTATGGGAATGAATAGCAGGAATATTTATGGGCTGTTTCCTACTCTAATTATTTAATAAAATAAGGAAATGTTAGTCCAATAGGAAATCGCCACCTGGAAAACACCTCTTCATTTCCAGCATTTCAACTGCCTCTACCATAACCGAAACACCATTAAGAGGAGCCTTCATGACCATAAGTGTTTACCTCTTTCCCATCCCCACTTGCTGATCTATAAAAGACTCCTAAGAGTAAGAGGAGAACGTTACACGCTCGATCAAACGGAATCAGATTCCTCCCCTTGCTGTTGAAGAATTTCCGGCGACGCCACCACCGCGCAAATGGCTTCCCGACGGTCTGCACGCCTCCAGCCCGCGAACAAGGTCCTCCCCTCCCTCTTCTTCTACAGATAGATCTTAGAAATCATTAGGAGAGATATCGGGCTCAGAAGAGCAAGATCGGGTGAGCGTTTCCATGGTTTTCCAAAAATTTCATGGTGGCGGGTTCGCCGGAAACCGCCTCTCTGGCGGCCGTGCCACCGCCCGACGGTAGCCCTCACCTCAACAGAGGAAGTGGTGGTGGTGGCCGGCCAGGGAGATGGTTAGGTGGCCAGGAGGTGGCTTTAGAAAAGCTACAGGTTTCAATCTTTTGTTTTTAGGTTGCTGGTTCGGGTGAAGAAGATGGTGAACAGTAGCATTGTATTATATAATATATTGTATAGTTAGGAATTAATTCCATTTACTGTATACTAGGTTGAAACTGAAAATTATAGCCCGTAGGGGCTAAAACATAAAAAGTGGTCAACATAGAAAATGTAGCCCTTGAAGTCTAGTTTAATTCAAAATTGATTTCACTCGATTTCAAGTCCTGGTTAGACCACAACACACTTTTTGGTGAGATCTATGTGTAGGGCTGTCTTGACCTTAGAAAAATTCCCCACTCCAATCCAGTCATCAAAACGACTCGAAATTTGGGGTGTGGCCTAATATTATCTATATCTAGATGCTATCCAAAAATGAGGATTTTTGGGAAATATTTTTCTATAGTTTTTAGAAAAATTCAATAATCCTAGCATAATTTAATTAGATGGCTAAAAGACTTCCAAACCCTCCCAAATTTTGCGAGTGGTCCTTGGGTTTATCTTAAGTTTCTAGTAAAAATTTCATCTCATTTGTAGATGTTTTGGTTAGGTTTGTATCCGACCCTAGGTTGATCCTTATAGGATATTTTAGGATCAAACACCCCCTTGGTATTTGGGTGGCCATATCAGCTCAACAGAGGCTGATATTTTGTCTAAAGGCTGTTTAGGGCATGACACACCCTCTAAGGGAGTTTGGGGTGGTTTGGTGTAGGGTAGCCCTAGAACCCTAAGGAAAATCCCATAATGGTGGTTTTTGGGGTTGTGAAAGTCATGAGGTCAAATGACCTTAGACTGACTTAAAATTTGGTGGAGAGAACCATAGGGCCAGTATAGTTCTCTGGACAAAAGTTTAGGGTATTTGGAGATAGCTTGGCCACCTAAAATCCTAACCCTAGTTTAGGTCACCAACTATAATTTGAATTATTAAGCTACCTAATGAACTTCAAATCAAGTAAAATTTGGGCAAAGGGATTTTCTGGTCAAAATAGCCATGATATAATTTTGTTGAAATTTTTGGATTAATTTATACAGTACTTCATTTATAACTCTAATTGTGCCCTAGATATTTATTTTGATGATTATGGAATTTTTGTTCACTGGAATATTATGAAATCTTGGATTAGGGCATCTTATAGCATGTTATACCTTCAGTATTTTTCTTGGAAATTTTAACTGATTATTTCTGGTACATATTTCTTTAACGTACTAGTTGTTACATGGAGTCAAAAATACAAATAATGTCCATTTACTATTTGAAAAATTATGAAATTGGGTCAGTGGGTGTTTCAAATTATGATAGTCACCTTGTAATTTTCTCTGAAATTTTAGATGGATAAAAACAGTCCTCCTTCATTAAGTTAGGAAAATTAGTATCTTGAATTAAAATAAATTCAGAGTTCAAATATTGGAGAAAAATTACGGTACTTGGTTTATGATGGTTTTAGGATACTATATAGCTTCTATAATTTTATTGGGATTTTTGGATATATATTTACAGTACTTCCTTCATAATATAGTAACAGTGACCTAAAATAGTAAATTAGGAAATGTAGGCCTAAACACCTCTGAAGTTTCTCAAAACTTGGAATTGCTGTTTAAATGTCTCAAAGGAATTTTACTGATTTTATGATGATTTATTGTTGAATCATTAGTGCACTTCATGTTCATACTAGGGCATTCGGAATCTTAGAATAAATAAATTAAATGCCCGATAAATAGGAAAATTTGGAAATCTTGGTCTTAGCTATATTATGACACGATAGACCTCCAGTAAATATTATAGGAGATTCGGAAGACAATTTAGAGTACCTCCCCTTATACTCCTCACGTAAGCTTAGGATGGTCTGCGTTTAGTAAAAACTGCAGAAGCTAAACTAGAGTGGGTAATGAACTTGGAAGATGGAATTTTGGTAGTTTGCTGGTTTGGATAGGGTGAGTTAAATCAAGTTCATTATTGGAAGTCAGGATAAGTAGAGTGTGAGACTGGTTAAGGTTAAGTGGCGTACGGGAACGACGAAAGATCGTCCGCCCCGAGTAGCAGTGGAAGAGTCTTAATACGCTAGGGCTAGATCTAAAGTAACTTAAAGGGGATCGGGTTAAGGGAGATCAACCAATAACAATAAGTGCCTTGCGAAAGGGAACTTCGGGCCGTAATGCCGCCATCTTGGTTCCTAGTGCCCTTTGAGAGCCCTTTACAGGGTATGCCGGGGGCAGTCCTGGGCTAACGTAAACCATAGGAATAATAAATTAAAAGAGCAACTAGTATAACTAGGGTTTCACATACACACACCTCGGTAGCTAGAAAGGTAGAATAATTGGTTTGACTGCCATTCAGACGGTAGCTCTGAAGGTAGATGCACGGACGGGACAGTCCGGGGAGCCGAGGGCTCGAGGGTTGGAGTACAGAATAAAGGTGGTGGGTCTTCGATATCTGATTGTTGTTCACACCGGCATCAGTATGTTGACTCGGCGGTGAGGGACACGTAGCCAAAGAAATTCTGGTGGGTACAGCCAGCAGTAGTACACAGATACTCTAGGTTGTGTTCTTCTAGGGGCGTACGTAAGGGCTAGGCCCGGTTGTGTGGATACCCGCCTAGGAGTGGGGGGGGGGGGCGACCCACTATCTCCGTTTGACACTACGGAGGTTCCTGGGAGTGAAGCTAGCTGCCCGAACAGGGGGAACTAAAGGTCTGTGCGCATAGAGTCGTGTGCGTGAGTTGCACATGCATAAATCATGGCATAGAATATCACTACACTCATATTTGCATACAACCGACACCCCAACGTATAAATCGGTATGGGACTTTTTATACGATGGGAGCCTTGCAGTAGACCCCTTAACTTATAAGTTTGTATGGGCATTTATATAAGTTAAGGTTACTTACCTACTTATTTACTTGCTTGTTTACTTACTGTTCTCTAGCTGCCTTTTAATACATTTGATACTTACTACTTCTCTTCTTTACCATTTACTACCATATGATTGCTAGTTGTACTTTGTTCTAGATAGTTGTTAGAATAACCCTCCCTTATCATCTGCTTGATTATTCTCCACTTTTGAAGCTTCCCTTTCCGCATATCCGCCCGGTGCTTAGGAGCCGTGGGGGTAGGGGTAGGGGATGATAGGGCTTAGTCTTTATGACTAATGGATTTCAAACCACAATATTACAGGAGCTCCGGATGGGAGATAGGGACCAGCACCAGCGAAGTACGGTGCGCATGAAGGTGGGTTAGTCTAGCACCGGTGCACCTGCGACCAACTTCGTGAGTGATTAGCATTTTTATAGCTTCCGCGATGAGTGATTTGTAGTGAGGACTCTGATGTACCGGTCTCGAGCCCATTTATCTATTTCCTGTTATTATCTACTGATGGACTGGATATGATTTCACTTTTATTTACATGTTTTTGTGGACTTGTTTACATTTTATGTAAAATTACTTCTCTCTCTTGTGATCGAAAAGGGCCGGCAAAATTGACGTTTTGTAGTGGCGGCCTTCCCGTGAGTCGGTGCCACCGCAAAGCGGTAGTTCTGGGCTAAGACCCCGGTGGTTTAAAAAGGAAACAAAAGGGGGTCTTACAAGTGGTATCAGAGGAGACCTCGATCGATCGAAAGAGAAGTAGTCCACAAACCCTTGGGCCACCCCCGTACGAGCATAGTTTGCGGACAAACTAGCAGCGGAAGCAGTGGTGTGCCCATAGGGGAAATCACATGTGAAAGTCCATCCTAACTCTTCTTAAATTCCATTCATTCGCTCTCTAACAAATGGAATTTTTACTTGTAGCCTGCGACGAACCCTACATCGCAGCAGGGGACACCCCAGGCTCCGAATGTGGTCCCGCCTTCGCTAGCTCCAGCTCCGTTCCAGCAGACGGAGATGGGGCAAACACTGATGGCCATTCTGGAGGCCTTCAGAGCTCAGCAAGCCCCGGCTCCACAGCCAAACCCCGGGGCCAATTGGATGACTGTCTTCCGGGCACTTTCCCCTCCATCCTACCAGGGGACGGAGTCTGCAGTATGTACGGAGGAATGGTTGGACACCATTTACGAGATGCTGGCAAGAATTCGATGCCCCACAGAGGAGGCAATCGCTTTGGCAATCTCCTGCTTAGAGTCACACGGAAAGAGGTGGTGGAAGTCTCAACTTGACACCACCTTTGCGGGGATGGATTGCGCTGATATTACTTGGGAGGAGTTCAGAGCAGTGCTCCTGGGGCATTTTGTACCTCAGTCGGCGAGGGATGACCTGGAGGATAGGTTCCTGCGATTGAGGTAGGGGAACAGGACTGTGGTGGAGTACTATCAGGAGTTCACTCACCTGGCCTGTTATGCGGACGCTTATCAGTTAGACGATGCTGGCTATGCCCGGAGGTTTTATAAGGGGCTGCAAGATGACATGAGACAGGCCCTCCTTTTCGTCTCATAGGGGAATCTGGCCAGGATTCTGGAGATGGCTAAGAAGAGAAAGGTGGATCATCTTACAGTGAAGAGTCGGAAGAGACCGGCTGTTGATACAGGGATTGGAGGCCGCAGAGACTGCCCTCGGGGCCAGGTTATTGGGGAGAGAAGGAACGGGGATCAGCCTCGTCAGGAGTTTGGGCAGGAGCAGAGGAGTCAGGGGGTATTAGCTCCCCAGCCTATACAGATGCTGGAAATGCCAAGGACGATAGAGCAGCAACCGGCATGCTATCAGTGCAACCAGCCGGGGCATATCAAGAGGAACTGCCCTGTGAGGCGAGCACCCCCACCAGCACATCAGGGCGCTCCACCTCCCCAACAGTTTGGCGGACGAGGACAGGACCGAGGACGAGGATTTCACGATCGAGTCCGCAGGCCAGAGAGGGAGCAGGTGTATGCTCTAGACCTGACACAGCCCAGGAACCCAGAGCAGGTTATCACAGGTATGGCAGTACTTTTAAATTTTCTTCATATATACTAGTATTCTAGACATAACCTGGTTAGAAATTAAGAGAAGACAACTGCAACAAGAATACAAAGACACTTAATTACCCCAGGCATAGTCTTCGTTAGCGGCAAGCCTGCTCACACCCTCTTCGACACTGGTGCGTCACAATCGTTCGTATCGGAGGATTTCGTGAAAGGACTGGCAGGTGTGGAGCCATTCACCGGGAAGATGATGAGGGTGCACCTACCAGATGGATCAGAGATAATGACCTCTGCTCATTGCAATATGGAAGCGAGGATCGGCGGGAAGTTGTTTGAGGCACCAGCGACGGTTCTAAAGATGCCAGATTATGATCTGATCCTGGGCATGACTTGGCTGTATTGGAACCATGCCCAGATCAATTGCGTGGCAAAGAGGATCACCGTGATGCACGAAGACTCCTTCATTGTCATCGAAGGTATTATACAAGCACCCCGTACCTTACTATCGTCTGTGCAGACCGTTAAGGCCCACCTGCAGGGGGAAGAAGTTTATCAGGTCCTTTTTGAGGCGTTCGTGGCCAAGGACTCCATTACAGATATTCTAGTAGTGCGGGACTTCGCGGACGTGTTTCCGGAGAAGCTACCAGGGCTACCCCCGCACCGAGAGAAGGACTTCAAGATTCAGCTCATACCGGGGGCTAAGCCGGTATCCAGAGCTCCCTATCGAATGTCCCCAAAGGAGTTGGTGGAATTTCGAAGCCAGCTTCAGGAGTTAGTGGAGGCCGGGTTCGTTCGGCCTAGCTCTTCACCATGGGGAGCTCCGGTGTTGTTCGTTAAGAAGTAGGACGGGACCCTTCGACTGTACATAGATTACCGGGCTCTGAACAGGTTGACAGTCCGGAATACTTATCCCTTACTATGGATAGACGAGCTATTTGACCAGCTAGAGGGAGCCCATTGGTTCTCAAAGCTAGATCTGAGGTCAGGGTACTACCAGCTTCGCGTTCAGGAGGAGGACATCCCGAAGACAGCCTTCAGTAGCAGATACGGTTTGTACGAGTTTACAGTGATGCCGTTCGGGCTCACGAATGCACCCTCCACATTCATGACCCTGATGAATCGGGTGTTCGAAGAGTATCTGGACGTCTTCGTTATCATATTCATCGACGACATACTTATCTATTCAAGGACGGAGGAGGAGCACGCGAGACATCTGGCCTTGAGCTTGGAGAAGCTGCGTGAGTATGAGATGTATGCCAAGTACAGCAAGTGCCAGTTCTGGCTAAAGGAGGTGGCCTTTCTAGGCCATGTCATCCGTGGAGAAGGTCTGGCAGTGGATCCGGCGAAGGTCCAGGCGGTACGGGATTGGCCACCACTAAAGTCGGCCTCGAATGTTCAAAGTTTCTTAGGACTTGCCGGTTACTACCGGAAGTTCGTAAAGGGGTTCTCTTAGATTTCCCTCCCTCTTACGTCTTTGACGAAGAAGGAGTCCCCTTTTATTTGGATGCCACGATGCGAATCTGCCTTCCAGGAGCTGAAGGATCGTCTCACCTCGGCTCCCATCCTTGCTCTTCCATCAGGGAAGGAGGGATTCCAGGTGTATACAGATGCTTCCTATCAGGGGATGGGTTCCGTTCTGATGCAGAACGGGCACGTAATAGCCTATGCCTCCCGTCAGTTGAAGCAGCACGAGCAGAACTACCCCGTGCACGATTTGGAGATAGGGGCAGTCATTTTTGCTCTTAAGATCTGGCGATACTATCTCGACGGAGTACATTGCGATATCTTCTCCGACCACAAGAATCTGAAGTACGTCGACATCCAGAAGGAGTTAAACATCAGACAGAGATGCTGGGTGGAGTTTCTGTCGGACTACCAGTATACCATGCACTACCATCAGGGGAAGGCGAACGTGGTCGCGGATGCTCTGAGCCGGAGAGCGAGTACGAAAGGAGTAGGTCCGTAGCTGATGGCCTTGGAGTTGGTTAGATCATTTGAGGAGATGCAGATTTCACTAGTGTCTGAGGATGACCCGGAGCTATACATGGAGTACCTGGGGTCGATGGCTACTGATGATATTCGAGACCACATCAGAGATGGGCAGATGCTGGATGAGAGAGCTGAGCCTATATTCTGAGCCTTAGAGGAAGGCACGATAGGAGATTACTCTTTGAGGGATGGGCTCCTGTGTTTCCGGGGCAGAGACTACATACCAGCAGGAGGACAGAATTGGGAGGACATTTTGACGGAAGCTCACTGCAGCCGATATTCTGTACACCCGGGGATCACCAAGATGGTAAAGGATTTGAAGAGGACGATGTACTGGCCGGGTATGAAGAAAGATATTACGTACTTTGTGATGCATTGCGAGGCCTGCCAGCTCGTGAAGGCAGAGTGTAGGAACCCGGCAGGCTTATTGCAGCCGCTTCCGGTGCCGGAGTGGAAATTTGAGGATATAGCCATAGACTTCATACATGGGCTACCTCGATCCCGTGCGGGGAATGACTCGATCTGGGTTATAGTGGACAGGCTAACAAAGGTGGCCAGATTCATTCCAGTGGCAAAGGACACACCGGTCAGTGTATTAGTACGGAGGTTCATTGAGCAGTTTGTGCATTATCATGGGGTGCCCAAGACTATCGTTTCGGATCAGGATGGGCAGTTTACATCCAGGGAATGGAGGTCAGTCCAGGCCCATCTGGGTTCTCTGTTGACATTCAGCACAGCTTTTCACCCTCAGACCAACGGACAGACAGAGCGCAGTAACCGTACACTGGAAGATCTGTTGCGACTGTGAATTTTGGACTGTGGAGAGCCTTGGGAGAGATTGCTGCCACTGGTCGAGTTTTCGTACAACAACGCTCATCAGTCCAGCATAAGAATGGCTCCATACGAGGCGTTGTACGGAAGAAGGTGCAGGACCCCACTATCATGGGTTCAGGATGAGGATCCGCAGGCACTAGGCTCGGAGTTTGTGGGAGATACAGATGCTCAGATTAGATTGATCCGTGACAGGATGTTGGAAGCCCAGAGCAGACATGCAAAATACTACGATGCGAGGCGTCGTCAAGTGGAGTTCCAGGTGGGAGACCGAGTTTTCTTGAAGATACGGCCGATGCACGGAGTTTCGCGAGTGCGCGGGCGGAAGAAGCTCAGTCCGAGATATTTGGGGCCTTATAGGATCCTGGAGAGGATCGGCCCCTTAGCCTATAGACTGGATCTACCGCCGGAGTTAGCGAGATTGCATGACGTCTTCCACGTCTCCTCACTTCGGAGGGCTCTGCTACGCCCTGAGCAGCTGATCTCCTCGGCAGATGGCCCGGTGGCCTCAGATCGGTCAGTCAATTTGGAACCTATCAGGATTGACGATACAGCAGTGCGGGTCTTGCGACGGAAGAAGGTTCCGTTAGTCAAGGTTCTGTGGAACAATCATGGGTAGGAGGAGCATACATGGGAGCCACAGGACTTGATGCGGCAAAAATACCTGGAACTTTTTCGTCAGGTATACCTCACAACCCCTCTGGACAATCAATTCGTCTTCCTGTTTTCAACCAATAGGACTGAAATTTCAAGAATAGGGGCTAATCTTTTGTTTATTGGGGTGTATATACCTAGTTAATTCGGCGAATTAATCTTAGATTTGAAACCGCACAAAGCAAATATAACGTTGAGATGTAATCTTTCAATTCTCATGGGATGTTACAAGCTTCTTTTTCACGATTAGAGAGCCCCATAAAATAGGTGTCTCCACAGCTTCAACGCATAAATAACCACTGCGAACTCAAGGTCATGCATAGGATAATTATTCTCAAGAGTCTTCAGTTGCCTTGACCCATAGGCAATCACTTTTCCAACCCGCATTAACACACAACCTAGACCTACATGCGAAGCATCCACGTAAACATCATAATCCACCCCTTCAGTAGGCAGGGTCAGAACGGGAGCAGTGCACAATCTCCTCTTTAACTCCAGGAAAACTTCTTCACACTTCTCGCTCCAAACAAAAGCCACGTTCTCCTGAGTCAGCTTGGTCAAAGGTGTCGCAAGGGAAGAGAAACCCTCCACGAACCTCCTGTAGTAGCCAGCACTCCCTAGGAAACTCCTGATCTCCTTAGGCGTATTCGGCCTACTCCAATCCATCACTGCTGCGACCTTTTCTGGGTCGACCGAGATCCCATCCTTGTTCACCACGTGGCCTAGAAATGAAACCTGAGGCAACCAAAATTTGCACTTGCTCAGCTTGGCAAATAACTTATGGTTCCTCAACTCCGATAGAACCAAGCGAAGATGCTGCTCATTCTCCTCATCACTGCGAGAATAAACCAACACGTCATCAATGAAGACCACCACGAACTTGTCTAAGAAATCCTTGAACACCTGGTTCATCATATCCATGAACGCTGATGGTGCGTTGGTCAAACCAAACGACATCACCAAGAACTAAAAGTGTTCATGCCTCGATCTAAACGCAGTCCGTGGAATATCTGCCTCACAGATCCTGAGCTGATGATAGCCTGAACGAAGATCGATCTTGGAGAACACCGTGCTACTGCGCAACTGGTGAAATAAGTCATCGATCCTCGGTAGAGGGTACCTGTTCTTAATTGTTACTTTGTTCAACTTCCTATAGTCGATGCAAAGCCGTATTGACCCATCTTTCTTCTTCACAAACAGCACAGGAGCACCCCAAGGAGATGAACTCTGCCTGATAAATCCCTTTGCCAACAGCTCATCCAACTGGACTCACAACTCCTCTAACTCACGAGGGGCCATCCGGTACGATGCCTTAGTAATAGGACGCGTACCCGGCTCCAGATCGATCACAAACTCAACATCCTACTCGGGAGGAAGGCCAGGAAGATCATCAATAAAAACATCGGCGAAACCACGAACAACTGGAATCTCCTCCAAGCGCGGTACACTAACAACGGTCCCAACCACCGAGACCAAACAAGCAAAACAATCCGAAAGAAACAGCTTCTGAGCACATACCACAGAGATAACAGGTGAATCCTGACATAGATCGGCATACATGCTTCCGGGCTGAACGTCATCCCTGATGAATTCCAAGCGCTTCCCTTTGCACTGATTACTGCATCATACCTAGAAAGCCAGTCCATGCCCAAAATAACATCGAAGTCCTCCAGATCAATCATCTTCAGGTCTGCCTTCGCAAGGAAGTCCCCCAACAAAACAGGGCAATCTAACATGCCCAAATTTGACAACACAGATTCACCAGAGGGGAACTTCGCACGGAAGGTATCCCGAACTCGATCTAAAGTCAACCGATGTCGCTCCACAAAGTCTCTAGCCACGAACAAGTGGGTAGCGCCGGAGTCAAACAAAACACGCGCCTAGCGGTTTTTCACCTTAAATTTCCCTATAGGAGCATATAAAACTAAGGAACTACCACAATAATACTGCAAACATTCTAGCAAAACAAGAACAAAACCTTCAGGCTGGAAAGACAACTAACCTGAGATGACCTGAGTCGAAGCTTGAGCCTCCTCGGAAGAGATAACGTTCGGCTTTATCTTTCCCTTGACCACACGCTGAGGTGGAGGTAATACCTATAGTGGAACTACATGAAGAACAGGCTGGACCAGAGGACACCTAGACTTGATGTGTCCCTTCTGCCCACACTGAAAGCAGACTTTATCCTTTGACCAGCACTAGACAGCATCATGCCCGGGTCGCTTGCAAACAGAACAGGAGACATCTCTCCTAGGAGCACCATGAATCGCATGAACCTGCTCCTTCCTCTGAGCTGCTGTCTTCTAGAAACATCTCTCGACAGGGTGGCCTGACCGGCCACAGAAGCTGCACACCACTTTGCTCTTCTTTCCCTAAGCTGCACCGGGTACCTGGGGTTTCTTCTCCTCCACAGACTTCCTCTTGTCCTACCTCATTTGCTGGCCTCTGCTCTTCACGGTCTCAATAGCCTCCACCTTCAGAGTAGCCTCCACTACTCCTGCATAAGTCTCTGACCCATAAGCACTGGTCAACTGCTGCACCTCGCTCCTCAAACCATCGAGAAATCTCTTAACTCGATCAGCATCAATGCTGACCAATCTAGGGGCAAAACGGCTCAACTTGCTTAACTCTATCTCATACTCACCCATCGTGAGTTGCCTTTGCTTCAGATGGAGGAAGTCGTTCATAAGGCGGTCACGCTCGACCGAGGGTAAGAACTTCCTCAACAACATCTCCTTGAACACCTCCCAAAAGCATCCAGCTACCAAGCTCTCCTTCTCTCTCAGCCACCAACTCTTAGCCAAACCTTTAAGCTGATAGGCGGCTATCATCACCCTCCGATCATCTGCAATCCCTGAGTATGAGAACATCTCTTCCATGGAGATCAACCAATCGTCTATCACCATGAAATCTGCCTTCCCGTCATAAGTGGGAGGGCTCAGCCTCTGGAACTGCGAGATGAAGGCCATCTCTGCTAGCACCACCATTAGAGGTCTTAAGGGTGTAGGAGGAGGAGGGACAGCTAACCCCCCTGCACGACCATGCACTCCTTGAGTCTAACCTGCCACAACCGCCACCAGGGACTGAATCTAGACCTGCATCTCTACCATCTGCCTGCTCTTGGCATCGCTACTCTGCCGCAGGCTCTCGATCACCGCGTCATTCTGAGCTCTAGATGAATCACCCTTAGACAGGGGAGTCGATCTAGTCGAAGGACGTCTCGCCATCCTAAAATCATTGCAACACTAGTTAGATCCTAATACAACGGCTAGAACCAACTACAAGTACAAACAATACATATATAGATATAAACTTAAAGCTTCTAAACTTGCTCTGAGAGTTTTTCTTTTTACAAAAATTGATGTTATGCCCTAACCTAGGATGGTTAACCACCACCATGATAATTCATTGGCCTAGATCGGGAATGCATGAATTTGTATTACTTTTTACTTGAAAGCTTATGTGTGTACATATGTCATCCTGCAAGTCTTTAGCTTGGCACGTTGTGCTTATGTAATGTTATGCCATGCATGTTTGTGCTATGCATTCTAAAAAGGCCCTAATGCATGTTATGAGCGGCGTACATATGAAAATGTTATGCATCCCATACTACATAGCATTCTCATGTAACGAAAAAGAAAACGAGCTATTCGCAATCATGTGGTGAGGTTATGCATCCCATACTACATAACCCTCACATGTTTCCCCTATGGTGGATCCATATAAGAACACATATTATGCATCCCATACTACATAATATGCCCTGTATACTTCATGTTATGCTATGAGTGTAGTGTTTGTGCTTTTTCCAAGACGTGCTGATGACATATCGGTGTGTGAATGACATGATGTTGAACTACTAAAGCAATCAAAGAAAGGTTGCCCGACTAACTTGTCAAGCAACCTCCCTCTGATACCAAGTATCACAACCCGCATTTTCTCCAAATTTAGGAATTATCAGAGTATGAGAAAACACGCGTCATGATGCCACGTCAATCAGGGGATAACTGCTGACGCTCAGGCAAAACCATCTACTTTACTTTATGAAAGAAATTCATGAGTTTAATGATTAGAAAATCAGTTATAATTTAGAGGCCGTATCCCTCGGCTCGGTGGATTACCTAGTCAACAGTTTAAAACTATACTTATGCGCTGCGGAAAAATACTTTATTCAGGTTTGACATCCAAAGGAGTGCATAAGAGCCCCATGAGGACCACTTATGCTATGCAAGATTCTACATTTAATTTATACTATATATAAGAAAACGATCTTTATACGTTGTTGGGAAAATTGTGATTGATTTTTACAAAACATGCTGATCATGAGCTATACTTATATTAATAATTGTAGTTTTAAAAATAACTAGCAAACTAGCATAAATCCTCATCAGAGCAAGTAGACTATCTCCAGAAAATGGTAGCAGCAAAAGTAATATATCTAGTACAAAGGTAAAAAACTACCAGTGGGCGCCAACAACCTGACATGAACCCACCGGCAAACATGTATGTCTGTAAGAAAAAGTGCAGAAAACTACCTCACTAACAAAATCCAGAAGGATCTCCAAAGTCCAAGAGACCACCAGCAACACCCCAGCAACCTAGCCACCAAACTGGCTACTGCTCAGAACCTGAGGCATTCAAAAGAAAAGAATACCTCAGCAAGCAAAACAAGGAAAAACTGCACGAAAGTGTCAACCACATGATAAATGAAAGAGGAAAAAAACAAAGCAGTAAAAGTTCACAACTGCCCAAGGCAAAACAAAAAGAAATGCACCAGGTGCGAGGAAACAGTATCAACCCTGCACAAAAACTATTTCCTGCAGAGTCTACTAAGCTGCCAAGAGCCCAAAATGCTGCAATCTACCAAGGAAGAAACGTCTAACATCCTAAGCTGTGGGAGATGGTAATAGCAAAATAAACAACATGGATCCGGTTTGATGGCAAACTCAGTCCCCCAACCACCATTTCCAAGCCAACAAGCTCAAGGGTCTACATGTGAAAGCACTAGGGACCTCCCACCCCCTTGCCCAGCCCGTACCTGGAGCAAGATAAAAGAAAAAGGGTGGTCATGGCTAAATTACACAATACCTCCCCTCTTAAGAGCTCCAAACCACCACTACTAACCACGACCCACGATTCGGCCTTTAGGAAAAAAAACATAGCCCACAAGGAACCTCAAAGAAAATCAAGGAATTCACTCGGGAACAAAAGTCGAGGTAGTGAAAAAGTGTTGAAAAGGCTCAACACGGCTTAGAGTTGAGTGGGACCACTCAACGCCTAACAAGACCTTGGCGTTGAGTGATTCAGCCTCACTCAGCGCTAGAAAATCCATGGCGTTGAGTGAGGTTCACTCACTAACCTCCCTCTAGAAGAACAACCCTGACGTTGAGTGAGCTATCCTCACTCAATGCCAAAACAGGCATTGCGTTGAGTGAGGTTCACTCACTCAACGCCTCCCGTAAGGATACTCTGGCATTGAGTGAGCTAGCCTCGCTCAATGCCAAAACAGCCATGGCGTTGAGTGAGGCACACTCACTCAATGCCCTGGTACTTAACAATAAACAGAGAAAGTGGCATTGAGTGAGATGGCCTCACTCAACGCCAAAACAGCAATGGAGTTGAGTGAAGATCACTCACTCAATGCCCTTACACTTAGCTACAAAAGAAAACTATGGCGTTGAGTGATTCCACCTCACTCAACGCCAAAATAGCAATGGCGTTGAGTGAGGTTCACTCACTCAACACCCTGGCACTTAGCCGCAACAAGGCAAATCTGCGGCGTTGAGTGAGATGACCTCACTCAACGCCAAAACAACAATGGCGTTGAGTGAGGTCGTCTCACTCAACGCTAGAAGTTCTGGCCGCGAAGAAGGGCCGTGGCGTTGAGTGAGTCTACCTCACTCAACGCTAAAGCAGAAATGGCGTTGAGTGAGGTACACTCACTCAACGCCACGGGACTTGGCCGTAAACTTGCCTTCGGCGTTGAGTGAGGCCACCTCACTCAACGCTAAACCATAAATGGCATTGAGTGAGGTCAACTCACTCAACGCCAAAGTACATAGCCTCAGAAAAGGCTATGGCGTTGAGTGAGCACACCTCACTTAACGCCAAAGTACTTGGCTGCACAGAAGCGACGTCATTGAGTGAGTCCACCTCACTCAACGCCAAAGCCGAAATGGCGTTGAGTGAGGTCGACCCACTCAACACAAAAACACTTAGCTTCTCAGGAAAACTGCAGCGTTCAGTGAGCTTGCCTCACTCAATGCCAAAACGGAAATGGCGTTGAGTGAGGTCGACTCACTCAACGCCAAAGTACTTAGCCGCTAGCAGGGGCTGCGGTGTTGAGTGAGTCCACCTCACTCAATGCCCTAGTACTTAGCAAAATTTTGACTGGCTACAGCTGCGGCGTTGAGTGTTTGCACCACACTCAACGCCAAACGCACAAAGGCTTGAAGTGTGTGCACCACACTCAACGCCAGCCAGACAGAATAAAAAAAATAGGCACTTTCCAACAAACACAGCAGGCACCCCCTCCTCTCTCTCTCTCTCTCTCTCTCTCGGCTTCACCCGCAAGCCACCAACCAGACAGCAATCTGGAGTTTAACTGATGGCATTAAGCCGGTGGGTTGAGCACCAACAGCACAAAGAAGGGGGGCTCATAGGAGAATCTAAGCCCTAAATTCAGCAAGATAAAAGAGAACATGCTTGGCTTTTACCCTATGGCTGTAAGACCCCCCTCCCGGAACACAACACACGGCACGAGGGGAGTCTTATGCCCGAAATAGCTGCCTTGCGGTAGCACTAACACACGGGTTAGCCTTTACCATAAGACGCCTATTCCGCCGGCTACAATCCATATCACATAAACTATGCCAACCCAACCATAACAGAAAAGTAAAGCAGTTCAACAAATATCTATAATATATGACAGCAAGTATAATTAATCAGAATAGTAACTTAACTTATAAGAGTGCCCATACAAACTTATAAGTTAAGGATCGGCTTAACAGTAAAGTAACTCATCGTATAAGAGTGCCCATACAAACTTATACGATGAGGATCTTGTGTATGCAATGAATGACATGATATGAATGTTATGCTATGACCGAATCATGCGCACGCACATGCAAGTTGTTATGTCGACACAGACTTGAAGTTCCCACTTTTCGAGCAGGTAGCTAACCTCTCAGGCGTCGTCCGTCGTGGCCAGATGGCGACAGTGGAGCGGGCGTCTCCACTACTAGGTGGTATCACACTACCTATCCTAGGCCCCCGTACGCCTCAACGCTAAAAACACAACAGCGGAGCTCACATGCGTACTACGGCTCAGAAGGGGTCTTGGGTAGATGTGAACCAAGAACACAGCCCAACCTGGCCTTTGATTTCGAACCGGATGGAACCTCGGAAACGCACGAGGTGCAAGCCCAACCGTTCTCTTGGCGCGGAGGAGATCTCGGGTTATGGACACCAAGTATCTAACCCTACCGCCCAAGGTCTACCCGTTGGCTCCCATCGGTGTGACGACTGGCGAACCCGTAGACCTGCCACAGTCATTATCTCAATATCGCGACACGATGAATCGTCGCACATCACTTGCCCCAAAACAACTCACTCGATGCTACCCGTAGGGAGGCTACAACTCTAAGCATCGGTTGTTAATAAACCCCTTGGGCTCGGATTACGGTTACAAAATACTCTTCACATAGTGTTCATCATATTCACGCCCACCTATTCAATGAATTCACCTCAACACTACGCATAATAGATATGTTCAACACCAAACTGTATAAATATATTCTATACCAATCTCAACTCTTAATATCTAGCCTTCCCATCCAATCCATTTCTCTACCATTACATGGTTATTCCTTATTACACAACCAAATGAGTAACCATGCTAAATTACAGTAACTACAGCATTATAAATATATGGGAGCAAGATAACAAATGAGCAAATCACAACCATTGCAAGAGTGCTAACATTATAAGTTAACAAGTGCATTAACATAGGATAGCCCGATACTAAAACTGGGATTCCCGGAGCTACAGGAATCCGATCACAATGCTCAACCCCTCGTTGGAAAGGTATTCGCGAGGGCTACGACTTTCGTGTTGAGTCGATCGCCCAGATCTGGTCGCAACATACCAGAAATTCAACTCGAATACGTACAGGAAACAGTTTCCTGTACAGGATTTTCCCGAACGCAGCGGACTCGAACCAGCTTTCCCGTGGCTACGGGTATCGCATGGAAACGTGAAACCACTCGTTGGAAAGGTAATTTCAAGGGCTACGACTTTCGTGTTGAGTCGATCACCCAGATCTGGCCAGAACACCTCTGAAATTGGCCACGAAGGTCGTCGCGTGCAGAAATCAGATTTCTGCACGCATCTTAAGGCGAGATGAACGGCATCCGTTCATCTTCTTCCTTGCAACGACCTCGCATAAACTTCTCCAGAAATCACAACCAACCTTATTTCTCCTTTCAAAGCCAAACCCTCACGAAAACCCCTCTCATCTCCACTTTGAATGATGAGAAGGTTGAGGGAGACTAAGCCTAGAAAACCTAGGCATGGCTTATCCTAAGAACTCTCCTCCTCACCATCAAGACTCTATGGAGTCGATGTCTCTCCTAAAATAACTACAGATCTAGCACCAAGGGAGAGGGGAGAAAGCTCACCTCAAGTCCAGCGGTACCACCATGGCCTGCCATGAGCCTCGCACTCCTTCGTAGCGGCATTTCGTTTCCGCCAAGGATGGCCCGGCAATCTTCTTCCAAGGATGGCTCCGGCAAGCCTCTTCCTCCTCCAGCCAAGAGAACTCTCTCAGAAATTTCGGGGCAGAAGAAAGGGGATGAAATGCTAGGGTTTCACATCTTTTTCGTTTTTATACACCGCAGACACGGGTAGGCACACGGCTGTGTTCCTACCCGTGTTCAGGTGACACGGCCGTGTCGCCTACCGTGTTTAGGGCCGTGTTCATCCCAGAATATTTTTCTGCCGTGTCGGTGTTGCGGCACACGGGTAGAGACACGGCCGTGTCTCGACCCGTGTCCTCAGCACACGGGTAGGGACACGCCCGTGTCCCAATACCCGTGTACCTCTCTGACTGGTAAGCCTAATCTTGGCATGAGGCACACGGGTATGGACACGGCCGTGTCCATACCCGTGTCGGCCAAAATTACCGTTTTGCCTTGTTTTCCTCATTTCCCGTACATTCGCACCTGTTCACCCACACCCCCATTGGGCTCACCACAGCCCCCTAGACATAAATACGCAATCAAGGGGCCTAGCGCGAATTGGGACTTTACAAATCCTATAAACAAAATAAAAGATTTCGTTCCCGAAATCAGGGTAAGGCTATGGGAGTGAAACACATAAAAGGGAACTATGCTTTCAAGTAAAATTTTTACCGGGGGTAAATAATTCCGGGTAGCGCCCTTGCATCAAATCCTTTGGCTCCCATGTGAACTCCTCCTTCCCATGATTAGACCATAGCACTTTCACCAAGGGAACACTTTTGCGGCGCAAGGTACTTGTCTCGTTATCAACGATCCGCACTGGCTCCAGTCGCACAGACCTATTAGACGCCACGGCACCATCCGCCGTGGGGATATACTGTTCAGGCCGCAACAAAGCCTTCCGAAGCGACGATACATGGAACACGTCGTGAAGGTTCTCCAGCTCCGGTGGTAACTCCAATCAATAGGCCCGAGGGCCAATCCTTTCCACTACGACATAGGGCCCGACATACCTTGGGCTGAGCTTCTTGACTCCACGTACCCGCGACACTCCGTGCATCGGTCGAATCTTCAGGAACACCTTATCACCCACTTGAAACTCCACCATACGGTGCCTTGCGTTGTAATATTTCGCCTGTCGGCTTTGAGCCTCTAGCATTCGATCCCGGATCAACCTAACCACCGCGTCCGTGTCATCAATATACTCATTTCCCAATGTCTTCGGATCTTCGTCTTGCACCCAGGACAAGGGTGTTCTACACCTCCTTCCATACAAAGCTTCATGAGGTGCCATTCCAATACTGGCTTGATGACTGTTATTATAAGAGAACTCCACGAGAGGTAAGAGTCTCTCCCATGGTTCTCCTTTATCTAGCACACACAACCTCAGAAGGTCCTCTAATGTTCGGATGGTTCGTTCAGATTGCCCGTCCGTTTGTGGGTGAAAGGCTGTGCTAAAGGCGAGGCGCGAGCCCAAATAAGCCTGTACAGCCCTCCATTCTCTTGAAGTAAACCGACCATCCCGATCGGAGACGATCGTCTTCGGCACACCATGGTACCGCACAAATTGCTCCACAAAGAGACGCACTAGGACGCCCACCTGCGCCTCCTTCTTCATTGGGATAAATCGGGCTACCTTGGTCAACCGGTCAACTATCACCCACACAGAATCATTCCCCGAGCGCGAGCGAGGTAACCCGTGGACGAAGTCCATGGAGATGTCCTCAAATTTCCATTCGGGGATGGGCAACGACTGTAGCATTCCACCAGGGCTTCTGCACTCCGCCTTCACCATTTGGCAGGCCACACAATGAGTAACAAAGTACTTGACATCCCTCTTCATGCCCGACCAACACATTGTCTTTCTCAAATCGGTGTACATCTTCGCGATCCCCGGGTGCACCGAGTACTTGGAGCAATGGGCCTCCTTTAGAATATCCTCCCGAATGTTGTCACCTTCGGGGATGTAAAGCCGGCCACGAAAATGGATGAGGCCGTCTTTTAGGGAGTATTCTTCCGTAGTCCCATCCTCCATTGACTTGAAAGCCGGGGTTAAAGCCGCATCCTTCTTTTGTTCCGTCCGGATCCGGTCTCGTATGTTGCAAACTACACTCATCGCGGCCAAATATTCTGTATACTCTTCCGATTGATTCTTAAAGATCAAAGTGATTTCCATCTCTTGCAGTGTCTGGATTAACTCCATCCTCATCAAGCGGGATTCCGTGCTCGTTCCCGGTGCTTTTCGGCTCAAGGCATCAGCTACGGAATTAACCTTCCCGGGGTGGTAGTTCAAGGTGAATTCATAGTCGCACAAGAACTCCAACCACCGCCGCTGTCTCAAGTTTAACTCCTTTTGGGTGTGAACGTACTTCAGGTTTTTGTGATCCGAGTAGATCTCGCAGTGGACGCCATATAAATAATGTCTCCAAATCTTCAAGGCGAATACCACCGCTCCCAACTCTAGATCATGCACCGGGTAGCTGGCTTCATGCTTCTTCAACTGTCTTGAAGCATAAGCGATCACATGCCCATTCTGCATCAACACAGCTCCCATCCCTTGATACGACGCGTCCGTGTAAACTTGAAAGCCCTCCTTCCCAGATGGAAGAGCTAGGATGGGTGCAGTCGTCAATCTGTCCTTCAACTCTTGGAATGCAGCTTCGCACTGGGGTGTCCATTCAAACGGCACACCCTTCTTGGTCAGCGTAGTAAGGGGAAGGGCGATCTTCGAGAAGCCTTTCACGAACTTGCGATAGTACCCGACAAGTCCAAGAAAGCTCCGTATGTCGGCCGCTGACTTCAATGACGACCACTCCTTCACGTCCCGCACCTTGGCCGGATCTACTGCTAGCCCCGCCCCACTAATCACATGGCCCAAGAACGCGACCTCTTGAAGCCAAAACTCGCATTTGCTGAACTTGGCAAACAAAGTGTGCTCCTTTAGCTTCCTCAGCACTAAAGTTAGATGTTCGGCGTGTTCTGCTTCAGTCTTGGAGTAGACTAGGATATCATCGATGAACACGATGACAAAGATGTCCAAATAAGGGCTGAACACCTTGTTCATCAAGCTCATAAAGGCGGAAGGGGCATTTGTGAGCCCAAACGGCATCACGGTGAATTCATACAAACCATATCTCGAACTGAACGCCATCTTCTGAATGTCATCTTCTTATATCCTCAGCTGATAATATCCCGAACGCAGATCTAACTTGGAGAACCAATACGATCCCACCAATTGATCAAATAATTCATCAATGCGCGGTAGGGGATAGGTGTTCCGCACCGTTAACCGGTTCAACTCTCGATAATCAATACATAACCGCAGGGTGCCATCCTTCTTTTTGACGAACAAAACGGGCGCTCCCCAAGGCGACGAGCTTGGGCGAACGAACCCTGCTTCCACCAATTCCTAAAGCTGGACTCTAAACTCTGCAAGTTCCTTCGGAGCCATTCGGTATGGAGCTCGCGAGACGGGCTTGGCACCCGGAATTAGCTTGATTTGGAAGTCCACTTCCCTATGCGGGGGTAGTCCCGGCAATTTCTCGGGAAATACCTCGGGAAATTCTCGCACCACCCGCACATCCTTGACCTCTAATGTCAATTTCTTCAACTCGAAGCAAATTACGTAAACCTCGTCCCCTTCCATATGAGATTTCATAACTTGGATTGAAGATAATAATTTACGGGGTGCGAATTTAATACCTTGGAAGATGACTTCCGAGTCTCCATGCCTCAACATAACTTGCTTCTCCGCACAATTGATCCTGGCGTGGTGCCAGTTCAACCACTTCATGCCCAGGATGAGATCGAACTCCGGGATTCTTAACACTGTAGCCGGAGTTTCAAAGAACTTTCCTCCAATAAGGGTGTCGAAGTCGCAACTTGCTGACGACGTCATCTCAGAGCCGTCCGGAAGGCGCACCCTTTGAGTAATGCCCGTGAAGTGTTACACTCCCTCCAAGTCCTTCACGAAGTCCGCCGAAATGAACGAGTGAGACGCACCCGTGTCAAATAACGTATAGGCGGGGCTCCCGCTAACCATGACAGTGCCTAGGTTCCAAAAAGGGTAATCACTATCCAGAATTGCGCGTATCATTTGTATCGGAAATCTAACAAGTCATATAATATTAATAAATTTTTGCACGTACCGGTGATGAATTCCTGCGGATTTCTCTCCTGAGTCATATCCAATGCGAATACATGCTCCCGTGCATGTCCTTGATTTCTCCCTGGTGGTCCTCTTCCTCGGCCACGCATGTGCCCTCGCCCCCGTGGAGCTACTGGAGGGGGAGCAATAGTAGCATCCCCGATTAGTCGCGGGCAAACTCGTCGGACATGTCCCGGTTGGTTGCACTCAAAGCATATCACCTCACGTCGGCCCCCAGGTTGTTGATAATGTTGCTGCTGCGGTGGTGGAGGTAAAGCTGGTGGTTGCGGAATTGGGTACTCCACCCGATAGTTCCGGTTGACCCACCGACCGCCTCTGTGGTTTCCCCTTCCTCTGCCATGATCATTCCGCCTTCTATTACTAGGGCCGACTTCAATTACTCCTTCCGCAGGTCTCTTGCCACATCCCATGTGGTCCGCCTCCAGTCTCTTTGCCATGTCGATGATTTCTGCCAGGCTTGCATCGGCTATAAACAAAAGGGCCTACCTCAGGGGGTCCCTCAACCCTTTGTAGAAGCGCTTCGCGTAGCCTCTATCGTCCAAATCATAGGAATCGGCAAACCTAGCGAGGTGTTGGAACTCCCTCTGGTACTCCGTTACCGATTTTGATCCCTGCTTCAGCTGCAGAAATCTTTCTTCAAGTTCATCCCGAGCAGAAGAAGGGATGAAGTGATCCAGAAAAGCCTCGGTGAACTCGTTCCAACTGATGTCCGTGTACAACCGCCCTTGGAAGGTGGAGCCCATGAGGGACTTCCACCACCTTTTGGCGTGCTGCTCTAGCAGCGTCACTACCAATGTCACCGCCATGCTGTTCGGACATCTTATGCCAGCCATCAATTCCTGCACGGTATCAAGCCATTCCTCGGTGCGCACCGGCGATTCTGTCCCAAGATAGGAAGGAGGGGACAGGGCACGGAAGGTGCTCAACCAGTTGGAGCCTGGCGCTTGTTGTTGCACTGGAGCTTGCTGGGCTTTAAATGCATCCAATATGGCTGACAGCGTTTGTCCCAGTTCCGACTGCTGGAATTGTGAAGGGACGGAAGGGGTAGGAGTGCCCCCAACCGGCTCCACCTGCGCTGGGACCTATACGCAAGGTACAAACTAGGGTCAAGTTGGCTAAAACTAATGTCAAAGTTGGACAACTTAGTGTGAATTACATATGGGCACACTACTGCTTCCGCTAATTCGGTTTGTCCCCAAACTGACTAATCGAACGGGAGTGGCCCATTGTTACCTGACTGCTCTAGTTGAAGATCGACTAAGTCTGATACCATTTGTAAGACCCCCCTCCCGGAACACAACACACGGCACGAGGGGAGTCTTATGCCCGAAATAGCTGCCTTGCGGTAGCACTAACACACGGGTTAGCCTTTACCATAAGACGCCTATTCCGTCGGCTACAATCCATATCACATAAACTATGCCAACCCAACCATAACAGAAAAGTAAAGCAGTTCAACAAATATCTATAATATATGACAGCAGGTATAATTAATCAGAATAGTAACTTAACTTATAAGAGTGCCCATACAAACTTATAAGTTAAGGATCGGCTTAACAGTAAAGTAACTCATCGTATAAGAGTGCCCATACAAACTTATACGATGAGGATCTTGTGTATGCAATGAATGACATGATCTGAATGTTATGCTATGACCGAATCATGCGCACGCACATGCAAGTTGCTATGTCGACACAGACTTGAAGTTCCCACTTTTCGAGCAGGTAGCTAACCTCTCAGGCGTCGTCCGTCGTGGCCAGACGGCGACAGTGGAGCGGGCGTCTCCACTACTAGGTGGTATCACACTACCTATCCTAGGCCCCCGTATGCCTCAACGCTAAAAACACAACAACGGAGCTCACATGCATACTACGGCTCAGAAGGGGTCTTGGGTAGATGTGCACCAAGAACACAGCCCAACCTGGCCTTTGATTTCGAACCGGATGGAACCTCGGAAACGCACGAGGTGCAAGCCCAACCGTTCTCATGGCGCGGAGGAGATCTCGGGTTATGGACACCAAGTATCTAACCCTACCGCCCAAGGTCTACCCGTTGGCTCCCATCGGTGTGACGACTGGCGAACCCATAGACCTGCCACAGTCATTATCTCAATATCGCGACACGATGAATCGTCGCACATCACATGCCCCAAAAAAACTCACTCGATGCTACCCGTAGGGAGGCTACAACTCTAAGCATCGGTTGTTAATAAACCCCTTGGGCTCGGATTACGGTTACAAAATACTCTTCACATAGTGTTCATCATATTCACGCCCACCTATTCAATGAATTCACCTCAACACTACGCATAATAGATATGTTCAACACTAAACTGTATAAATATATTCTATACCAATCTCAACTCTTAATATCTAGCCTTCCCATCCAATCCATTTCTCTACCATTACATGGTTATTCCTTATTACACAACCAAAAGAGTAACCATGCCAAATTACAGTAACTACAGCATTATAAATATATGGGAGCAAGATAACAAATGAGCAAATCACAACCATTGCAAGAGTGCTAACATAATAAGTTAACAAGTGCATTAACATAGGATAGCCTGATACTAAAACTGGGATTCCCGGAGCTACAGGAATCCGATCACAATGCTCAACCCCTCGTTGGAAAGGTATTCGCGAGGGCTACGACTTTTGTGTTGAGTCAATCGCCCAGATCTGGTCGCAACATACCAGAAATTCAACTTGAATACGTACAGGAAACAGTTTCCTGTACAGGATTTTCCCGAACGCAGCGGACTCGAACCAGCTTTCCCGTGGCTACGGGTATCGCATGGAAACGTGCAACCACTCGTTCGAAAAGTAATTTCAAGGGCTACGACTTTCGTGTTGAGTCGATCACCCAGATCTGGCCAGAACACCTCTGAAATTGGCCACGAAGGTCGCCGCGTGCAGAAATCAGATTTCTACACGCATCTTAAGGCGAGATGAACGGCATCCGTTCATCTTCTTCCTTGCAACGACCTCGCATAAACTTCTCCAGAAATCATAACCAACCTTATTTCTCCTTTCAAAGCCAAACCCTCACGAAAACCCCTCTCATCTCCACTTTGAATGATGAGTGGGTTGAGGGAGACTAAGCCTAGAAAACCTAGGCATGGCTTATCCTAAGAACTCTCCTCCTCACCATCAAGACTCTATGGAGTCGATGTCTCTCCTAAAATAACTATAGATCTAGCACCAAGGGAGAGGGGAGAAAGCTCACCTCAAGTCCAGCGGTACCACCATGGCAGGCCATGAGCCTCGCACTCCTTCGTAGCGGCATTTCGTTTCTGCCAAGGATGGCCCGGCAATCTTCTTCCAAGGATGGCTCCGACAAGCCTCTTCCTCCTCCAGCCAAGAGAACTCTCTCAGAAATTTCGGGGCAGAAGAAAGGGGATGAAATGCTAGGGTTTCACATCTTTTTCGTTTTTATACACCGCAGACACGGGTAGGCACACGGTCGTGTTCCTACCCGTGTTCAGGTGACACGGCCGTGTCGCCTGCCGTGTTTAGGGTCGTGTTCACCCCAGAATATTTTTCTGCCGTGTCGGGGTTGCGGAACACGGGTAGAGACACGGCCGTGTCTCGACCCGTGTCCTCAGCACACGGGTAGGGACACGCCCGTGTCCCAATACCCGTGTACCTCTCTGACTGGTAAGCCTAATCTTGGCATGAGGCACACGGGTATGGACACGGCCGTGTCCATACCCGTGTCGGCCAAAATTACCGTTTTGCCTTGTTTTCCTCATTTCCCGTACATTCGCACCTGTTCACCCACACCCCCATTGGGCTCACCATAGCCCCCTAGACATAAATACGCAATCAAGGGGCCTAGCGCGAATTGGGACGTTACAATGGCTAACCGGGAATTTTCAAAATTTCAAGAGAACAATAATGGAAAGGGCAAGAATACCACTTGCCTCGATTTCCGGTGAAGATTGGACGGCTTTCCCTCCTCTTTATTTGTCACTAGCAGCAGCAGCACCTAAAAGCACACTCCCGTACTTTAATGGCGGAAAACCACAAGACCGAAATCCCAAATCTCCTAAAACCCCACGAAAATCGAATTTCTTACCGTCGAAACATAGATCTGAGCGAGAGCAAGACAACGCCACTTTCAGAATCGAAATCCGTCCACGAACACTCCCGGAATCACCGTCCGAAAGCTAGGGCTATCCGCCGTTCCACCTCTGTTTTCTTCGAATAGGAGCAGACGGTTTTCTTCTTTTGATCTCGGGAAGAAGGAAGAAAGATAAGTGGACCCGCCACTTCTTAATAAAGCCTTTATAAAATATTAGACACGTCGGTTCAGCAAAACCGAAACCCAACCGCCGGCTCTCTTATTTCAAATAAGAGAATTTCTACTAGGCTTTTCTAATGGCACACCCAAAATGGCACGAAAACCAAACTACCTCGGAATTCAATGAAATTCGCACCGTAGCTAAATACCCATGCTACGAACACAACGGCGAAGTTGAAATTAACTTTCAACGAACAAAACTTTAGTTTTACCCCCCTAAAGCCAAAACATAAGCATCCCCCAAGAGGCCACACCGGGTCACCCAAAACGACTCGGCTTGCTAGGGATACCTTGCCCATCGGCTACAAAATAGGCCACTCAGTTCTAAGGAGCTAAACCACACTTCACAAATGGCACAAGACAAGAAAACGCGTCAACGTAACGCCAAACGAGAAAAAAATAGACGTAGAAAAATCGGGGGCGTTATAGTTGTAGTCACTGACTTTCAGGTACTGGGACTGGAGGGAAATAACTCAAGACCAATTTTGGGGGTTCCATTCCTGAAAGCCAGTGAGGCAACGCTATTCTTTAATGCTTGCAAAATTACCTTAGCTTCTAAGGATGAATTACCGTCTCCTCCATCACTTCCCTCTCTAGTCCCATGTAAATTTGAAAATCTGTGAAAAGTTAATGCTTTGCTATCTGAAAAATTATCTAGTCCTGATAAGGCTGATGCGGTACATAGAAAGCAATGTATAACTATGCAAGTGAAGAAGTTGCTGAAGCCCGCAGACATAAAATCAAGTTCGGAGCTGCTGAATGTAGAACGAGATAAAGTTAAGAAGGAATGCAGAATGGGCACGACTATCGAGAGCGTGCAAAAAGTCAATTTAAAAACTGCTATTGGACCGAGTAAATGTTGTAAAACTTTTAAGCAGGTTACGTGGGCTGATCTGCCACCCTTTGCGGGTGAGGAAAGGATGCCCTCGATTGTGGTTGGTGGTCTGGATGTTACAATATCGGGCGTGAAATTACCGCTCTAGCGCTCTCCTACTATTGAGCTGTGACGAAAGGAGTTGCTCTTGCTGTAACGACCCCATCCGTTAAATGACGTATAGTAGAAGGTCCGGCCGGGGCCCCACACTATATGCCACAAACAGACGGTGAGGTCACAGGATAATACCAAACCAAACACGAATCCTAACTCAGAGCATTCTAGCGGAAGCTTTAAGTAGTAATTTGAACTCTAACCAGAAATGTCCAATATATAAACCACCTTTATATATACCCACGGAATGTACACAAATACATAGAGTTTGGCCTTAAGGCCTTACAGTTCCTCTTTTCACAACGTATGGTTTACAAACCTCGGCGCGCAGGCCGGCCATACATGAGTAAAAACAAATAAGCAAAAACATTCGCTTAGCCTTCAAGGGCTAGCCGCAGCAGCAGCAGCAACAATAGTAGGGCTTCAACCCTTCACTTACCACTTGGCTCTCCAGCACCTGCAAGGGAACAATCCACCCAACCGGTGGCAAACAATGCAACGGTCAGCATTCAGCTGACCCAATTATAACAATCTTACCCCTTTCTCGGGGCATTAGCATTCTTTCCCTGCAAAGCATGGCAGCATCATATAGCAACTATGTGCGCGCAGACACATTCAAGCCATCACAACTATCGGCCACACGGCCCGACAGTCCGTGCACTAAGGGCACATTCTCGGTGTACCGGAATACCAGGGTCAACACCACCGTCTACACGGTATTTGATCATTCTAGTCTTTCCGGCGCGCGGGCCTAAGACTCTCATTAGGCGCTCCAACAAAACCTATAACCAGGCTTCCAAGTCGGACGGACCTAACGCAGGTACGGATCAGCCACCCCCCGTTGCTCAAGTCGCCGTGCCACCTCGAATACGGAAGTATCCATAGCTATTTATAGGCGCGGGTCGGTTTCACCTTTCCTGTTCGGCAATCTGCCTTTTCATCGAGTTGCAGCCCAACGGCTCAACCGCTCATAAAGTGGCAACGCACGGCCACAAGAGTTGCATCCAACCCTCTTCATTTCCTGGACATCATCCAGTACTTCCTGCTGCACCAAGCAACAGGTAGGCACAAGGCAACACAAGCCAATATCACGGAGCCTTCTCCGATATGCAAACAAGCATCACCAATCCAGACCATGTCCAGATGGGCTTCACACAGCATCCCTAGAGCCGTACTCCAATTCCGGCCTCTAATAAGGGGGACTTCACATATCTACCCCAAGGGACACCACAACCCACCGCACACTCGTGGGGAAGGGTTTTCCCTATGCAATGCAGAAAAGAAGGACTTCACATGTCCAAGAAGGGAGATCGTTACCCTTGTCAATCTCTTGGGAGCCATCGAAAACTAGCTGGTGAGAAAGAACCGCAGCAGCCTTGCCTTCACAACGTCGGCTTCGAATCACGAATCGGACCACGGGAACTCCGCCGGTGGCTTGATCTCCTCCTCCTTCTTCTTCCTCCTCTCTCTTTCTCTCTTCCTTAAGCACATGAAGAATGAATCTTCATCAGCCTTCACGAATTAAATCTAGCCAGGAAACCACCTGAGCCTTTGGATCAAAAGAGAGAAATCTGAACGGCCACGATTTGCCCAAAAAACCCAATTTTTGGCTGACACGGCCTGTGACACGCCCGTGTCACAGGCCGTGTACCCTAGCGGCACACACGGTATTCGTACCGACTGAGATTTACTAGAATACGGTCATCGACACACCCGTGTCGAACCGGACACGCCCGTGTCATGGCTTGGTTCAAGGCCGTGTAATCTTCTGACTCGGGCCACATTTTTATTTGCGTGACACGCCCGTGTCCTAGGCCGTGTACCCCCGACACGCCCTGGGACACGCCCGTGTCCCAGGCCGTGTAAAATGACCTGCACCTCAAACTTCATTTTGAGTCTTTTTGGGGTCTTTTTGGGGTGTTACACTTGCGCAAAGAGCAGAGTTTTGCTCACCGGCGCTGTAAGGAGGAGGGTAGGGGAAGGGGAGATTTATCTTCTTTGGGCCCTAAAGCTTTCACCTCTTCCTCATCCCGTGTATCGGGTGAGATTCATCACAAATCAGCATTTAGCTTAGAAGTGGAGGATCTCCGGAGCCATCTCCTTTGTCCTGCTGCTTCTGTTTATCGTTTTAATTAATGTTGTTTTCGATTTTGGATTAGTTTTCCTGTTGGCGTGGTATGCTTTTATGACTTGAACAATATTATATAACTTCTAATATAAGGATTTGGTCCACCTTAAGGACGGTAAAGAAAAGGGCTATTGGGAGACAACCCGAGTTTGCCGCCTTTAGCCTTTTTTTGAGGCTATTGCTTTCCTTTCTTTTCTTTATTTTCTTCTTTTTCCTCGTGCTGCCTATTATTTGCTTGGTTGGAGATGTGCTTCTTGCAAGTGATCTTGTCTAGGACGTGAGCTTATTGATCAAGTTTAACGTTAATCTTCTAGTATGCTCATCTTCGGAGCATTGGGTAACTTCTCCCTTTATCTCATTTTGATTTTAACTTCAACATATTGCTATGCTTCTTAGCTTAAGTCTGGGGGAGATATTTTCGATGTTACCTTTGCATATGCACTTCATTTGCATGCCAGTAGTTGTTTTTAATTTATTTGTTAGTTCATTACATTGCGCATCGTTGCACCCACATGAGTGTGTGCTTAGCTTTTTGTGCGCTGCGAGTCAAGCTTGCTTCTTTTGTTAGATTTGGGAAAATTGCCATGCTGACATAGCATTATGAGATGGAGTAAATTGTTGGCCTTATTGTGTTCCTAGTCAAGTGCTCCCATTTCATGTAGAAAGTGGAGTAGAATTTATTTTTCTGCATACTTTTAGTTTTATATTTTTCTAATTGCGTAAATACTTTTATTCAACTTAAAAATTGGTGAATCCAGTGCAAATCTGACGGTAGTTTAGGGATGTATGTAGATAGCCGTTAGATTTGTATTGCTCGAGTCGGAAGGGTGGATTGTCTTTCTCGTTGGCTAAGAACTTTCCCCAAGCTACTCTCGAAGCATTTGTGCATGGTTAGTTAAGCGTGAACATGATGTAGGCCATCATTTTGGCCAGGTTGAGCTTTGTACCCATTCCTAACGTCTTATCATTGTTAGCCCCATTGTGCCTACCCATCCTTTTGTTTCAACTCCACATTTTATTCACCAAAGCCTAGTAGCAAAACCTAGTTGCACGCCCAAATTGAGCTTTTCCATTTTTTGATTTATAGTTTCTGATTTCTAGTCACATGGTGAAGGATTGCCCTCGCTTGCGCGAGCCTTATCCCTATGGGTGTGTGCTTGCAGCAACCTCCCGTTCATAGAAGACTGCTGTAGATAGGCCTACCAGGATGTTGCCTGGCCCATACACTGACATGATGTACCTTACTCATTCTTTACCCGTTAAGATTACCAAAGAATCTCTCGCTACATACAGATCCTTCATGGGTCCCTCGATCTCTTTTTACGAGCTTCCCTTGAGTGATGATGATCCCTCTGGTGTTAGCTTGCGAGAATTGGATCTGGAACTTGTGGATGCTCCTAAATAGGGCGATGAGATTGTTCTGGTCATTGATGGGGTGGCGTCTGCGAATGATGTTGCGTTGGGGTCTGCTAATTCAGTGCTTGATTTAGAGAGCAGCCTTGCCCCTATGCAGTTTTTGCCGAATTTAGCTATTCCTTTTTCTTGTGAGTTGGCTGATGATGTAATATCTGTGGATGATTCAATGCCTGAGGATGCGCCGATGTGGGATTAGGAATATTTCCTAACTGATGTTGAGGGTTGCACCTCTTTATAGGACGAGGTCGTTCCTCTTACCACTGCGGACCTCGAATTGTCAGATTCCCCCTGATACGACTCATATGAAACCGACGATGATCGTTTCTTGGATCTCGCTGAGAGTCAAGCTGGAGTCACTCTCCCATTTTTTGATTATTTTAGTTCTTATTCTCTTTTATTTCGTGATCCATCTTCTATATCTGAGCCTGTGCGGGTGGAATCTCCATGGGTATGTGAGGTTGTAGATGCGCCTGGCTTTTTTGCCGTTGCCATCGTCTCTTACGAATCGGTGGTGGATGATACCTTGCTAGGCAAGGATATATTTTGCGGTAAGATGAGTGAGGACTAGTGCTCCTCCTCTCCTTACTTCTTATTTCCTCTGCCTGCGAGGAGCAGGTATGATTATTTAGGCAGAGGTGCAACTGCTCTATCTCCGTATCGGTACCCGTTATCAAACTGAATATTTGGACAGTTACCTATGCATTTCTGATTTCATAGGCCCATTAGCAAGAACTGTATAGAATCGAATAAGTCGTGCTGGGATGACAATAACCCCAGTAGTTATCTTACATTTTCTGTACTTTTATTTTCATGACTATTTTAGTTGTAGCATTTCCTTTTGTATATTTTTCTTTTGTTTTTGCGGAGCTCACACTTGCCGATATTCATGGTAAATATGTATTGGCGGGGTTGTGATTCTTCGTATGGCGTGCTTGCTTCAGGTTTTTCACGCGTCTTCTGGTATGCTCACTAGTTGAACATTGGGTAACCTCTTCCCTTAGCTCTTTCTGATTTAAATTTCAATATCATATGATGCGTAGCTTAGTTTAAGTCTTGGGGAGAGTAGTATTGTTACCTATTACACGCACACATTTCATGTGCATACTAGAAGCTTTTCTATTATTATTTTGATTAGTTCACTGCATCGCACACCACTGCACCCACATGAGCGCGTGCTTAGCTTTTTGCGTGCCGCGAGTTAAACTCATTTATTTTGTATGATTTGGAAAAATTATGGTGCTGCATAGGATTGTGATACAGAGTAAAATGTTGACTCCTGTAGTGCTCCTAGTCGAGTGCTCTCGTCTCGTGTAGAAATTTGAGTAGATTTAATTTTTCTGTATGTTTGTAGTTTTATATTTTTCTATTTGCGTAAAGACTTTTTATTCTACTCAAAAGTTGGTGAAGCCAGTGTGAATCGAACGGTAGTGTAGAAATGTGTGTAGCCATCACTAGACTCATTTTGCTCGAGTTGGAAGAAGGATTATCTTTCTCAATGGCTAAGAACATGCCCCAAGCTACTCTCGAAGCATTGGTGCATGGTTAGTCTAGCGTGAGCGTGATGTAGGCCATCATTTTGGCTCGGTTGAGCTTTTTCCCATTCCTGACGTCTTATCTGCTAGCCCCGTTGTGCCTACCCTTCTTTTGATTCAGCTCCACCATTATTTCACCAAAGCCTCATAGCCAATCCTAGTCGCACACCAAAGTCGAGCTTTAGTGTTTTACATTTTCATGTTGGGGTGTTGATGTGGTGATTTTTCATGTGAATATGTGGATGTGCTCTAAGGTTTATATTTGCTGAGATTGTGAAAATAAAATATGTAAAAAAAAATAGAGAAAAATATTTGGAAAAAAAGTGAAAAGAAAAAGTATAATTGAAAATCTTATTGGGGATGCGATTGTATTTGGAGTAGGCGGTGCACACACCCATATGTTAAAAGTTAAGTCTGGGGGTATGGTGTACTTGCATATATTGTGGTTAGCGGTTGGATTCATTCTGTTTATGATAACTCATTTGGGTTAGGTGCATATCCTTTCTATTTATCTTTGTTTACCCCTCTTTAACCCAAGCCCCATGATCCTCCTAAAGTCCTTCAGATTCACGCTTGAGTCGAACTAGTGCCGTGGAGAGAGTATGAACGGGCAAGCGTATGGTCCCCGACATTGGTGGATTCCTTTGGAAAAGATCCTGAGCCCTGGTCTTTGGCAAAGCTCACCTTAGTGGCCTGCCTACTTTCTTCCTACGCATGACCGGATGATTCACCGTGATTCTATTTTTGAGTAATAAAAAAATTTTTATACGCAATGTGAAAAGTCTAAACAATTTTACATACTTAAAAATTTCTTCTATTATATTTGTATGTGTACGAGCAGGCGACTTCACATGGTACTCTTTATTTCAATTTCTATTTTAGCTAGATCATTTTTCCTATCTGCATAGATTCTGTTTGCTCGGGACGCAGAAACAATTAAGTCTGGGGGTATGATGAGTCCAATGTTTATAGTATTTTTTGCACTCATCTGTGCTAGTTTTTACGCTCTTGCACTTTACTTTTAGTATGTTATCATTGTTATTTCTTTCATTCAGCTTTTCACGCTAAGTGCTTTGTTTTTGCCGATTGTGGTGTGCGCTTGCGCACTCTTGTGTTGAGGGTAAGTTCTGTGAGCTCCTCGCACTTGTTGCTTGATCTTTTTATTTATTTGGGACCTCTGGGGGATTTGCCTAAGTTGATTTTATTATTGTGTAGGTAGTCGAGATGTCCCGCAGCTCATTTTTCGTTATGTGTAAAACGCACGGTCACGCGCTTTTCTTCCCGCACGGTTCTAGTGCAATCGTGCGTTTCACACAACAATTCTATGGACTTCTGTTTCTACCCGTATATTTTGTTCCTGCACAGTTTCAGCTAAACCGTGCGATAAGGAATGGCACTGTCTGCACATTTTTCTCTGTTTTACTTTATTCTGGGGTAAATCATGCATTTCCTTCACGCACAGGCAAACGCTCCCGTACATGAGTAAAACGCACGGTTCCCCTGTTTCCCTAGATTTCCTTCATTCTGTGTTTACCCGTGCGATTTCCTGCACGCACGGGCGGAATCGCCCATGCACGAGTAAAATATACGGGTCAACGCTTCTTCCACGATCAAGATCTGTAAGTAAATAACGCACGGTTAGCGCACGATCATGCGCGGGACCGTGCGTGACCATTTTTCTGATCTTTTTCTATTTAAGCGCAGATTTTTCTCTAGATCGAGACATCACTTTTTCCACCCGCCATTTTTGTCCAGCTCTGAGGGTTCCGCCGCCCTACTTCCTGCTCACCATCGGAGAGGCTCCGGGCAAGCTTTCAACGCCATATTTTAGCCGGAGTTTCCTCTCGGCCTTCTCCTTCATCTTCTAAGCTCTATTTCAAGCTTCAACGCCATAGACATCAAGAAAAGGGAAGCTTGCAACCTTCTTCCGACTTGTGACATGAAGAAGACGGGTCCATTTGAGGGTAGTGATGGCCTTCTCTACCCGGACGTAGTTGAGGATAGAGCTTGGATCCGGATTGACAACCCGACATTTCCTTCAGCGAACCCTCGACGAGCCTTCAGATTCGGTCAATCTCTTGCCTCGTTCATCCTTTATTGTTGTATATGTATTGTTGAATATTTCTGTGTAGATGATGTGCACTTTGGTTGTTTATGTTTTGTGTTTCATGTCTATGTGATTCATATTACATTTTACCCATTAAGTTGCTTGAGTTGCGCCTTTATTTCCATCCACCATCCGTTTATTCTTGCGCACTAGCAATTTCTAGTGGTGTATGTAGCGAAGAGGTGTTTGCGACCCTCAAATTCTATTTCTTACGTTTGCCTACTCGTTCATCCACCTCACGATTTGGTGCATAGCAGCCCGACTAGTCTTCCATCCCGCCTGACGAAGCATCGCATAGTGGCGTTGCATAGGAGTAGTTGTTAGAGTTTTATTTCCTTTTCCGCAATTACCAAAACCCTCCTTAGTTAAATCCGACTTAAGGACTTCAATCTCAAGTCCTTCTCGAAATAAACTCCACCTTACTGTGTTCCTTGAGAGATCGATACTTGGTGAAATTAGCCCATTTTATATTACTTGTGCGACCGGTACACTTATCGTCACATTCACATCAAACTACATCAGTTCCTTTAGTATCTGAGTATAACAAAATTTGCCCAAAGGCTACACCACAGTGCTCAAACACACATCAGTCATCGATGGCAGCGAAGGTATCATCCTATTAGGCCTTGTCCCCCTGGCATGGCTGTCTTCCTGCATAACCTACTGCTACTCCATCCGCTGGGTTACCTCCTAAAATGGTAGACATAACAACTATTAGTCATAAAGACTAATTGGCTATCACATCCGCTTACCCCAGCGAATCTTAGGCATCGGGCGAGAGAAAGGAAAGAAGGTATAATATATATATAACTTGTGAGTACAAGCAAGTTGTATAATTCTATTCATCATTAGAGTAGCGATAGTAGTGTACAACGAGTAATAACATCTTTATACACTATCAACTTGTAATGGTAAGAGCAATCAACTAATACATATAATTCTACAATAGGAATGTAACTTAACTTATAAAAATGTCCATACAGATTTATAAGTTAAGGATCGCCTTAACTGAAAGTAACTCATCATATAAAAGTGCCCATACAAATTAATATGATAAGGATCTTATGCGGTGCAATGCAATATTATGATATGAATGCAACATAATGACTCACCCATGCACACACTCACGCGCACTTCTATGTCGACATAGTCCTTTAGTTCCCACTTTTTGAGTAGGTAGCTAAACTCTCAATCATCATCCATTATGGTCAAACGGTGACAGTAGGGCGGTTGTCTCCACTACTAGGCGGGCATCCACACTACTAAGTTAAGGCCTCCATATGCCTCAATGCTAAAAACACAATAGCGGAGCCTCTGCATACTATGTCTCAGAGCGGCCTCAAGTAGATGTGCACCAAGAATATAGCCCAAACTGGCCTATCTTTGTAGCACGGAAGGATCCTCTAGGAGCATTTCACCAAAGGACCAGGCCCAACCGTCCACTGGAATGGAAGGAGCATTGGGAATGAGCACAGAGGACCATGCCTAACCGCCCAAGGTCTATCTGCCAAATCCCATTGGTGTCACGACTTGTGAGCTCGTATACTTGCCACACTATCCTTAACCCGGGATTATGACACCGTGTGTCAACACAAACTGCATGTAAATTCATTGTGCCATACCATCAAACACCCAAGGGCTCCAACCGATTCCCTTCTCATCATTACCAATCCAATGTTCAAAAGCACTCAAGGGCTCCACACTGAGTCCCTTATTATCATTCTAGTCTAGTGCTCAAAAGAACTCAAGGCCTACCTAAGCATGGAAGACTAATCCTCTTAGTTATCAATCCCATCATATCTTTATTACCTGAGATAAGTGACTAACACATAACATGTCCGTGGGAATTTTCTCATCTGGCCCTTATTTTACAATTTTTCTTGCACCTGCATATCAAATCATACATCTTTCCCCAAACTATTTTTCATTAAACACTTAAGCTTTAACATGTTCAACATAACCTTGTAAGGAATAGATCACATATTCTTCTAGTAATTATTAATCACTACATCAATGTAGATTACACGTTCATGCGTAATGCATCACAAACTCTTCCAAAACTTATAATGTTCATCGCGTTGTTATTAAGTGTATCTTCACCGGATTTTATGAATACATTATTTGTACAACCAAGGTTCATCCAAAACCATTAGCTTATCATGGTTATATTTAATAAATTCACCCAATCCAAAATATCATTTGGCTACGATCTTCCTATTTAACCCCAAACATCCGGATGCATGTCTAACACATAACTTACATGGACAGCAAGTCTATTCCGGCCTTATATTAGTTTAAACAAATCACAACCTACTCATAGCAAATTACAGAACAACCACTTCAGCTGGACATTCCTGGGGCTACAGGACTTCCCAAACAATAGGAGACAATCCTTTGGAAAGCTTTTTTTTAGGGCTACAACATTTTGTGTTCAACCCAAGACCTAAAAGTGCTCAGATCATGGCTTAAATAGGGCATGAAGCTTGCTGCGCACAGAAAACAGATTTCAGCAAGAATCTTAAAGTCGAATGAACGACATCGGTTAGTCTTCTTCCTCTAGCAATTCATACAAAGTTACATTCAACTCTTCCTCCTACCTTATTCACCCTCAATAGACCACCATTATTCGCAAAACAAGGTCCATCCTTTTCATATTGAAGAGAGAAAAGGTTGAAGATAACAAAACCCTATGACAAAGGTCCTAGCGTGGTCTTTTCTTAGGAGATCTTCGTTTTGTACTAAAGCCAAGATCTCTTGAGCCGACATCTCTCCTACTTCATAACTAAAGATCTAGCGCCAAGGGAGGGGGTAGGAAGCTCACCTCATTTCAGGCCATTGATCTCCTTATCCTCCTTGGTGGCCTATTTGGTTTCCTCATCGGTATCATTCTTCACGGAGAGAGATAGTTCTTCCTCCAAAAAATCTAACTCCGGTAACTTCCTCATTTCCATCGGGGATGGCACAAGGTCGACTCGACAAAAGAACGGAGATGACTAGGGTTTTTGAGTATACCTTTTTATAAGGAAGTATTAGGGTTAGGGTTACTCTGCCACATATCATTTCCTCATTCGACCGGCCATCATTACATTAAATAAGCTTCCTTGAAAAGACCGGCCATAAATAGTCACTCAACACACATCCCGAGTCGGTTCAACCCATAAGCATAAACCAGCAAACACAACCTGGCCGAAGATCTGCTAAGTACATGCATTATATGAATCGAGCATCACTCGACACTTCGTCGAAAGGCATCGTAATCACTCGACATTTTTCAACGAATCCCACTTGCCAGAAAAATTTTAAGTACATGTTTCGTATGTGTTGATTATCACTAGAAACTTCATCGAAAGGCATCGTGATCACTCGACACTTCTCGACGAATTCCACTGACCTATTAGTTTCTAATGCTCCATTTATAGTGGTAATATGCTGATCGGGCCATAGTAGTGCTCTCTGAAGCGACGACACATGGAATATGTCATGCAAATCTTCCACATTAGGAGGTAGCTCCAGTCGAAAGGCCAAAGGGACAATCCTCTCCAATATAACAAAAGGCCCCACATACCTCGCACTGAGCCTCTTTATACTGCGCATACGTGACACTCCATGCATTGGTGTGATCTTTAAGAACACCTTATCACCCACTTGGAACTCCACCATCCGGTGCTTTGCATTATAGTACTTTTCCTGCCAACTCCGAGCCTCTAGCATGCGGTCTCATATCAATCTAACCATGACATCACTGTCATCTATATATTCCACTCTCAAAGTCTTTAGGTCTTCATCCTGCACCCACGATAATGGAGTTCTACACCTCATCCCATAAAGTGCTTCCTAGGGCTCCATTCCGATGCTAGCTTGATTACTATTATTGAATGAAAACTCCACTAGCGACAAGAGCCTTTCCAACAGATCTCCTCTATCCAACATGCATAACCTCAATAAATGTTCCATGGTTCTAATGTTCTTCTTAGACTGGCCGTCCATCTGAGAATGTAAATGCCGCACTGGAGGAAAGGCGGGAGCCCATATACGCTTGAATTTCCCTCCATTCCATGGAAGTGAAGCGACTATCATGGTCAGAGACAATCGTCTTGGGCACTCCATGGTACCGCACAAACTTCTCCACAAAGAGACGCACCAAAACATCATCATGTGACTCCTTACTCATTGGAATGAACCTAGCAACCTTCGTCAAGCGATCCATAATCACCCAAACTGAATCGTTCCCAGAGTGCGAGCGAGGAAACACATGGACGAAGTCCATGGATATATCCTCGAACTTCCACTCGGGGATGGGTAATGACTGTAATAGTCCTCCCAAGCTCCTACACTCAACCTTCATGTTGGTGTTACCATTATGATCTAGAAGTGATTAAGCATATAGTCTCACTGACAACGCAATATGAGCCTATCACGGTGGCACATAAGAGCATTTGGAGGAATGGATTATGTTAGTCTTACTCATGTGATGAGTGAAGTGCCAAGCACTGGCAGGAGTTGAGTGTGTTGACACCAAGCACAGCCAGGCGTAGACTGCATCGAGACCATTCGACGATTCGTCGAGTCAAGTGTTGATTCGTCGAGTTAGGCATTGAGTGCGTCGATACCATTCGATGATTCGTCTAGTCAAATGTTGATTCATGGAGTCAGGATTTGAGCGCATTGAGTCTACTCGATGCTTCGTCGAAACAAGTGTTGATTCATCGAGGCGTTGAGAGTATTGAGACCACTCGACGCTTCGTCGAGTCATTTATTGATTCATCGAGGCATTGAGTCCACTCGATGATTCATCGATTCAAATATTGATTCATCGATTCAAGTGTTGAGGCCACTGTCAGGCGTTTAGTGCGTTGTGACCACTCAATGATTCGTCGAGTCAAGGGTTGATTCATAGAAATAACTTCGATATATTATGGATCAGCCGATAGCGACGACTTTCTGCTGTTTATTCCTTTGGGTATAAAGAGAAGATGACTTAGGGTTTTGCAAGGTGTGCAAAATATGAGCAAGTGCAAGCTGCTAAACCGAGGGGAAAATGCTGACGAAAAGGGTTTACGAAAGTCCTGATCCGTCGCTCAGCCCGTTTCCGGCACCCATCGCCGCCGCCATTTCATGAGCAGATCTAGCAGTCTTTGAAGACGCATAGTGGTTTCCTTCAACCTAGATCTTGTGCAATAAGAGTCTAAGGGTTCTCCCATTCATGTGAATCACCTATAGAGGCATGGACACTATTTTATGCTCAGAACTCTAGCCGCTAGTGATCGACAGATTTTTTGGAGCATCTTGGTAGAGTAGTGACTCAGTCCCGCAAAGGTAAATTTTATTTATAACACTTTAGTTCTTGATCAATGTTCATCTCTAGATCCGAACTATTTTGGGTTTCTTGTTCCATTTCAACTGCGCACAAGTGTTGTGATGTATAGCAAAACCCAACACTTCACCCTTTAACAAGTCTCACAGTGTGTAACATAGTGCCTAACAGCTCTCTTCATTCCTGGCTAGAACATGGTCTAGTATAAGTCATTATACATCTTGGCAATCTCAGGATGTACTGAATATGTGGTTCAATGAGCCTCTCTTAAGATGTCTTCCCAGATACCACCATCCTCGAGAATGTAGATCCTACCATGAAAATGAATGAGGCCTTCCTTTAGAGTTTATCCTTCAGCAGATCCACTCTCAATTTGCTTAAACATAGGGTCCAGAGCAGTATCCTTCACTTGCTCTGCCCGGATCCGCTCACAAATATCCCATACTATACTCAAGGCAGCTAAGTATTCTGTATACATCTCGGAATTATCCTTACACACAAGCGTAATCTCTATCTCCTCCAGCACTCGAGCCAATTCTATAGCCATCATACGAGATTCGGGGATCGACATCGGTATCTTTATGCATAATGCATCTGCTATAGATTTCGCTTTCCCGAGATAGTAGTTCAACGTAAACTCATAATTACATAGGAATTCTAACCAACACCGTTTCCTCAAATTCAACTCTTTCAGAGTATGAAAATACTTCACATTCTTATGGTCCGAAAAGATCTCGTAGTCGATGCCATATAAATAGTGTCTCCAAATCTTTAAGGCAAACACCACTGCCCCCAACTCCAAATCATGTACCGGATAATTCACCTTGTTCTTCTTTAGCTGTCTTGAAGCATAAGAAATCACATGCCCATGTTATATCAACACTGCTCCCATACATTGATAGGACACATCAGTGTAAACCTTAAATCCTGCCTTCCTAGATGGAAGGGCTATGATTGGTGCGAAAGTTAGTCGCTCCTTCAGCCCTTGGAATGCAGCCTCAGACTGAGGTGTCCACTCATATGGCACACCTTTCTTTTTCAGGTATGTGAGAGGAAGGACTATTGGAAGTCTTTAATTTCAAGGATATCTAAATCAACTAGAGGGGGGGTGAAGAGGTTTCTTAGTCTCTTATGACTATCTTTACTTCCCTACTTTAAATGCTTTATGAGTTAGTAGTTTTCTACTTTCAAGAAACACACAACCTACAACAAAGAAAAAAACCAGTAACACACACAGATTTTATAGTGGTTCCCCAGATTATTGGTATGTCCACTTTCCCTCCCACCTTTCTAACAACTTGTTAGGCAAGTCACTTCTCCAATCTCAGCTCCTAAGAGCTTACAACACGATACTGTAGGACTACTCAGTCTCCTCCAAGACTTATTGCTCAGGCACAAGGCCCTACAACTCAGTCATCCAAATATCACCTACCTCAGACCCAAATGCCCTACAACTTAGGCTGGGAGGACATCCCTACCTCAGAGATAATGATACTCCTACAACTCAGGCATAAAGGCCCTGCCTCAGATCCAAAGGATCCTACAACTTGGGCATAAGTGCCCAATAACTCAAAGAGATTGACTCTCCTACCTCAGGCTCAAAAGCCCTACCTCAGATCCAAACTGGATCCTACTCTTAGGCCAAAGCCCTACCTCAGATCTGCAGGCAGATCCAACAGTCAGATTCAAAATGGATCCTACTCTCAGGCCAAAGCCCTACCTCAGATCTATAACCAGATACTATACTCAGATCCACCCTGGGATCCTACCTCAGCCTTCATAAAATAGTCTTTCAACTCAGATCAAAAAGGATCCTACACTCAGATCCAAGAGTGGATCCTACATGGAGAAAGGTTGGTATGTATGGTTGATTTGGCAATAGAAAGATTTCTCTATGCCTGCCTCCTGAGCTGAGTTTACCTAAACCCTAACTTCTTCTCAGCAACAAGAAAACTATTCTTCAATAAGGGTCTACTTGTGTTGGAAGTAACATGGAAACTTGTTTCTAAACTTGTTGAAGAAGACTGATGATTTGATAGATCTTGTGTTCTTCAATCAGCTAACTATATAGAGACTAGAGTGCTCTGCTTCTTCTTCTTTCTTAGAACTTCCTTCTGAACTTGTTGTAGTAGATGAAGCTTGATGCAGCTAACTTACTTGAACCAAAGTATCAGCAGATTTTTGTCCTTCAAGCTTCAACCTCAGTAATAATGGAGAGGAAGAAGATGAAGTTCTTTCTATTTAGAATAATCTAAAAGTTATTTTCACCAAGATGATCCTAGTTCTTTTATTCTTGAATCTCAATGGCTCTATTAAGTTTTGGGAGCCACATCAGTTGATGACAACAACTTGCTTTAATAGTAAATGTCGTACAGAAGGCCTGTGACGCCGTTTGTCACATACTATAGACTTACCACAACATTTGAAATCTTGCTGACGTCATCACCTATATACTTAGTCAAATTCATGTAATATTAGTATAGGCGTTGAGTGAGCAACCTTCACTCAATGCAAAAACACTTAGACATATTTTATGTCACTAGGCATTGAGTGAGTAAGCTTTACTCAACACCAAAACACTTAGACAGATATTCCTTCACTAGGCGTTGAGTGAGTAAGCTTTACTCAACGTAAAAACACTTAGACATATATTCTGTCACTAGGCGTTGAGTGAGTAAGCTTGACTCAATGTCAAAACACTTAAATAGATATTCTGCCACTAGGCATTGAGTGAATAAGCTTTACTCAACGCCAAAACACTTGGAGATATTTTCTGTCGCTAAGCATTAAGTGAACCTTTCTTCACTCAACGCAATTGGACATGGACAATATTTCATTTACAAAAGCGTTGAGATTTACTTCTTCACTCAACGCTATTACCCTATGTCAGCTTAGATGAAGAGGCATTGAGTCAATAGGCTTCACTCAACGCTTCTATCCTTAGAGAGTTTCTAAGTTGATAAGGCGTTGAGTGAATAGCCTTAACTCAACGCTTTTGTCCTTGGACAAAATTCTGTGACTGAATGGGGATCAGTCAACGGTATTACCTTTTAGTGTTGAGTGAATAGGCTTCACTCAATACCTCTAGACCTAGCTAGATTTCTTCACTATAGGCTTTGACTGACTGGTCTTCTCTCAGCGCTTTTTGGTATCTGGCGTTGAGTGAGCTTGCTTCACTCAACACTTGTGGACTTGACCACATTTATTTATATCTAGCATTGAGTGAGCTTGCTTCACTCAATGCTTGTAGACTTAGCCACATTTCTTTGCATCTGGCATTGGATGAGCTTGATTCACTAAATGTATGTGGACTTAGACTGATTTTTTGTCTCTCCACCTACCTACCTTTTGACCACCTGCCACCATCACATAGATAACCTATCTAATCATGTTCCAAGGAACATCCTGCACAAATAAATCTTGTGATAATTGTTAGATTACACATATGTGTATACCATTGTCTATTAGGACTTCTTCAAATCTTGGATATTAGGATTAATGGACCCAACAATCTCCCCCTCTTTTAAGAAGTCAAAAACTTAAGATAATGTTATACACAAACTCAAATATGCAACAAATACAGTAAATAACATATTGCATAACATAGAAATAATGAACACATATTTGATTAAAATGAAGTTCATTAACAGTAGGATAATTTTTTTTAATGTGAATAATACAAAAACCACACATCCTTCAGCCCTCTAAGATAAATAGGAAACACTCTCATGTTTTAGGTTCTCTTATAACAATGCCACGGCTTCTGGGCTTCTTGACAGTGTTCTCAGCTATAGCTTCAGACTTTTTGACTTTCTGCCTTTGAAAGTAACTGAAGGGTTTTGGAATGTACTTGGTAGGCTAGACAGCATTTGGAGGCAAAGTGCCAGAAATCCTGTCCTTTCTATATTGCCTTCTTTTATTCTCCCTCTCTTCCATCTTAGCCCACTGCATAGAGCTATACAACTTTCCTCTCTCAGTCTTCTTGGTCTTTACCTGCTCCCATGCTAATATAATGATGGTCCTTGACTCAGGGCTCCACTACTAAAAGTCAGGCCTAGCTTTCATTTGCTCTCTATATCTGTTCTTGCTGGCTTGACAACTTCTTTCTTCTTTAGTAGTTGTAGATTTCCCTTTCGCCTTCAGAATCTAGTCAGCAGTGGGGCTGAATGATGGAATATCAACAACTGATTCATCCCACTGAGCACCTTCTTCAATATACTGAGCTAACTAACCTGCATTCAGGGCTTCTTAAATCTGTGTAGGGAACATAGGAATGTTATCATACTGAACTAGTTCTATCCTGAATGATCCCTTTACAACATTTGTGACCTACAAAACATTCTCAGTGTTGGCCTTGATTGTCTCCCTCTCCCCCTTTTTGACTTCTTCAATCAGTTCTTTTGTTTGGGAGAGGCGGGCCTTGTTCCTTTCAAATTAAAGATGGTTTACACCAGCGGTAACTTGGTTCTTTACCTATAGCAAATGATCATCCAAGAGTTAAGTGCAAGTGTCCATCTTAGTGAAAATTGCATTATTTTGTTGATCCCTCAGAGATTTATCATAATTATGGATAACAAGCATATTTTCAGCATTAATGTTCTGATTATCTTTGACTGTAACTGTATTTTTGCCCAACTCATCCAGTTTCTCTATGGTATAATCAACAACAGGGGTTGCCCTAGTGAAAAATTTTATAGTTTTGGCCTTCAACAGATTCACTTCAAACTGAATGGAGTTAATTTCCCTGGACAACTCATTTCTGATTTATTTAATGGCATTATCAACAAAGTGTTCCAAATATCTTCTTTGCTCGTCCAATAAGCCTTTCAGCTAGGCCAGAAATGCAGGAGGCATTTGATCAATCCTGGCAGAGGTGCCTTCATCACAGAGTGTTTCTTGCACATGCCTATTCTCTGCCCTATTATCAGAGTCACCCATGGTGTACATTGAAGAAGGTGCTTTCTTAGATAGCTCCTTTTCAGATGCAGAGGAGTCAATATCATATACTAGATCTTGAGTGGGGAGTTCAGGATGAATCTCCCCCTCAACTACTGCCATGTCCTCAGTTACATGCATAATAGCCGCTGTCGCACATCAACATCATTCTCAGTATCCTGATAGACTTATGGAGGACTCTAGAACTACTCCCCTAAGATACTGAAGTCTCCAGGACTTGGTCCTGATTTAGATCCCCCTCACTCTGAGGGCTGGTGTCATCATGAGACCCTTAGTCTATTAGTGTAGAATTATCTTCAATAGCAGCAGGAGCTATGGAGGTTTCCCCCTCCATTTTTGTAGAGAGTTTGTTGACAATCTCCTTTTCCACTATCTCAGCTGCCTTAGTAGATGACACTACTTCATCATCATGATCTAGAGACTCTATAAATTATGCCATGCTCATTTGATTCCTTGGTGTTGGGTCAGAGGAAAGTGAGACATGAGCACAAATGTCCTTCCTGGTGTCATCTTTAGACTCAATCAGGTTTGGATCATGAGGCTCTTCCTTATCCTGTTCTGATGAACTACTGGTGAGCTTTGTTCTACTTCATCTTCCTCTGGAATTGAAACTTTCTTCCCTTTATTCTTAGCAGCAGACTGGACATGAGGCTGAAGAACTCTCTCCCACCTATCCAGCATATTGATATCCATTCTCCTCATATGGTGGATCTTAGTTCCTAACCTCATGTTGAGTATCCCTGAAAGACTTTGCAGAAGAAACAAGGATAGTATTCTACCCCTGTTGGGATCAGAAATATAGTCTACAATACTGTCAAATAGGATCCTTCCCCAGTCAGCCTTCTTGGACAGAATTGTCCTTGTCAGCAACTCAAGAATTTTCTTTGAAATCTTGTCATGAGAGTCTATTTTACACTACAAGCCCTTCCCAATAACATCGACAAGAAACATACCCTTTAGGTTGAGTTCCTTCCTTACGATTAATCCTGCAGTGTGTTTAGATAAGACACACAAATCCATTGCATTTTTGACTTCAGACTGCGTTAGGTCATCTTCCTAATCAGTTTTTGAGAACTTAGTCAACTACAGTGCCTTGCTAAAACTCCTTGGAGTGATTTTGATCTTGTTTCCACTAACCATTGTCTTGATTTTTCCTGTGGATGTGTCGGCTTTGTCATTCGAGAATAGTTCCAGCACCTCCCGTTTCCACAGCATACAGGGCTCCGACAGGACAAAATCTAGGTCAGAGACCTGGATTAAGTGAAGAACGAGTTGCACCTCCTTTGGCACATCCTTGAAGCCATTTCAAACTAGTTTAGAGCCATCAAATAGGAAATGTTGACCTTTTGGAGCCATTTCGCTTTGGAATTTCTTAAGGTCGGCGAAACATTTCTGTCAATTCAACGAAATCGGGCAGACGAGAGCAAGGAACAGTATGTTTTGTTCTATGCATAAGTCCCTCTATTTATAGTTATTTCTAAGTCAGAAGGTGGAGAGGCGCGTACCTATTTAGGATCAATTCTATGATCAACAATGAGATTTATTCCAGATACTGAGCCGCAACTAGACAATTTTGACGCACTCATTGAGTGAACATAATGGACTCGATCCTTTTAACACTTTTATACTTAGTCTAATTTAGACTACATTTTCCACCATGGATTAGATAGACCAACTACCTACAAGCACAATGCTTATATATGGTAGAGAGCTACTTAAGCTTACATAAATTCAACATACCCAGTTCAAATTTGAAGGTGTTGAACTTTGCTCCATCTAGTGGCTTAGTAAAGATGTGGGCAACTTGCTTATCTATTGAGACAAATTTAAGACTAATGACTTTCTTCTCCTCATGCTCTCTAATACAAAGATACCTTATCTCAATATTCATAGTCCTGTTATGAGAGATAGAATTTCTAGCAGTTGAGAGTGCAGTCGTAGACTCATAATATAAAGGAGTTTTACTTATCTTTATATTGTAGACTTGGAGCAGATGCTGGATTCACAACAACTTCCTTGTAGCCTGCAAAGTCATTTCTTGCTGAGCTAGATCTTTTCCTCATCTTTTGCCATAGATTTGCCTCTGGCTCTAGCTGAATGATCCATTGGTGCAGGAGATTTCATGACACCAATTCTCTTAGTAAGATACAAGCTAGTCCAGCACACTAGACTATCCTAGCTCACCCTCAATAGGATCATCTAGTTTGTTGGTCTCCCCCCTCAATGTTTGCACATGTCTTGGACATCCTTTGCTTGATAGTCATTCAATCCACTTCCTTATATAGGTATATGATCCTGAAGATAGCTTTCTTGCTCTAGTCTTAAGTCTGGAACATCATTTGTCCAAGTACCACGTATGGGTATGGGTACTTAAACTATCCTGCAAAAAAAAAATTATTTTACCTTAGGACCCGAAAATGAATTGGGTCCTAGGTTCTTATTAGCTTCAAACTAAACTTGTCTTCCTGCAGATTTTTTGACAGGAAGACTAACACTAGATCTTGGCACAGTAGGATTATGCCAGCCATCTAAGGCAAAATTCCCCACCTTTCCAGAGCACCAACACTCATGAGAGTTGTATCTTCTTTTATATATTAGTCCTACAGTTGGGTTAACTGCTGACTGAACAGAAGGAAGAGGTGCAACAACCTTCTTCAAGTTCCTTTCTGTAAGGATCTGACTGAAGGTGAGCTTTTCAACAGTCTTTCTATGCTAGCTATGATAACCATTTACAACGGTCTTCTTTGCAGTTGACATGTTATTTAAGGCATCAGAGATAGCTAGATCCGGTCTACTGACAGACTTACCCTTGGTTAGAGTTTTTGCTGGAAGGTCTTGAGTGAATCCCACTGCCTTGTTCTTGAGAGTGGGGGCTGGGGTACCAAAGAAAAATGGTCTATGATGGGCCATTTGAATTTCCTCATGGGAAGCCTTAAAGGGACTCATTCCACTACTATACCTTCCAACATTGTTGTGAATATCTCTATTCACATAAGTGGATCTACCATATATCCAGTGATCATAGATGCTCTCTTGGCCATACCTGTTTGAAGGTAACAAAACTTTCCTAAAAATAATGGGAGTCTTCGAAGCTAGTGGTAGAACAAGAGCTTTTTCCCTTTGGAGTGGGCAACTCTTATGCTTCCCTTGAATCCCAACCCTTTCTAACCATTTTTAGAGGAGAAGGATTCTATCAAGGGAAGTATAGTACTTGGCTTAGAATAACTAGACACTATCCTTTTCTCCCTCTAGATCCTCTCTTCAAGGTCCCTAATGTGATTGTTCTTGTCCTTGATGGTGCCAATATGAATGAGAGTGATATTTTTTTGTTGGCTAAGTTCTCTTGCTTTCTAATACAGCAGGGTTGTGTCTCAGCCAGCTGGGCAGCAGCTAGCTGAAGAGAGGCAATCTCCTCAGCTTGCTTTTGGCCAACTTCTTGCTCCTTTTGAAGGAATCTAGAAGTGCACCATACTTGTCAATCAATTGATTGACATCATCCTCTAATTCGGATCCATCATCAGCACTTGATGTGGAAGAATCAGAGTTTGAACTGGTCTCATAATATGATTCTTAGGATGGGCTAGAAATGGAATGTACCTAATCTGCACTAGGCTGATCCTAGCAGGATTCTTATTCTGTCATGGCTATTAGCCCATAACTTCTATAGTCATCTCCCTCATCAACGTCCTCCTCTGAATCACTATCTAAATATGATAGAGGGGCCCTGATCTCTATTCCTGCATCTGGATAGACATCATCTATTTCACTGTCACTAAACAAAGAGGATAGTGTAGCTTTGATTCCTATCCTTGCAACATGATAGTCTTCATCATCTACAACAGCTGCCAATAGCCCATGGTAGGTCTTGTCCTTTCTGCAGAGCTGAAGCTTCATTGAGCTCCACTCCTTATAGTTCTCTCCTAAACTTATAAGAGCAAACCTTTTAGCTATCCTTGGAGATCAATCAAACTGTTAAGTCCTTTTTGAGTAACCTCCCGCTGATACCACTTGAAAGTTTTTAATTTCAAGTATAGCTAAATCACCTAGAGAGGGGGGGGGTGAATAGGTTTCTTAGTCTCTTATGACTATCTTTACTTTCCTTCATTAAATGCTTTGTGAGTTAGTAGTTTTCTGCTTTCAAGAAACACATAACCTGCAACAATGAAATAACACAAGGACCACACACATAATTTATAGTGGTTCCCCTGATTATGGGTACGTCAACTTTCTATCCCACCTTTCTAACAGCTTGTTAGATAAGACACCTTTCTAATCTCGGCTCCTAAGAGCTTACAACGCGATCCCGCAGGACCACTCAGTCTCCTCTAAGACTTACAGCTCAAGCACAAGGCCCTACAACTTTGTGATCTAAAGATCACCTACCTCAGGCCCAAAGGCACTACAACTCAGGCTGGGAGGACATCCTTACCTCAGAGAGAATGATGCTCCTACAGCTCAGGAACAAAGGCCCTACCTCAGATCCAAATGATCTTATGACTCAGGCACAAGTGCCCTATAACTCAGAGAGAATGATTCTCCTACCTCAGGCTCAAAAGCCTTACCTCAGATCCAAAATGGATACTACTCTCTGGCAAAATCCTTACCACAAATCGGCAACCAGATCCTACACTCAGATCCAAAATTGTTCCTACTCTCAGGACAAAGCCCTACCTCAGATCTGTAACCAGATCCTACACTCAGATCTACATAGGGATCCTACTCTCAGGCCAAAGCCTTACCTCAGATATGCAACTAGATCCTACACTCAGATCCATATAGGGATCCTACCTCAGCCTTCATAAAATAGGCTTACAACTCAGATTCAAAAAGGATCCTAGACTAAGATCGAAGAATGGATCCTACAGGGAGAAAGGTTGGTTGGTATGGTTGATTTGACACCAAAGAGATTTCTCTATGCCTTCCTCCTGAGCTGAGTTTACCCCAGTCCTAAATTCTTCTCAGCAATAAGAAAACTGTTCTTCAATAAGCTGTTGCTTGTGCTGGAAGTAACTCAAAATCCTGTTTCTAAACTTGCTGAAGAAGTCTGATGATTTGATAGATCTTGTGTTCTTCAATAAGCTAACTTTACTGCAGAGACTAGAGTGCTCTACTTCTTCTTCTTTCTCAGAACTTCCTTCTGAACTTGTTGTTGCAGATGAAGCTTGTTGCAGCTAACTTACTTTAACCTCTTGATAAGCAAATTTTTGTCCTTCAAGCTTCAGCCTCAACAACAATGTAGAGGAATTAGATGAAGTTCTTTCTATTCAGAATAATCCAAAAGTTATTTTCAACAAGCTGATCCTCGCTCTTTTATTACCGAAGCTCAACGGATCTATAGAGCATTGGGATCCACATGAGTTGATGACAACAACTTACTTTAACAACAAATGTCGTATAGTAGGCCTGCGGTGCCATTTTTTTGCATACTGTAGACTTCTCGCAACATTTGAAATCTTCCTTACGTCATCACATGTGGACTAAGTCAAATTCATGCAATATTAGTATAGACATTGAGTGAGCAACCTTCACTCAATGCCAAAACACTTAGACAGATTTTGTCACTAGGCATTGAGTGAGTAAGCAAAACTTAATTCCAAAACACTTAGACTGATTTTCTGTCACTAGGCGTTGAGTGTTTATGCTTTACTCAATGCCAAAACACTTAGACAGATATTCTGTCACTATGCGTTGAGTGAGTAAGCTTTACTTAACACCAAAACACTTAGACAAATATTCTGTCACTTGGCGTTGAGTGAGTAAGCTTGAATCAATGCCAAAATACTTAGACAGATATTCTGTAACTATGCGTTGAGCGAGTAAGATTTTAAGTCGCTGAGCATTTAGTTAACCTTCATCACTCAACACAATTGGACTTGGCCAATATTTCATTTACAAAAGCATTGAGTGTTACTTCTTCACTCAATGCTATCACCCTTAGTCAGCATAGCTGAAGAGGCGTTGAGTGAATAAGCTTCACTCAAAGCTTCTGTCCTTAAACAATTTCTTAGATGATAAGGCGTTAAGTGAATAGCCTTCACTCAATGCTTTTGTCCTTAGACAAAATTCTGTGACTGAATGGGGATCAGCCAACGATATTAACTCTTATCGTTGAGTGAATAGGCTTCGCTCAATACCTCTGGACTTAGCCAAATTTATTCACTGTCAAGGCCAAGCCTTTGACTGACTGGTCTTCTCTCAGTGCATTTTGGTATCTGGCATTAAGTGAGCTTGCTTCACTCAACGCTTGTGGACTTGACCACATTTCTTTCAATCTGGCGTTTAGTGAGCTTTCTTCACTCAATGCTTATGGACTTAGCCACATTGATTTGCATCTGGTATTGAGTGAGCTTGCTTCACTCAATATCTGTGGAATTAGATAGATTTTGTCTCTCCACCTACATACCTTGTGACCACCTGTCACCATCACTTATACAACCACTCTAATCATGTTCTGAGGAACATCCTGCATAAATAAAGCTTGTGATAACTATTAGATTACACATATGTGCATAAAATTTTCTATTTGGACTTCTTCAAATCTTGGACATTGGGATCAATGGACCCAACAACTATTTTCCAAAATCCCATCACAAACATGTGATAATATCCAGCAAGTCTACAAAAACTTGGCACGTCGGTCACCGACCTTAAAGGCGACCATTCCTTCAAAACACGCACCTTGTCCAGGTCTACTGCTAATCCAGTAGCACTAATAACATGGCCCAAGAAGGAAACTTCTCAGATCCAGAACTCGCACTTGCTGAACTTAGCAAACAAGGAGTGCTCTCTTAGTTTCTTCAAAACTAAGGCCAAGTTTTCAACATGCTACTCTTCTATCTTTGAGTAGACCAAAATTTCATCGATGAAGATTATGACAAATACATCGAAATACGTCTCAAACACCCTATTCATCAAACTAATGAAGGCAGAAGGGGCGATCGTGAGCCCGAACGGCATCACCGTGAACTCATATAAGCCATATCTTGAGCTAAACGCTATTTTTGGAATATCTTCCTCTTTTATTCTCAACTGATAGTACCCAGAGCGCAAATCCAGTTTGGAATACCAATGTGCTCCCACCAACTGATTGAATAGCTCGTCGATTCGGGGTAAAGGATAGGTGTTCCGCACCGACAGTCGTTTGAGTTCCTAGTAGTCTATGCACAACCGTAGGGATCCATCCTTCTTCTTAACAAACAAAACATGGGCTCCCAATGGTGATAAGCTGGTGCAAACGAATCCTAATTATAATAACTCCTATAACTGAACTCTAAACGCAGCGAGTTCCTTTGGATCCATTCTGTAAGGGGTCTGAGAAATGGGCTTTTCACCCATTACTGGTTTATTCTGAAAGCCCACTTCTCTATGTGGGGGTAATCCTTGTAGCTTCTCTAGAAATACCTCAGGAAAATCCCACACAACTATAACATCTTTCATGCTCGTCACCAACTCTTTTAGTTCAAAACGTATTTTATACACCTCCTCCCCTTTCATATGGGCCTTAAGGGCCTGAATTGAAGACAACAACATTCGGGGTGCAAATCTAATACATTGGAAAAGGACCTCTGAGTCTCCATGCCTCAGGTGATTTTCTTCAACGCACAATCTATTCTAGCATGGTGAAAATCCAACCACGCCATGTCCATAATAAGATCGAATTCTGGCATCCTCAACACTATTGCAGGTGTTTCAAAAGGTTTTCCTCCAATATACACTTCAAAGTCACACTTGGCGGACAAAGCCATCTTAGAGCCATTTGGGAGGCGTACTCTCCGAGCGATAACGATGAAGTATTGCATGCAATTAAGTCTTTTACGAAGCCCTCCTATACAAACGAATGAGTTGCACCATTATCAAATAGAGTGTGGGCTGGTCTCCCACTAACAATCACAGTGCCTAAATATCGAGTCATAATAATCTCAATGCTAGATTCCTAGCACAAACCCAGGCAAGCTAAGGACGAATGTGAAAGTATCTAGCTTCTACCTAAATCACCTGGAGGGGGGTGAATACGTGATGTTTGCGTCTTTTTGCGGAATAAAAATTATCTTAAAGAACAAACACACAAACACAGAGATTTATAGTGGTTCACCGTATTGGGTACGTCCACTATCCCGCATTGCCTATCTACCACGAAGGGATTGATTCGGTTACTTCACCTTTCTCAGATTATAACAATCTTACAACCCAGAGCAACACTCCTACCCCTCAATCCACAACAAGATCTACAACTTGATCCACAAACCAGATCTACAAACTCGATCCACACACGGATCAACAATCTCGATCCACTAACGGATAAACACTCGGAAGAATTAACTTCCAATAATCTCGGAGATAAAGCTACTACAAGAGTTAAAATAAATTTAACAAATACAATACAAACTTAATATTTTCAGGTCTGAGAACTTCAAGGGTCTTCCTTCTTGAAACTTCAAAACTTGATGAAGAAGGTTGAGGAAGAAAATCTAGAAGGCTGATCTGAAAACTAGGATTCGACCCGATCAAATAGATGATGAAGAATCTTGAACTTTGGATCTATCGAATCTTTTCTCTCTTCGAATCGCTGGATCAGGAAATTAATGGTAGAGAAAAATGGCGACGGCGACGTGCGGCTTCTTCCGTTTAGAATGAGAGATTCTGATTTTTGATTCTGATTCATTTAGGGTTTTAGAATTTGATTAAAGAGAATATATATATATCATCTTCAACAGTCATCAATCATTATGGAAAGATCCACTAATGGATCAATCATCATTAATTTAGAGTAATTTGAAATCCCATCAGAATATATAGAAAGAAAAATTCCGCAAGTCCATTTCTCGAGAAGAAGTAGATTTCTCGAGAAATGAAAGGCTTTCTCGAGAAATGACTTGGCTTCTCGAGAAAAGACTTGAAGAAATTTCTGTGAAGAAAATTCACTGATTTCTCGATAAGAACATTATTTCTCGAGAGAGAGACTTAGCGCAATTTTTAGAAATGGAGCCAGATTTCTCGAGAAGAAAATGATTTATCAAGAAATGAATCGCTTTCTCGGAAAATGGCCTAGACTTCTCGAGAAATTTACTTGACGGAAATTCTGTAAACTCATGCAATGATTTCTCGAGAAAAAGGCCTTGCTTCTCGAGAAATGATTTTGACTTCTCGAGAACTGCTTTGCACTTCTCGAGAACTTACTTGGCTTCTCGAGAATACTTCAGGGAATTTATCGAGAAAAGGAATTAGAGTATTTTAAGACAATTTACCGAGAAGTCTTATGGTTTTTCGAGAAAACTATTCTTTCTCGAGAAATAGACTTAGACTTTTCGAGAAACAGTCTTCACTTTCTCGAGAAATGGACTTAAGAAATTTTTGGAAAAAAATTCTTTTCTTCTTTGTTGGAAACCAACAACCTTTCCCTTCTTCCATTTCTTTAGTACTTAAAAATGAAGTGCATCCCAATAGTGAGGTTACGCATGAGTCAATACCATGGATCACACAATGAGGGATTACATTGTATGGTCCTGTATTTAGTTACTCATTGTAAACTTACATTGGTCAATACTTAGCAATATTGACCTGCAAGCACTCAACTAAAAGATAGCATCAAATACAAACCTAATTCATCTTAGTTCAAGGGTGACTTCCCACAAATCTGGGTTACTGTGGATACATTACCCAACAATCTCCCCCTATTTGTAGAAGTCAGAACCCTCTACACTAAGGTGAATTATATCAAAATATTTAAGGAATTAACAAGCAAGCAAAATAAGGTAAGTAATGACAGAAGAGAATAAATAAGATCATCAAAATTCAAAATTTTATATATGTATAAAATTCGTCCATTAATACATCTAGATCCACAAACATATACACTATGGCAAATCTCCAATCATTTGAATTGCTGCTGATGTTTTCTATCATTCTTTTCTTGTTGTCTTTTCTAATAGCTGTAAGGTTTGGGGTAGTACTTAGGAGGTCGAGGAGGAGCTGCTAGATTGTTTCTGCAATATTCTCTATCATAGATTCTCCTCTTAGTCAAAGAATTTTCATACAACTCCCATTCCTTATGACTGTAATGATCATCTTTGTTTTCATTATATTCTACAACTAGCTTCAAGGTATCCAGAATGAGAGATTTTGAAGTTGGGCTCCATACTTCCGCATATTCTTTTTTATTCTCTAGGCAGCTATTTGGCCCTGGATGGATCTGCTAGTAGAGGCACCCTCACCATATTTTCTCTTCTTTTGTATTGGAATCTTAGGAGGTAGATCTTCATGTAGCTCTGGCTATTCTAAAGTCCATACATGAGAATAACTTTAAGGAGTAAGTTCAAACTATCCAAGTCCAGGAGAGAAATTAGACTTGAAGGCATTGGGATCAAGATTAGGAGGTGGAGCTTCATTAGGATCAACCTAAAAATCTGGGAATATTTTGTTTTGCATCCACACAATAGACTCAAAATTACTTAAGTTTACTGGTTTAATATGGTGTTCAACACTGGTATTGATCTCTTTTAACTTATCACCCCACTGAATTTTCATCTCTTGCACCTTCTTTTCTATAACTTCTTTAACTTTACCCTACCCTTTGATGACTTCTACAGAGAGGGTCGCTATGGAATCTTCTTTAAACTTGCCAACTTCTTCACATGTTTTGAAGTTATGTTCTTGAGTTTTCTTTTCCAATAGAATTTGATTGTTTGCCAATGTAAGTGTTTGTTCCATGACCTGACCAACATTAGTGATAGTGTGGTCTATAGCCATGCCACAAATGTTCATCAACCTCTAGAACTCATCTGTATTGTGCTGAATCTCAGCAAATCCTATGCTCATTTCCTTCTCTAGAGTAGATATTTTAAAAGTAACTTCTTTGAGAGACTTATCAAAGTACTCTCTTTTCATTGTAAGTATAGATTCTATTTTACCCAAGAGGGTATCATCAGAGATAATATCAGCTGGAGGGGGTGGAGGAGGAAGAGCTAGAGATGTCCAAACTGGGATTTCTTCAATTTCAATTGTACTTCTCCCTCTTTGGAAAGACGTCATGACATCTCCTTCCTCTCCTAGAATAATAAGCATAGAAAAATCCAAGTTCCTTAGAGGAGGTTCTGCTATTTCTAGAGTAATTTCTTTCTCAGGGAGCAAATCAACATTCTCCTCATTAATGTGTTCTTGGGGCTGAGAATTTTCTAGAGTGTCTGTAGGGATATCTGCAGGAGTCTTGTCAGGAATTTCTTCAGGAATATCTTCAAAAACCATTTCAGGAGACTTTTCAGTAGTCTCTACCAGGGGAAGAACAGGGGTTCATCTGATGTTAGACTTTCAATCATCCTGTTAATTTCCTCTATATTAGTGTCAAGTAGAGTGTCTTGATCAGAGGAGGAGTGAACATGAAAACCACTGCCACCATCACCCATAGAGGTGCTCTGCTCGTCACCAGACTGAGCTGGACTGTCTTCTACAACTATCTCAACATCAATAACTTTCTCTGGAACCTTTGCTGTAGGAGCCTCTGAATGAACTTCTCTGTTTTGTATCTCAACATATTGTATCTCTACATGAATTGAAGGAGCATGCTCCCCCTTAGCAGCTGTACAAGATGTGTCAGTTATATCAGTGTGAGGAGGAGATGGAATCTTGTCCTCATCATCTACTATAATTCTTAGAGCATGAGGAGCTTGTCCTAGCCTATGGATTATGATCTCACATGTTTGGATGGAAGAAACATATATCTTTTTCAGGTGATGAATTGTTATACCTTTATAAATGTCAAAGATTTCTGGGTGAGGTTGATTCAAGTGCAGAGAAATAATCCTTCAAAAATTTGGTGCTTTCAATCTTTCTTTAATTTTATCAAATAACATATGCCCCCAGTAAAATTCTTTCTACATACCACTGTTATCATTATATCGAAGAAATCTGAAGAAATATATCCATTAGATCTTTTTTCATAGAATAACCTTGCTTAGAACGTCGACCATCAGTTTACTTTCATCTGCCATATGCTGTCTTCTAACTAAAGTGGTAGACTGAGGAAGACCATAAAAGAAAAATGATCTTGAGTAGTCATATTCTTCAAGATTATCTTTCGCATCAACTGATGGTAATCTGAGAAATTGTGTCAATGAAGATGGCTTGACTTTGATCTTGTTGTCTCTAACTGTTCTCTTTAGCAATTTCCTAGACCTCTTGACCTTGGCATTTATGAAAAATTTCTCAACTTCATGTAACAACACTTTATAGGGATGTTCCAGGATGAATGTGAGGACGGTGGATTCCAAAAGTAGTAGAACATTCTTGAAGTTATCTGAAATTTTCTCTATGCCTGCACAAACAAATTCACTTCCCATACAAATCTTGGAAGATGGAGCAATTGATTGCAGAGAATGAGATATTTCTAGTTTGTCGGAGAAGAAGCGATAGATTTTGCGAGAGAGACAATTGAATGCTCTGGCGGAACTGAAGAGTTTTCTCGGGAGAGGCAATTTGAATTTGTGGATTTGGATTTCTATGAACATATCTTTTTATATAAAATTTAAAATTTCGAAGAAATTAAAGAAGCGTACCTGGAACGGCGGTTCAAATTCTTCAAAAAATCGTCCAGTCGAATTACGGTTTTTCTTGAGTAATTGATGTCTTTCGAGAAATCCAAATATCATTTCTCGAGAAATTGAAGTAATTTTTCGAGAAGTCCAGAAAACTTTTCTCGAGAAAAATAGTGGCTTTCGAGAAATCCAATCGGTTTCTCGAGGAACAAGTAGGTTCTCGAGAAATGTATAAGGGCTTCTCAAGAAATTTAGCTAGTTCTCGAGAAATATATAAGGCTTCTCGTGAAATTTAGTAAGTTCTCGAGAAATATATAAGAATTCTAGAGAAATTTAGTCAGTTCTCGAGAAATATATAAGGGTTCTCGAGAAATTATGTCTTTTTTCTCGAGAAATATATCATGTTTTCGAGAAATCCACACAAGTTTCCAAGAAATACAAGATCTTCTTAGAGTTTATCCTTGAGTTCAGATATGATCACTTCAGGTTCCCATGTGGAGCATGCCAAGTTCTGTCTTCAAAAAGGAGTACTTGGCCTAGTCCAGGTGCTTCCTGAAAATATCTGCCACTTGCTTGTTCGTCGGGACATAGCTAAGGGCTATGTACTTATTCTCCATATGCTCCCAGAAGAAATGGTAGCATACTTCGATGTGCTTGGTCTTGCTGTGGGAGACTGGATTGTTGGCGATAGCTATTGCGCTGGAAGAGTCGCAATACATTGGAATTTCTCAGAACTTAAAATTATAATCTTCAAGTTGATTCCTTATCCAAAGAAGCTGTGTGCAACCACTACCCGTAGAGATATACTCTGACTCGGCAGTAGATGTTGCCACACAATTTTGCTTCTTATTGCTCCAAGAGATAAGCCGTCTTTCGAGTAATTGGCACATCCCAAAAGTTCTTTTTCTATCGTCACTGCTTCCTTCAAAATCAGCATCTGAAAATCCAATTAGCTCGACATCATTACTTCTTGGGTACGATAAGCCAATATTGGGTGTACCCTTAAGGTATCCTAAAATCCACATTGCAGCGACGTAATGATATTCCTTAGTGTTCACCTGATATCTAGCGTAGACACATGTTGAAAATATTATATCTGGTCTACTGGCAGTTAGGTAGAGCAAGGATCCAATTATGTTTCTATATTTGGCTTCATCAAAAGGTTTCTCTATCTCATCCTTGTCCAGAGACACATTTGAACCCATTGGAGTCCTCATAGAGGTTGCGCTCTCCATTCCGAAGTTCTTAAGAAACTCCTTTGTGAACTTCGACTGAGAGATGAAAATTCCATCTTCAGATTGCTTCACCTGAATTCCTAAGAAATACTTCAGCTCACCTATACTGCTCATTTCAAACTTCTCTTGCATAAGTTTAGAGAACTTTTGCAAAGGTTGTCATCTATAGAGCCAAATATTATGTCATTGACATAGATTTGCACTAGCAGAATCTTGCTTTTAACTTCCCTAAGAAATAATGTCTTGTCTATCTTTCCCCTTGTTAACTTGTTCTCAAGAAGAAAGCTAGAAAACGTCTCATACCAAGCTCGGGGAGCTTGCTTTTATCCATATAGGGCTTTATTTAAGAAATAAACATAGTCAGGGAATTTAGAATTGAAAAAACCTTGGGTTTGAACTACGTATATTTCCTCTTTCAGATCCCCATTGAGGAATGCAGACTTCACTTCCATTTAGTAGACGGTGAAGCCTTTGAGGACAACATACGCAAGAAACAACCTTATCGCCTCGAGCTGAGCCACTGGAGAAAAGGTCTGGTCGAAGTTGATGCCCTCTCCTTGTCTGTAACCTTGAGCAACAGGTCTGGATTTTTTCTTGATAATTACTCCGGTTTCGTCCAGCTTGTTTCTAAATATCCACTTGGTGGCGATCACATTTTGTCCCTTCGGTCTGCGCACCAGCTCCTAGACTTTACATCATTCAAACTTGCTGAGCTCCTCTTACATTGCATTTATCAAGAGGTATATTTGTTCGCTTTCTCGAACTTCTTCTTTTCAACCTGAATAGAAAGCTTAGTTACAAAACTACGTTAGTTGTACCTCTTCTGGTTCTCACACCGTCGTTTGGCTCTTTAATGATTAGATCAGCTGGGTGATCTCTTAGGTGTCGGAACCCTAGATTCCTTGGCCTCTCTCCAGCAGGCTCTGCAGCATCTTGTGCAGCCTCAATGGATTGGTGTAATTCTTCCTCTAGCGGTTCTTCATCCACCAAGCCTAAATCGATGATCTTTACTGAGCTTGGAACGTCTTTTTTGACTGGATATTCCAAGCTTAGATCTTTGAACCTGGTACCTGAATCTGCACCAATAACACTAAACGAGCTGCTATGTAGCATGCAAGTCTCATCAAATACAACATTTATATACTCTTCTAACACTAGAGTTTTCTTATTAAAAATCCTATATGCCTTACTATAGCTACTATATCCTACAAAAATACCTTCAAAACACTTTTCATTAAACTTTGTGCGGTAATACTTCCCATTATTAAGTACGAAGCATTTACTTCCAAAGATTCTAAAGTAGGACACAGTCGATTTTTTGCCCTTCAATAGCTCATAGGGGGTCTTACGATAATTCTTGTTGATGAGTGCTCTATTTTGCATGTGACAAGCCGTGTTGACTGCTTCAGCCAAGAAATTCTTCGGTAGTTAAGCGTTGTTCAACATGGTTGTACATGCTTCAATTAGGGTTCTATTCCTTCTCTCAGCAACTCCATTTTGATGTGGAGTGTGCGAGGAGGAAAACTAATGAAAGATACCTTGGCTTTCACAGAATTCTTTCATAGCACCAGAATCAAACTCTGTTCCTTGGTCACTCTGATTTTGACCATTGAGCTGTCAGATTCGTTCTGAATTTGCTGGACAAAATTAGTGAAAGAGTCGAAGGTGTCTGACTTGTGTTTCAGAAAAAACACCCAAGTGAAATGTGAGTAGTCATTAACAATCACTAATGTAAAAAACCTTACCTCCTATGCTATGAATAGGCATATGATCGAATAAGTCCATATGAAGCAAGTATAAGCTTCGTGAAGATTCCTTTTCAGGAATACCCTTGAAGGTAGCCCATGTCTGCTTACCCATTTGACATGAGTGACATGGACTCTCTTTAAGGCACTTCATGCTAGGGCATCATGCACTGAGTTATGAGAAAATATCTTGTTTAAGGTTTTGAAATTAATATGTGCTAATATCTTGTACCATTGGTCATAAAGAGATGCATTATCATTTGCAATAAAACATACTAGGGTAGAATTGTCTAAGCAAAGGAAATTTAAACAGAAAATATTTTGCTCTGAGTGCCTGTGAAGACCATCTCTAAATTTGTAGATGACTTTATCAAACACTTGTCCTTGCAGAACTCAACGATATAGCCTTTGTCACATAGTTGACTTATGCTTATGAGATTATCGTGTAATCCTTCAATATAAGCCACGTCTGTGAAAGAGACTATATCGTTGAAAAACATATCATAACCTTTTCTAGTTCCTCGGTCTGAACCTCCAAAGATGACTTTGGGTCCGTTTTGACTAGGGTATAATCACGGAAAAGGCTTCTTATCCCGGTCATGTGCTGAGAGCATCCACTATCCAAATACCAGATCGGAGTTATATTGGCCTTTAGACATACCAGTAAAGATAAATCAATTTTCCTTAGGAACCCAAATGTATTTGGGTCCTTGGTTCCTGGTAAGCATACTCCCCCTAAGAACATTAGCATTACGAGTGGTCGGTCTCGCATAACTAACTTTAGGAGTTACAAGATTTGCAGGGTTATACCAACAATCTGCGCCAAAATGACCAATTTTGCCGCAACACCACTAGTCGAAACTATTGTACCTCCTTTTGTACTCCTTTTTTACCATTTGAATGTGAAAGTTAGAAGTTATCAACCTAAATCACCTAGAGGGGGTGAAGAGGTGAATCGTGCATCTATTTGAGGAATAAAAATTTTACCGATCTAGCACAAGAAATCAAGCAATCACAGAAAGACAAGAAGATTTATAGTGGTTCACCAATCTTGGGTACGTCCACTTTACCTCACCGATCTAGCAAATCACTAGACTCGGCTACTCCACTATCTCGGATTGAAAAACAATCCTACGCCTCGGAACCAAGTTCCTACAACCTTGATCCAAAAGGATCTACACTCGGAAGATAAAAACTTCATACAAACTCGGAGAACAATGCTCCTACACTCGGAGAAAATCTCCTACAATAATAGTAAAGAAATTTTGAATTACTTATAGAATAAATTTCTTAGATCTGGAATATTGAATATTTGAATCTTCTTCTTGAACTTTGCAGCTCTTTCAGAAATGTTGAAGAAGATGATTAGATCTGATCCGAGAAAGCTTTGACAAACTCGATCAAGGAGAAGATGAAAATCCTTGAACAGCAAGTCTTCTTGATCGACAATAGAAGAGTCGATCTGATCGTGAGCGGCGGCGGTTGCTTCAGAGATTTGAAATTAGAAATGGCCGACGAGAATAATTTCGAGTTAACGGATAGCCGCTCTTGCAAAAGATTATTGTTAGGGTTAGGTCTTAATGACAAGACCTTATATAGGATTACTCCAAACGGTTTAGAAAAGACATTATTGATGACACGTGGACCAATCAAGTCAAGCCATTCAAAAATCCGGCTGATCATGACTTAAACAAATTTCAGAAAAATTAAGTTTGCAGTTCTCAAGAAGTAGCATTAGCTCTCGAGAACTGATTGAATTTCTCGGGAACTAAACTGAATTTCTCGAGAACTGAACTGTATGGAATAGAACTTAGTTTTCTAGACTTCAGGATCAATACTTTTCGAAAACAATATGGACTTCTCGAGAACTATAGCCTGACTTCTCGAGAACTATGAAGTTGAGTTTCACGAGAACTAAGGACTTCTCGAAAACTAATCTGGACTTCTCGAGAACTAAAAGATACTTCTCGAGAACTAAGACTTAGAAAGAATTTCTTGAAACTTTCTGAACTTCCCGAGAACTACTCTGGGACTTCTCGAGAACTAAGAGCCGAGCTTCTCGAGAACTGAAATGACTTCTCGAGAACTAAGAGATACTTCTCGAGAACTAAGACTTAGAAAATTTTTCTGAACTGAAACAGCTAAACTTCTCGAGAACTAAAATCCTGTTTCTCAAAAACTTCTAACTCTACTTCTCGAGAACTGAAAGGACTTCTCGAGAAGTGGACTTAGAAAATTTTTGAACTTTTTAGAAAGAAACTTTTTCTTCTCTTCAAGGGTCTAATCTTCATTCCGTGGTCCAAGTGTTTGAATATGAAATGTATCCCAATAGAGAGGCTGTACATAAGACAACACCTTGGATCACACAGTGAGGGATTACACTGTATGGTCCTGTGTTCATGACCCATTGTAGACTGACATTGGTCTACACTTAGTATTGATGATCTGTAAACACACAACTTAAACAAGATATCAAATACAACTTAATTCATCTTAGTTCAAGGGTGACTTCATGAAAATCTGGATTATTGTGAATGCAATGCCCAACAATTTCCTCCTATTTGTAGAAGTCAAAACCCTCTACACTAAGGTGAATTTTGACAATTAAGAAAGAACTGGAAATGAAAATTTAGACTAAGGAAGAAAGAGATTAATTGAACACAATTAGGCAAAACTGGAAATTGTATATAGGTAATGTTTTAGATCTCTTAATCAACAACCATTTCAACAAAATTTTCAAGAATAACTCAACAAATGTATATTCTTTGCTCTAAGGTTGTCTGTCCTTCTTTTCCTGCTGCCTTCTCTGATAGCTGAATGGTTTGGGATAATACCTTGGGGGCTTTGGAGGAGCTTTAGGATTATTCTTTCCATATTCCCTATCATATATCCTCCTTTTGGTCTTGAACTTTTCATATAATTCCCTTTCAACTAAGCTGTAGTGGAGATTTCTATCCTCATTATAGTCCATCACCAATTTAAGAGCATCAAGAATTAATCTTTTATAAGTGGGGCTCCAAACATCAGCAAATTGTTTTGCTTTTCTTTTATCTAAATCAACTTTTGGAATGCTTCTGCTGGCAGATGGCCCTTCTCCATATTTTCTCTTCTTAGAAGTGTTGATCTCTGGTAAGTTCTGAGGAATAATGTCATCCCATACCTGGTCATAAGAGGCTGGAGGAGGATCCTGATCTTCTGGCCTAGGAGAGAAGCAAGGCATTTGAGGTTATTGCATTTGAGCTGGAACCTGACTGGGCTGTCCTTCAATCAGAGGATTCAGATGATGAAGAATAATATTGGGATCAGCCTGAAAGTCAGGGAAAATCTGATTATGGATCAAAACTGTGGTGTCATAAGTATAGAACATCACTAACTGGATTTGAGCTAAAACATTCTTATTTATTTCAGAAATTTTCTCAGTCCAGAGTGTGTTTTCATCTACAGAAAACTTATCCACAAGTTTGATTACATGTTCTTTAACTAAGCTCTCCCCCTTTTGAATTCTACAAGGAGTTTTTCTATAGCTTCTTCCTTGAAAGTACCAACTTCCTCACAAACCTTCATCAAATGTTTTTGAGCATTCTTTTCTAATTCAATCTGATTATTAGCAAGAGTTAAAGATTGTTCCATAACTTGACCAACACTAGTAATAGTGTGATCTATGGCTTTGCCACCAATCTGAAATAAGCTCTTGAGAGAGTCAGTGTTGTGTTGGATCTCAGCAAATCCTCTTTCCAAGGCAGTCACCTTATCTTACATCACTTTCAGAGAATCGTCAAAGTGTTTCCTTTGATCAGAGAGCAATTGGCCTATTTGAATAAGAAGTTCTGAGTTGGAAGGGGTAGAAGCAGTAGCAACAGCAGTAACAGAGGTAGAAGCAGAGGCAAAAGCAGTAATAGTAGCAGTAGGAGGGGATTTCCATAGAGGTATCTCTTCAAGAATCACTGAGTTTACAGCTCTGGTAGTCTGAACAGGGGTAATATCAACCTAATCAATGAATGTGGGGATGGAGAAATCTAACTTCCTCAAGGGAATATCAGCAAGCTCAGGAGATATTCTGTCTTCATCAGAAAGAACAACAGTCTCAGGGATATCTTGCTTGGAAGAAGGGGATTGAGCAAGAGGAGAATCTTATAATCTGATAGGAGAAGGAGAGGGAGCTGGAGAAGGATCTTCTAGATGTTCTTCAGCTAGTTCCTTGAAGAGGGGAGGAACATCTGAGGAGAGTTCTTCCACCATCCTGTCAATGGCTTCTGCAGTGTTTTGAAGGGTATCTTGGACTTGAGAATCTCGAGTGGTATCTTCTAAAGAGAGTACCACTGGGGACTTTGCTGGAGAGATGACATGACTTCTGATTGGAGATCTGCTTGTTGATCTTGCTGGAGAGGGAGGAGGAGATCTGACAACAGAAATAGAGGTTGCAGGCTCCCCCTAAGTTACTGCACCAGATGATTCAGCAACATAATGATAGGAGGGAGATGGGGTCCTGACCTCAGAGGCAGAAGCTACAATTTCTTTAGCTAACTGCTTTGGATTTTTCAACTTAAGTTCCCATCTTTGGATGGAAGCCAATGAGATCTTTTTCAAGTGATGAACTGGAGTACCTTTGGAAAGTTTGAAAGTAACTGGATCAATCTCACTCAGCAATAAAGTGATTATCCTTGCAAATTTGTGATCCTGAATGCAATCCTTAATCATCTCAAATACCATCATGCCAAGTTGAAATTTCTTTCTACAGATCATAGCTGTCATTACTCCAAATAGATCATTTATAATGAAACTAATCGACCCTATTTTGCACCACAAGATTTTTCCAATAATGTCTGCCATATGTTTTCCTACATCATGTAAAAGATTTCTCCTTAAGGAGTTGAATTCCTCAGAAACTCCACAGAAGGAGTAAGTCCTATCATAATCTTCCGGAGTTAGGTCATCTTATTCATCTACAATGGGCAGCTTCAGAAGTTTTAAAACTTTGTTTTTATCTAACTTGATTTTTATCCCTTTTACTTTAGTTTTCAAAATCATACCATCCCTCCTTACCTTTGCATTTCTGAAGAATTCTTCGACATCTGGAAAGACAATCTTGCAGGGTTCTGATAGAACAAACATCAGGCCGGGCGTGTCCAGGAGAAGAAGCAAGTTCTTCAAATCATTTGAAATGTCTGCAAGTCCTTTGACGATTAGTTCATTGCCGATTACTATCTTCGAACTATAGGCTATGGACGCTGTCAGCAGCGACGGATGGAGTGCGGGACGAAGGCTGCGACGGTGCTATCTATCGGCAGAAGGCGAAGAGTTTTTGAGAAGAGGAGATTTGAAATATTGGTTGATTTAGGATTTCTAAAGTATTATATCTATATAATCCTAGTAATGTCAATTAATTATCTAATTAATCTAGGATTAGGGCTAAAATCATCGGGTTGTCGAAATAGAAGAAATTACTTAGAAGTAGAAAAGGCAATGAGCATTTCTCGAGAAGTCGGGTATAGTTCTCGAGAACTGCCTGGGGACTTCTCGAGAAGTAATATACTGGTTCTCTAGAAGGGAAGAGACTTTTCAAGAGACAATTCAAATTTCTCGAGAACTGAGAAAACTTTTAGAGAGATAAGTCAAGTTCTCGAGAAGGAGTCTGAGTTTTCGAGAAATAAGTCAAGTTCTCGAGAAGGAGTTTGAGTTTTCGAGAATGAATATGTTACTTTTCGAGAAGTAGACAGAGTTCTTGAGAACTACCTTCCTCTTGAGAAATTTCTGACCTGATTGAAGAATCCTCGATTCTTGAGCTTTGAACTGATCTCCTGTGACTTATCCTTCTTTGTTCAGCATCCCAAGTTTAGTTTTGAAGAAATTGAACTTGGTCTCGTCCAACAGCTTTGTGAAAATATCTGCAACTTGCCGATCTGTTGACACGTACTGCAGGTCTATATCCCTTTGCTCCATGTGCTCCCGGATGAAGTGATATCTGAGCTCGATGTGCTTTGTCCAGCTGTACGAGGCTAGGTTGTTTGCGATCGCGATTGCGCTGGAGGAGTCGAAGAACATTGGAATGTATTTGATCTTCATATTGTAATCCTCTAGTTGGTTCTTTAGCCAAAGCAACTGTGCACAACAACTACCGGCAGAAATGTATTCTGACTCGGCCGTTGAGATTGCGACACAGTTTTGCTTTTTGCTGCTCCATGAAATAATCCTTCATCCAAGTAACTGACACATCCCGAAAGTGCTTTTCCTGTCATCTTTGCTACCTGCGAAGTCTGCATCTAAGAAAATAATTAGTTGGCTGTCATTACTTCTTGGGTACCATAAGCCAAGATTCGGTGTACCTTTAAGGTATCTCAAGATACGCTTTGCAGCAGCATAGTGAGATTCCTTACAGTTCACTTTGAATCTAGCACAAACACATGTGGAGAACATTATCTCTGGTCTACTAGCAGTAAGGTAGAGCAAGGATCCAACTATGCTTCTGTATTTGGTTTCATCAAAAGATTTCCCTTTCTCATCCTTGTCCAGAGACATAGCTGAGGCCATTGGAGTCCTCATAGAGGTTTCACTCTCCATTCCGAATTTCTTAATCAACTCCTTGGTGAACTTCGTCTGCGAGATGAAAATTCCATCTTTAGATTGTTTCACCTGAATTCCTAAGAAATACTTCAGCTCGCCCATACTACTCATTTCAAACTTCCCTTGTATAAATTTAGAGAACTTTTTGCTGAGGTTGTTGTCTGTAAAGCCAAAAATAATGTCATCGACATAGATTTGTACTAGCAAAATCTTGCCTTTAATTTCCCTAGGAAATAATGTCTTGTCTATCTTCCCCTTGTGAACTTGTTCTCAAGGAGAAAGATAGACATCGTTTCGTACCAAGCTCGAGGAGCTTGTTTCAAACCGTATAGTGCTTCTGATAATAAATAAATATACTCAGGAAAATTAGGATCAATGAAACCTAGGGGCTGTTCCACGTACACCTCTTCCTTTATGTCACCATTTAGGAAGGCAGACTTCACGTCCATTTGGTAGACAGTGAATCCCTTCAGTGCAGCATAAGCCAGGAACAGTCTGATGGCCTCCAGTCTCGCCATAGGAGCGTATATCTGGTCGAATTCAATCCCTTCTTTTTGACGATATCCTTTGGCGACGAGTCTGGCCTTGTTCTTGATGATTATCCCATTCTCATCCAACTTGTTCCTATAGACCCATTTCGTTCTAATGATATTCTTACCTTTGGGTCTTAGAACATGCATCCAAACTTTGCAGCGCTTGAACTTATTCAATTCTTCTTCCATGGCCAAGATCCACGATGCGTCTGTGTTTGCTTCCTCAAACTTCTTTGGTTCAACCTACGAGAGAAAGCTTAGATAAAGATTCTCGTTAGTTGTACCTCGACGAGTTCTGACACCATCCCGGGGATCTCCTATGATCTAGTCCATTGGGTGATACTTCAGATGTCTGAGCTCTAGATTTCTCGCATCTGGAACTTCTTCAGCCACTGGAGTGACTTCATCAACTTGGATAGTATTTTCATCTTGATCCTCTACCTCTCCAATAGGGGTGGGAGAGGTAATCTTGATGAACTTTTCATCTTTATCTTTGGTCGATTCATCCAAGCTGGTCTCTTTAAGCCTTGTACCTGCATCTTCAACAAGCACACTAGACGATTTGCTTTGCAGCAAGCTCGTCTCATCAAATACAACATGTATGGATTCCTCTATAACCAGAGTTTTTCTATTGAAAACTCTGTATGCCTTACTATGGCTACTATATCCTACAAAAATACCTTCAAAACTTTTCTCACTAAACTTAGTAGTATGATACTTACCATTGTTAAGTACGAAGCATTTGTAGCAAAAAATTCTAAAATATAAAACTGTAGGTTTCCTGCCTTTTAGAAGTTCATAAGGTGTCTTATTACGATTCTTGTTTATGAGGGCTCGATTTTGCACATGGCATGCAGTGTTGACGGCTTCAGCCAAGAAGTACTCAGGTAGAGAAGCATCACTCAACATGGTCCTGCAGGCCTCTATGTGTGTTCTATTCCTTCTCTCAGCTACTCCATTTTGTTGTGGAGTACGGGGAGAGGAAAACTCATGAAAGATACCTAGGCTTTCACAAAATTCTGTCATGGCCCCAGATTTGTACTTCGTCCCATTGTCACATCTGATTTTGATTACAGAATAGCTGTATTCATTCTGGGCCTGCCTGACAAAATTTGTTAAAATATCAAAGGTATCTGATTTGTGTTTCAGAAAGAATACCCACGCAAAACGTGAGTAGTCATCAACAATTACCAATGTATAATCCTTACCTCCTAAAATTCTAACTTGCAGTGGACCGAACAAGTTCATATGAAGTAGGTGTAAACACCTATTAGAGTTTTTGCCTATAATGCTTTTAAAGGTGGTCCTTATTTGCTTGACTTTTAGGCATGCATGATAAGGTCTCTCTTTGACGCACTTGACATTTGGGGCATCACATACAAAGTTCTGGGAGAATAATTTATTAATAGTTTTAAAATTAATATGTGCTAGCCTATTATGCAATTGGTCACCAAGAGACGCACTATCTTTTGCCAAAAGACACACTGGTGTAGAAGAATCTATACAAATGAAATTTAAACAAAATATGTTCCTACTTCGAATGCATGATAGAATTGTTTCCATATTGTCAACAGACTTTATCAAGCACTTGTCAGCGTGGAACTCAACTATGTATCCTTTGTCGCATAGTTGACTTATGCTTATGAGATTGTGTTCCAATCCCTCCACATAAGCTACATTCGAAAAGGATACATTACTGTTAGTGATCATACCGTAGCCTTTAGTTATCCCTCGGTCTGAACCTCCAAAAATGACCTTTGGTCCGTTACAGACTGGAGTGGAATTCTGGAGTAGGCTTCTTGTCCCGGTCATATGTCGAGAGCATCCACTGTCCAAGTACTAGATTGGCATTTTGGTGGCCTTTGGACATACCTGCATTCATGATCACTTTGCCTTAGGAACCCAAACATGTTTGGGTCCTTGGTCTCGGGTTAGAACACTCCCCCTACGAAGATTAGCATTCTGAGTGGTCAATCTCATGTTGCCAACTTGAGGAGTAGTAACCTTCCTGGTATTAAACCAACAATCGATTGCAAAATGACCAATTTTGCCACAGCACGAACAGTCAAACTTGTTGTATCTTTGCCTTACGTACTCCTGCTTGACCTCTTGAGATGGTGGTCTAGCAGGGGTAGCACTCTTGGAGGAGGAGGCTTTATGATGATGGCAATCACATGACTTCTTCTCCTTCGGAGGCCTTTCCTCAACGGGCTTTACTTTAGGTGCTTTCTTGAAGTTGTGGCTATGATTATAAGGACCATAGCCCTGAAGAATCACTTCTTTATATGGTGCCTTAAAGACACTCTCACCAAAGTTCCGAGGGCGATTCCATCCTTGGCACCGAGACTTTGGCTCTACATAAGTAGGCCTGGTCAAGTGACCATAGGACGAGTCCAGATCAAACTTATTTGTTGGAAAGATGACTTTCTTAAATACAGTCTGATCTAGAGGTGCTTTCCCCTTTTCTTTGGCCATGGCCTTCTTGGCGGCCTTATTCTTCCGTTGAGACTTGTTTCTCCTAGAAGATTTACTAAGAGCGGCAACATGGCCTAGTCCAGCTCCTTTGGCCTTAGCTGAGAATTCATCAACGAGTGGAAGAACTGTCTTAGGCTTAGAGAAACTTTCATCAAATTTCTTCTCAGCCTCGAGTTGTTTTTCCAACTCTTTGATGATTTCAACTTTAAGGTCGAGGTTCTTAAGAGCTTGATTGTATTCTTCCATAGCAAAATTAAAGTTCTCTTGAAGAGAGTCAGTCTTAGAGACTTCCTCTATCAAGATGCTCTCAATAGCCTTTAGAGACTTAATGTCTTTAGCCTGAGTTTTCATGACTCGACGACATTTGTCGTAAGTCATAATCAACTCCTTTTACTGGGCCATAAGTTCCGACTCATCGTTAAAAGAGCTGTCCTCGTGATCATGCTCAGAACTTTCAGATTCAGAGAGAGAAGTGTGAGATTTTACCTCCCCAATAAACTGGGGCTCTTGTTCATCATCTGATTGAGCCATAAGGCCAAAGTAGGCTTCCTCTTCTTCACTCAACTCAGATGAGTCGGAGTTGCTGAGAGTTTTACCCTTCTTGGCCAACAGGCTCTTTTTTGTCCTCTTCTTGTAGTATGAGGAATTCTTTTCCTCTCTTCTGCCTCCCTCCTTCTACGTGTAGGGGCAGTCAGCTATGACGTGACCTGGTTTGTTGCAATAGTAGCAAACGATGTCACTAGAAATCTGTTTGTTTTGTTTAGAGTTATAACTGTCATAGCTACCCGAGCCTTTCTTTCGCTGATCACCGTCGTGTCGTGATCTTTTGTATAAGGCATCCTTGCCTCTCCACTGCTTCTTCTTGTTCAATAATTTCTTGAACTGCCGAGAGAGAAAAGAGAACTCTCCTTCAAATAGTTCTAAGCTTGAGGTGCTTGGCTCGGAACTTTCCTCTTCACTTACTTCTTGAGCTGGTGTTTGTGAGGTAGCTTTGCCCTTCCTTGAACTGTCAGCCTTTAACGCAACAGACTTCTCTTTTGAGGAGAAGCGACTTTTTTTCTTCTTCAGGTTTTCTGGAATTGATCTGCAGTTCATCGGACATCAGCTTGCCAAATAGATTTTGTGGGTCTGTCTCAGCTAGTCTGCCAAACTCCCGGATGGCACAGACTTTGTTGTCCCATTCCTTTGTGAGAGACCTCAGAAACTTATCATTCAGTTCCCTATTAGTGAAGACTCAGCCATACACCCTTAGGCCATTTACTATCTTGAAGAAATTCTCAAAGGTAACTGTAATGGTCTACTTTGACCCTTGCCTGAAGGCTTCATATTTCTAGTTCAGTAGGGACCTTCTATCATCCCTCACTTCTTCAGTTCCTTCCATCAAAGTAACTAGAGACTGTCACATCTCCTTAGCCGATTGACATTGAATCAGATTCTGCAGCATCGAGTCATCGACTGCACTTGCTATGATATTTTTAGCTTTATTGTCCAACGAGACAAGTGCAATATCGTCCTTATCCAGATCCATCAATTTCTTAGGACTTTTCTTGGTTGGATCTATAGTGGAGATAGTCATAGGAACGTAGGGACCTTATTCAACAATCATGAAGATCTGGGGGTCAATAGCTTCCATGAAAAATTTAATTCTCTATTTCCACATTGGAAAGTTATTCTTTGTGCACAGGTGAAGCTTGGCAAAATCTTTGACCTTGTCCATTACATGAATAACCAAATGACAACTTTCGAGAGGAAATTGATCATGGTGTTAACCTTTTAATGACTAACCTCCCTATGATACCAATTGAAAGTGAGAAGTTGTCAACCTAAATCACCTAGAGGGGGGGGGGTGAATAGGTGAATCGTGCGTCTATTTGCGGAATAAAATTTTTAGCAATCTAGCACAAGAAATCAAGCAATCACAGAAAGACAAGAAGATTTATAGTGCTTCCCCAATCTTGGGTACGTCAACTTTACCTCACCGATCTGGCAAATCACTAGACTCGGCTACTCCACAATCTCGGATTGAAAAACAATCCTATGCCTCGGAACCAAGTTACTACAACCTCGATCCAAAAGGATCTACACTCGGAAGATAAAAACTTCCTACAAACTCGGAGAACAACGCTCCTACACTCGGAGAAAATCTCCTACAATAATAGTAAAGAAATTTTGAATTACAAACAGAATAAATTTCTCAGATCTGGAATATTGAATATCTGAATCTTCTTCTTGAACTTTGCGGCTCTTTCAGAAATGTTGAAGAAGATGAGTAGATCTGATCCGAGAAAGCTTTGACAAACTCGATCAAGGAGAAGATAAGAATCCTTGAACAGTAAGATTTCTTCATCGACAATAGAAGAGTCGATCTGATCGTGAGCGGCAGCGGCGGCTTCAGAGATCTGAAATTAGAAATAGCTGACGAGAATAATTTCGAGTGAACGGACATGCACTCTTGCAAAAGACTATTATTATGGTTAGGTCTTAATGACAAGACCTTATATAGGATTACTCCTAATGGTTTAGAAAAGACATTAATGATGATATGTGGACCAATCACGTCAAGTCATTCAAAAATCCGGCCGATCATGACTTAAACAAATTTCAGAAAAATTAAGTCTACAGTTCTCGAGAAGTAGCATTAGCTCTCGAGAACTGATTGAATTTCTCGAGAACTGAACTGAATTTCTCGAGAACTGAACTGTCTGGAATAGAACTTAGTTTTTGAGACTTCAGGATCAATTCTTCTCGAAAACAATATGGACTTCTCGAGAACTATAGCCTGACTTCTCGAGAACTATGAAGCGTAGTTTCACGAGAACTAAGGACTTCTCGAGAACTAATCTGGACTTCTCGAGAACTAAGAGATACTTTTCGAGAAGTAAGACTTAGAAAGAATTTATTGAAAATTTCTGAACTTCCCGAGAACTACTCTGGGACTTCTCAAGAACTAAGAGCCGAGCTTCTCGAGAACTGAAAGGACTTCTCGAGAACAAAGAGATACTTCTCGAGAACTAAGACTTAGAAAATTTTTCTCAACTGAAACAGCTAAACTTCTCGAGAACTAAACTCCTGTTTCTCGAGAACTTCTAACTCTACTTCTCGAGAACTGAAAGGACTTCTCGAGAAGTGGACTTAGAAAATTTTTGAACTTTTTAGAAAGAAACTTTTCTTCTCTTCAAGGGTCCAATCTTCATTCCATGTTCCAAGTATTTGAATATGAAGTGTATCCCAATAGAGAGGCTACACATGAGTCAACACCTTGGATCACACAGTGAGGGATTACACTGTATGGTCCTTTGTTCATGACCCACTGTAGACTAACATTGGTCTACACTTAGTAATGATGATTTGCAAACACACAACTTAAACAAGATATCAAATACAACTTAATTCATCTTAGTTCAAGGGCGACTTTATGCAAATCTGGGTTATTATGGATGCAATGCCCAACAGAATGTAAGGTCTAGTAGGTGTAGCATTCTTTAAAGTGGAGGCTTCCTGGTTGCAGCATACACAGGGGCTTCCAATCTCCTTAGCTTTAGGCACAACGAATTTAGCTTTTCGTGCCTTCTTATTGTTATGGCCATGCATATGTGGACCAAAACACTTCATGTAAATTTCCTCAAACGGTGCTTTGTGTTAAACCCCAAATTCCAAATTGGAGTTCAAGCTGATTGACACAACCTGGGACATGGGCGTGTCCCATGGCGTGTCCAGCTCTGTGTACTCTGTTGGGTATTGCATCCACAATTACCCATATTTGCATGAAGTCACCCTTGAACTAAGATGAATTAAGTTGTATTTGATCTTCTATTTTAGTTGTGTTTGCAGGTTTTATTTCTAAGTGTGGACCAATGTCATTCTACAGTATGATCCAAGGTGTTGACTCATGTGTAGCCTCTCAATTGGGATACACTTCATATTCAAGCACTTGGACTAATGAATGAATAGTTGGTGATGATTGGATTAAAGAAGGAAAACTTTTTTAAAGTCAGAAATTTTCTAAGTCTTTTACTCGAGTGGTCTGTTAGTACTCTAGTAGAAGAAGCAGAAGAACTCGAGAAGTCAGCTTAGTACTCGAGTACAAGAATTGGTTCTCGAGTAGTACTATTCTTGTCCTTGAGTAACCAGGTCAAGTACTCGAGTAGACTTTGCCTCTACCTCTCGAGTGTTCCTGTTTTTAACTCAGAATATTTCTAAGTTTAGTACTCGAGTAGTCATCCAGTACTCAAGTAGTTGATAGTAAGTCTCGAGTGACAGAAAATTTTCTCTCAGAATTTTTCTAAGTCTTTTTTCTCGAGAAGTCTTATTCTACTTCTCGAGTGGATTCCTAGTTCTCGAGTAATTCTATTCCACTCGAGTAATGATTTTATCCGTCTCGATTATTTATGTTAAACTTCTTCTCGATTAATTCAAGTTGATTTCTCGAGAGCCAGTCTTGTATTCGAGTAATGCTTCATTCCTCATGAGTAACTTCAGAATTTCTTCTTCTCGAGTAATCTTCGCTATCCACTCGAGTAAAAGCTTCACTACTCGAGTAGTTCTACTTCACTCGAGAAATGAAGTTCTGTTTTTGCAGAAATTTCGCTAATTCCAAATTTGACGTGATTTTCAAATGACATGATGTGATTGGTCCACGTGTACGTCATTAAGGATAATTTTGACTGTTAGGGGAGATCTTATATAATGGTCTTGTCAAACCAACTAACCCTAAAAAGATAAGAAGAAAGAGTGCTGCCAATTATTATTCCAAGTATTTTCTGAATCTCATTCTCTCTCTCCAAAAAACAGAAGTCGCCGCCGCCGATCTTCTTCGTACAAGGGCTAGGGTTTTCGATCCAAAGATTCAGATCAAGATTGACTTCCAGATCGAGATTGACTTCCAGATCGAGATTATTGTTCATTCTTCATCATCTCTCAGATCGGGTGAAGTCAAAGAAAATTTTCAGATCTAGTTCTTGCCGAGTTTCTTCTTCAACATTTCTGATAGAGCCGCAAAGATATAAGAAGAGGATCTAGGCCGACAGATTCAAGATCTGAGGATTATTATTTGTATTTTCAATTACTCTCAATTTAATTCTTGTAGGAGATTAATCTCCGAGTTGTAGGAAGTTTTATCTTTTGAGTGTAGATCCTTGTTGTGGATCGAGTTTGTAGGAACTTTGTTCCAAGGCATAGGATTGGTTTACAATCCGAGATAGTGGAGTAGCCGAGTCTAGTGCTTTGCTAGATCGGTGAGGGAAAGTGGATGTACCCAAAGTTGGGGAACCACTATAAATCTTTTGTCTTCTGTGATTGCTTGCTAGATTTGTATGCATAGTTCGTTAAATTTTTTATTCCACAAAAAGACGCACAACTCGCCTATTCACGCCCTTTAGGTGATTTAGATAGACAACTAATCATTTTCAATTAGTATCTGAGGGAGGTTGATCACTAAAAGGTTAACACCATGATCAGATTCGTCTCTAGTTGTGTCTTGAGATTTTCCAAGCATGGACAAGGCTATAGATTTTGCCAAGCTTCCATTGTGCACCAAGAATAACTTTCCCATGTGGAAAGAAAGAATCAGATTTTTCATGGAAGCTGTGGATCCTAGGATCTTCAAGATCGTTGAAGAAGGTCCTTACATTCCCATGACCATCTCCACAATAGATCCAACAAAGCGTGTTACAAAGATATTGATGGATCTAGACAAAGACGAGATTACACTTGTGTCTTCAGATCAGAAGGCCAAGAATATAATAGCAAGTGCAGTCAATGACTCAATGCTACAAAACCTGATCCACTGCCAGTCTACTAAGGAGATGTGGTAGTCCCTCATCACTTTGATGGAAGGCACAGAAGAAGTTAGGGATGACAGAAGATCTCTTCTGAATCATAAATACGAAGCCTTCCGACAAGGACATACGGACACCATTGCTGTCACTTTTGAGAACTTCTTCAAGATAGTCAACGGCCTCAGGGTCTATGGTCGAGTCTTCACAAACAGAGAACTGAATGACAAGTTCCTAAGATCCCTCACCAAGGAATGGGAAAACACGATTTGTGCTATCCGGGAATTTCGAAAGCTAGCTGAGACAGACCCTCAGAATCTCTTCGGAAAGCTAATGTCATATGAGCTTCAACTCAACACAAGGAAAGCTGAAGAAGAGAAGAGCAGGTCTACATCCAAGGAGAAGTCTGTTTCTCTAAAGGCAGACACCTCAAGGAAGTCGAAGGCTAACTCTCCTGCGCCAGCACAAGAAGAAAGTGAAGAGGGTCATCTGATCCAAGCACTTCAGGCTCAGAGCTATCTGAAGGAGAGTTCTCTCTACTCTCACGACAGTTCAAGATATTCTTGAACAAGAAGAAGCAATGGAAAGGCAAGGATGCCTCCTATAGAAGATCACGATATGATGGTGATCGACACAGAAAAGGCTCAAGTAGCCATGACAGGTATGGTTCTAAACCTAACAAACATATTTCGACTGACATCGTTTGTTACTATTGTAATAAGCCAGGTCATGTCATTGTTGATTGCCCCCACAAGAAGGAGGGTGGAAAGAGAGGAGAAAAGAAGTCCTCATATAATAAGAAAAGGACAGAGAAGAGCCTGATAGCCAAGAAGGGCAAAACTCTTAGTGACTCCGACTCATCTAAGTCGAGTGAAGAAGAAGAAGCCTACTCTAGGCTTATGGCTCAGACAGATGATGAATAAGAGCCCCAGTTCACTAGGATGGTAAACTCTCACACTCCTCTTTCAGAATCTGATGTCTTTGATCATGATCATGAGGACAGCACTTCTGACGATGAGTCTGAACTCATGGTCCAGTATAAGGAGTTGATCAAGGCCTACGACAAATGTCGAAAGGTCGTGAAAACTCAGGCAAAAGAGATTAAGTCTCTAAAGGCAATAGAAAGCTCTCTGAGAGAGGAAGTCGTTAAGATGGACTCACTCAGAGAATACTTAGATACTACAGTTTATGATTTCAATAAGGCTATCAAGCACCTCGATCTGAAAGATGAAATCATCAAGGGATTGGAAGGGTAACTTGAAGCCGAAAATAAACTTGTTGAAGGTTTCTCTAAGCCTAAGGTAGTTCTTCCTCTAATTGCTGAGTTCTCTGCTCAGACTAAGGGTGCTGGACTAGGCCATGTTGAGGCTCCTAGTAAATCTTCTAGGAGGAATAAGGCTCAACGAAATAATAAGGCGACCAAGAAGTCTTTGGCTAAAGCAAAGGGGAAAGATCCACAAGATCAGACTATATTTCATAAATTTGTCTTTCTGACTAATAATTTTGATCTTGACTCCTCCTACGGTCACTTCACTAGGCCTACTTATGTAGATCCCAAGCCAAGGTACCAAGGATGGACTCGCTGTCAAAACTTTTGTGAAAGTGTCTTTAAGGCACCTTTTGAAGAGATCAATCTTCAGAGCTATGACCCTTCGTTCATGGTCATAACATCAAGAAATCACCAAACGTAAAGCCCATTATGGAAAATCCACTGAAGGAGAAGAAATCATGTGATTGCCATCATTATGAAGCTTCTTTCTCCAGGAATGCTTCCCCTGCTAGACCACCATTTGAGAAGGTCAAGCAGGAGAACATAAGGCAAAGATATAACAAGTTTGACGGTTGGTGTTATGGAAAAATTGGTCACTTTGTCATGACTGCTAGTTTAATTCCAGAAATTTTTCAACTCCTCAAGTTGGCAATATGAGAAAAACCACTCATAATGTTAATCCTCGTTGGGGGAGTGTTCTAACATGAGACCAAGGACCCAAACATGTTTTGGTTCCTAAGGCAAACAGATTATGATTGCAGGTATGTCCAAAGTCCACCAAAATGCCTATCTGGTATTTAGGCAGTGGATTCTCTCGGCACATGACCAGGACAAAAAGCCTACTTTAGAACATCTCTCCAGTTTTGAACGGACCAAAGGTCATCTTTGTAGGTTCAGACTGAGGAATCACTAAAGGCTACAGTATGATCACTAACGGTAGTGTATCCTTCTCATATGTGGCTTTTGTTGAAGGATTGGAACACAATCTCATTAGCATAAGTCAGCTCTGCGATAAAGGATACATTGTTGAATTCCATACTAACAAGTGCTTGATAAAGTTTGTTGACAATACGGAAACGATTCTATCAGGCACTCGAAGCAGGAATATATTTTGTTTAAATTTTATTTGTATAGACTCTTCTACACCAGTGTGTCTTTTGGCATAAGATAGTGCGTCTCTTGGTGACCAATGACACATAAGATTAGAACATATTAATTGTAAAACTATTAATAAATTTTTTTCACTGAATTTGGTACGTGATGCCCCAAATGTCAAGTACGTCAAATACAGATCTTGTCATGCTTGCATAAAAGGCAAGAAAACAAGGGCTACCTTTAAAAGCATTATTGGCAAAGAATCTAATATATGTCTACATCTACTTCATATGGACTTGTTCGGTCCACTGCAAGTTAGAAGTTTGGGAGGTAAGGATTATACGTTGGTTATTGTTGACGATTACTCGCGCTTTGCGTGGGTGTTCTTTCTGAAACACAAGTCAGATACCTTTGACATCTTTACTAATTTTGTCAGGTAGGTCCAGAATGAATACAACTGTTCCGTAGTAAAAATTAGAAGTGACAATAGAACATAGTTCAAGTCTGGGGCCATGACAAAATTCTGTTAAAGCTTGGGTGTCTTTCATAAGTTTTCCTCTCCTCGTACTCTTCAACAGAATGGAGTGGATAAGAGAAGGAATAGAACACTCATAGAGGCCTGCAGGACTATATTGAGTGATGCTTCACTAACGGAGTACTTCTGGGCTGAGGCCGTCAATACTACATGCCACGTGCAAAATCGAGCACTCATAAATAAGAACCATGACAAGACACCTTACGAACTTCTAAAGGGTAGGAAACTGACTGTCTCAATTTTAAGAATTTTTGGTGCTTAAGAATGGTAAGTATCATACTACAAAGTTTAGCAAACAGAGTTTTGAAGGTATTTTTGTAGGTTATAGTAGCCATAGTAAGGCATACATGATATTTAATAGAAAAACTCTGGTTGTAGAAGAATCAATACATGTTGTATTTGATGAGACGAGCTTGCTGCAAAGCAACTCTTCTAGTGTGTTCATTGAAGATGCAGGTATAAAGTTGAAAGAAATTAGCTTGGATGAACTGAATGAAGATAAAGGTGAAAAGTTCATCAAGATCACCACTCCAACTCCTATTGGAGAGATAGATGATCAAGATGAAGAAGTAGTCCAAGTTGATGAAGTCACTCATGTGATTGAAGAAGCTCTAGATGCAAGGACTCTAGAGCTCAAACATTTGAAGGATCGCCACATGGACCAAATCATAGGAGATCCCCGGGATGGTGTTAGAACTCATAGAGGTACTACTAATGAAATTCTATATTTTAGCTTTCTCACGTAGGTTGAACCAAAGAAGTTTGAGGAAGAAAACTCGGACGCTTCATGGATTATAGCCATGGAAGAAGAGTTAAATCAGTTCAAGCACTACAAAGTATGGACACTTTTTCCAAGACCCAAAGGCAAGAATGTCATCGGAACGAAGTGGGACTACAGGAATAAGATGGACGAGAATGGAACGATTATAAAGAACAAGGCCAGACTCGTCGCCAAAGGATATCGTCAAGAAGAATAAATCGAATTCGACCAGACATATGCTCCAGTGGCAAGGCTTGAGGCAATCAGGTTATTCCTAGCGTATGTTGCACTGAAGGGCTTCACTGTCTATCAAATGGACGTGAAGTCCGCCTTCCTAAATGGTGAAATAAAGGAAGAAATGTACGTGGAACAACCCCAAGGTTTCGTTGATTCTAACTCTCCTGAGTATGTTTATCTATTTTTTAAAGCGCTGTACGGTTAGAAACAAGGTCCTTGAGCTCGATATGAAACGCTATCTAGCTTTCTCCTTGAGAACAAGTTCACAAGGAGAAAGATAGATAAGAAATTATTTCTTAGGGAAATTAAAGGCAAGATTTTTCTAGTGCAAATCTATGTTTACGACATCAATTTTGGTTCTACAGACGACAACCTCTGCAAGAAGTTCTCTAAACTTATGCAAGGGAAGTTTGAAATGAGTAGTATGGGAGAGCTGAAGTATTTCTTAGGACTTCAGGTGAAACAATCTGAAGATGGAATTTTCATCTCGCAGACTAAGTTCACCAAGGAGTTGATTAAGAAATTCAGAATGGAGAGTGCAACCTCTATGAGGACTCCAATGGTGAAAGAGAAGGGATAGATACTACTCTAGAGGGGGGGTGAATAGAGTAATCAAAAATTGCACTTAGCAAAGTTGACTTTCTACTCAACTCCCTTGGAGTTAAATGCGGAATGAAAGTTATAGATATTTAAGATTAAACCTTAGAGCCTAACACAAGTGTTGTGCACAAACTACAGCTAACTGTAATTACAGTTTAGCTTTGGATCCTATCCAGCAACTAGCAAACCTAGTTAATATCTAATCACAGCAACAATGCAAGTAATTAAACAAGGCAATCCAGACGACACAAGGAATTTATAGTGGTTCCCCAAACAACTTGGGTACGTCCACTCTTCTACCAACAAGGTAGGAATCCACTCAGGTTTTTGATCAGGTGCCCTGCCACCAATAAGATCTGCTTCAGGTAGATCAAGAGACCCTTTAGACTTTTGATCAGGTGTCTAAAAACAAAACACAGGTTTTTGATCGGGTGCCCTGCCACCAAGGGATACTTTTGAAGGGAGTAATAACCCTGTACAGGAGGGGGAAAGGTGTTAAGGTGTCTTCTCTATTTTACAATAGATTAGAGAAGCACAATAACTTGCACTGAGCTAGACAACTCTAAAAGAATCAAGGCTCCCCCTGGCTCAAAGAACGTCGAGGTGAAGTCTTGCTTCAGTGCAGAAACAATTCAATAAAAACTGAAGGAAGAACTACAAGAAGATATAAAATAAGAAATGAAAATCTTCTAGCAGCTATCTTCTTCTTCTTCTTCTTCAAAAGATCTCTGAGTTAGAACTTCCTGGAATAGGAGAACTCAGGTTGAAGAAGAGCAGAAGAGCTAACACTTCTCAGTTGAGTGAAGATTGCTGAGAGCAGTTAGACTTGTTCTCGCTGTAAGCTTGCTGAATAAATCTCTTATCTCTATGAACTCGTTGATTTCTTCTTCAAAGAAGTCTTTATATATCAGCAGTAGCAACGGCTCTAATTGAGTTTGAATCTTGACGTTTTCTGAACTCTGCAAGCTGGGCTGCAAAAAGCATAAAGCAAAAACAAACTATAGCAGGCAGATATCCTATAAAAGGATAAAGCTTTCTAAGAAGCTGCAAACACTTCTGATGAAATAATATAAGATAAAGTCACATCAGAAAGAACTCTTTACGACCAAGGAAGACTTTTTGAGTCTAACGACTATAAAGGACAGCCTGGCAGATAAAGCAGATTGCATATCTCAGCTATAAGACAAACAACTTTGTCAGAAAAGATTAGCTCATGCATATAGAATAGAACGGATATTGCTTGGAAAATAATGTTACAAAATATTCAGATAATCTATTATAAAATATGCCAAAAATAGATATTAAATTAGTCACATCGCAGAAGACGACAAACTAAATAAGAGCATATAGCAAAATGTCGAACAACCTTCGGAGATCGTCGAATGGCGCACGGAGATCGTCGATCTATCAGACAGATAGTCGAACGATCCAGATAGTCGAACTATCAAACTAGATAGTCGAACTACCTCGACAGATAGTCGACCTGTCAGAACAGATAGTCGAGCTATCAGATAGTCGATCTATCCGGACAGATAGTCGAACTACCAAACAAACACAGATAGTCGACCTATCAAGCAGATAGTCGACCTATCCCAGAAAACAGATAGTCGACCTATCAACAGATAGTCGAACTATCAAAACAAAACCGATAGTCGATCTATCAACAGATAGTCAAACTATCAGATAGTTGAACTATCCAAGCAGATAGTCGAACTATCAAGGCAACACAGATAGTCGACCTATCAACAGATAGTCGAACTATCAAAGCAAAATAGATAATCGATCTATTAACAGATAGTCGAGCTATCAGATAGTTGAACTATCAGGACAGATAGTCGAACTATCAAAGACAAGCAGATAGTCGACCTATCAACAGATAGTCGAACTATCAAGACAAACAGATAGTCAACCTATCAACAGATAGTCGATCTATCAACGCAGACATAACGTCGACCAACTGATAGACGATCGTCGATCAGCCGATAGATGATAGTCAAGCGACGTTCGACTATAGTCGAACGAAAAACTACTTAACCAAATATTCATCTGGAAAAGCAATTCTACACAACTAGAGAGTCTAACCTATCAACTAACCTTTGACCATAGATAAATCTTGGGTCAAGAGACAGAAAGAGAGGACTGAACTCAAATCAAAACCTAGGGTACCAACAATCTCCCCCTATTTGAGTTAAGTCTCTCAACAAATAAAACAAACAACACTAATTACAGAAAGTAAATAAAATGCATAAAGGGAAATAACACAGCAGATATCATCAATCAATCAGATAAAAAATTAACTGTCAATCAATGACTAATTTAAGGTGCTTTAGAGTTAGATTCAGGATTAGAAGAACTAGAAACAAAAGTAATTTTCCTTGTAGGATCTAGAGCTTCTTTCTTTGATTGCTTCAAATCTTGTTCTCCAATAATTTTTAATTCAGTTGTCCTCGGAACCACTGCCTCTGGATGCTTTTCCATATATTTTGAAGGATCAAACATCTCAGGTCTAACCTGGAACTTTTCGAGCTCCTTCTTTCTGAATTTATACATAGTAGTCAATCCGGCAGTGTCCTTTCCTTCTTCTTTAGCTTTCCTTATCTGCGCTGCTCCAACTAGTTCTAGAAAACGAGCCATCCTAAAGTTAGGATCAAGCTCAGGGCTTTCATAAACAGTCTCAGAAGGAGTATCATCTGGTTCTTTATCTTGATTAACTAAATAAGACAGGGGAACAGACTTAGCAAAGTTCTTGCTAGAATTTTTAAACAAAATAAATTACTTACCTTTTGGAACAACTTTCTCAGAATGCACTGGCTTTGGAGATGGAACCTTTTTCTTTGGAGAAGGAGGAGGGGAAAAGGTTGGTCTTTGATAAACTACCTCCTTAACTTGTTCCTTAACTGTATCAGTTCTTTGATAGCCAGATTGGCTTTTACCTTGAAAACTTTGAAAACTTTTCCTTTGAGCAGGCTGGGATGGATTTGATCTTTCAGATTGAGAGGCAGATTTAGAAGATAGATTTCCTGAGGCTCCTGCACCGGGAGGTGGAGGAGGAGGACCTTTGGGATACCATCTAGGAGCAGGAGGGTAATACCTCTTAGTCTTTTTCCTTTGCTTTTGTTGATTTTTAGAAAACCACATCCAATGCTGGAATTCTTTAGACTTGGGATCAATCCCTTTCAGAATATAATATGGAGTGTCATTGTCTGGATTTGCTGGAGGAGGAGCTACAGCCTTTCTTTTCTTTTTAGCAATCCTCTTTCTCTTAGAATCAGCAGATTCATCAGAATCACTTTTTCTTCAGAATTTAAAGAGATAGGCAAATCATAGGGATCAATAGCCTCTTTTAAAGCTGTTTCTTTTTCCTTAGCAGCTTTTTCCATTTCTTCTTCCATGGCATCTTGTGCCAGGAGAGTATCCAAGTCCAATCCTGGGGAATCATCCCATACAGTAGATTTTTCAACTTGACTTTCAGGATCCATTTCTTGACGCTCAGGAACTTTCGTAGGGACCAGTTCAATTTGCACTGCTTGCTCAGAAGCCTCAGAAGCTAGAACAGCTACTTCTGGTTCAGGTTGAACTTCAGAAGCAGGTTCACTTACTGGCTCTACAGCCACTTGGACATCAGGAGCAAATACAGGTTCAGGCTCTTTAGCATCTAAAATCTCTAGAGCAGGTTCAGGTTCAGGCTCTTGGACAACCACTACTTCTTCCATTATATCTGTAGGATTAGGAATAAAATCTTGCTAAATGACATCTAGTCATCCCTTCCAGATATTCCCATACTAACATATCAATTAAGTAATCTACAAATTGGGAAAGAGACATACCTTCAGGATTTTCTTCAGGGTGACCTAACTCCTATAAATCATCTAGAAAGGAGGTGATTATTCCTTCTAGGTACTAGGCAACCAAGGGAGTTGAGGATTCTTCCAGGTAAACTTTTATAACAAATTCAGTCAACATTATTGCATCAGATATTTCCTTTTCAGATGGAGGAGGAGGAGGAGCTGAATCTTCTGCTACTATCTCTGCTACTGCAAGTTGAGCTGCTGGAGGGGAGGCCAAAGGCTGCTCTATGATATCTTCATCAAGCATCTCCCCCTGCCTGATTTCAGTAGAGACTGAAACCAGGCCCCTAGAAGAAGAGGGCTCAGCAGGCATTGAGAGTGCCTGAATAGCAGCAGTCAAAGCAGATATGGAAGAAACAAGGGGAGCAATTGCCTCATCAATCATAGTTTTGATTGATGGGGTAATTAACTCCACAATGCTAGCAATAAATGCTGGAGATATATCAAATGAAGAAGTTGATGATGATGGAATTTCTGAGGGTGGAAGAACAGCAGGGGTGGTATGTGCAATATGAGCTGGAGAATGATGTGGAGATGCAGCTGGAGAATGAGCTGGAGATGCATGGGTGGATGCAGGGTGATCAACATGTTCTGAAGATAGAATTGGAGAGTGAGGAGGAGTTGGAATTGGAGAATGAACAGGAGAAGAAATATCAGACGCCAACAAATCAAAGCTGGGTTGAGAAATCCAGCAAGATCAGTTGGGAGAGAAGATGCAGGAGGAGGGGCAGAATGTCGTACTTCAGTTGAACTTGAAGGAACTTCAACTGCAGTAGACGGCATAACAGAGGAAGATGGAAGAGAGAGATCAGCTGAGCCAGCTGCTAAAAGGGGGGGAGTGACTACAGCAGTCCTAGTGCTCTCAGATATAACTAGAGCAACCCCTGTAGGAGCGGGATTCAGGAATGTCCTTTTCCACTTTGAGAACAACGAGTGATCCATCTTCTTACTCGCGTTGATGGAGATGGCGGCAGACACAAGCAACTGGGGGTATTTTTCCTTCAGAAAAATACCAACAACCCTTCCTAGGGTAACCTCTTTCTTTCCATTCTTCTTTCTTATCAAATCAAACATAACTCCAGCCCAGTTTATCTGTTTCTTATTAACAATTGCACACATTAGTGCAAATTGTTGTCTGGTGATATTATCATGGGCTGAGTGCTTTCCCAGAACCACTTTTCCAACTATTTCTGCAAGAAACTTGATCTTGAAGGGGAAATTTACCTTGAGCAGCTTGGAGGGAATGCCTTCGGCATGTCCCAGCTCTAATAACATTCTTTCGAATTCAGGAGCATCTTGCTTATATTCTTCTTCACCATTAATTAAACCAAAAACTTCAGTCAGAACAGCGGGAGTCAAAATTACCTTTTCACCGCTGATTGTTCCAGACGTCGATTCGTCAGTCGACGATGAAGTGAAAGCCCATTCCTTGATTTCCTGAATGTTTATCTTTACTCTATAGGACATAAGCCTCTCTAGTCCTTGTTCTCTGCACAGATTTAGGATTTCTATTATCCCTGGTTCGCAACTGCTGAATGCGTCAAAATCAACGCTGAACCCGGCATCAAAATTTACCACTGCAAGCAGCGCTGGAGCAATCTCCATTGAAAATGTTGTAGAAGTCGAGAAAGAGATGGCGAGGAAGGAGCGCAAGACAGAGAGCAAGACGAAGAGCAAGTGGGAAGACGGAATGCGAAAAGACGCTCTCCGTCGACGATAAAAGCAACTATCTTTTAACCTAGGTCGACTATCGGCTTTATATTAAACAGCGATCGTCGATCTATTTAAAAGATACTGGAGACGATAGTCGAACTGTCGTTCGACGATCGGTCCTGAAGCAGAGTAGTCGATCAATCGTTCGACTATTTCTGTCTTCACACACAACAAGCTGTCGTCAACCATGGATCGACGATAAGCTCAACCTGTTCGACGATCTTCGAACGTCGGTCGACGATCTTCAAATAGATAAGCTATCATCAACCATAGGTCGACGATAGGCTTGATCCGTTCGACGATCTTCGAGCATCGTTCGACGATCTTCAAGCAGGTTTCAACAAGGCAGATAGTCACACTTAGTCTCGTCCATTAATCATGCCTAGTTAAACTAAAAAGAACAGATGCTTCTGTTCATCTAAGGGCTTGGTGAATATATCACCTCTCTGAAGGTCTGTGGATATGAACTCAAGGCTAATCTTGTTCTTTTCCACACAATCTCTAAGGAAATGGTGTCTAATCTCAATGTGCTTCGTTCTAGAGTGGTGCATTGGATTTTGTGCAATGGAGATAGCACTTGTACTGTCACACATGATTTTAGTGTTCTTGTGTGAGTACCCATAATCCAAAAGCTGATTTTGTATCCACAGGATCTGTGAACAACAACTGGCAGCTGATATATATTCAGCTTCTGTAGTTGAAGTTGATACAAAGGCCTGCTTCTTACAGAACCAAGAGACCAATCTCTCTCCCAGGAACTGACAAGTTCCTGAGGTACTTTTCCTGTCAACTCGACAACCAACATAATCAGAATCAGAATATCCAATTAATTCAAATTCTGACTCAGCTGGGTACCAAAGTCCTAGATTTGGACATCCCTTCAGGTATCTCAAGATTCTCTTGAGAAGAATCAGATGAGATTCCTTGGGGTTGACCTGGAATCTAGCACAAGGCATGTAGCAAACATTATGTCTGGCCTACTTGCAGTTAAATACAATAGGAACCAACAATGGCCCTATAATTCTTTTGATCTACAGGCTTTCCCTGATCATCAGAATCAATAACTACATTAGTAGCCATAGGTGTATGCATTGCTGAAGCATCTGCCATCCCAAACTTCTTTACCAATTCCTTGTCATATTTGGATTGGGATATGAAGATACCATCAGCATCTTGCTTTACTTGGAGACCAAGAAAGTAAGACAGCTCACCCATACTACTCATCTCAAACTTGGAATGCCATCAAGTTAGAAAACTTTTTGCACAGTTTGGGATCAGTGGAATCAAAAATAATGTCATCTACATACACCTGAACTAACAGGATTGTGTCCTTGTGGTGCTTGACGAAGAGGGTTCTATCAACTACTACCCTAGTAAATTTGTGCTCTAACAGGAAACTAGCTAAAGTCTCATACCAGGCTCTGGGAGCTTGCTTTAGTCCATAAAGAGCTTTCTGCAACTTGAATACATGTGAGGGCTGAGTTGAGAAGAAACAAAACCGGGTGGCTATTCAACAAACACCTCTTCCTTTAGCTCACTATTAAGAAAAGCACTTTTGACATCCATTTGAAAAACCTTAAACTTCATGTAGCCTGCATAGGCCAAGAAGATCCTTATTGCTTCTAGCCTTGCAACAGGGGCAAAGGTTTGGTCATAATCTATACCTTCCTCCTGTCTGTAGCCCTGAGCTACAAGCCAAGCTTTATTCCTTACAATGATGCCATTTGCATCCAACTTGTTTCTATACACCCACTTGGTGCCTATGATCAGTTGACCATTAGGTCTTGGAACCAAAGTCCAAACTTTACATCTCTCAAACTGATTGAGTTCCTCTTGCATAGCAATGATCCAGTAGGGATCTAGCTCTGTATCTTTAATGGTGAGGGGCTCAATCTGTGAGAGGAAACAAGCATGGTATCACAATCCTGTCTTAACTGATGTCTTGTTTGAAACACCAGCTGATATGTCTCCTATCACTTGAGATGTAGGGTGATCTCTAAGTGTGACAACATCAGCAGGTGGGATGTGATCTTCAACAACAGTTGGGATTAATTCCTCAGGAGGAATTTGATCTACTGTTGGTGGAACAACAACAGCTTCAGCAATGTCTTCATCACTATCTGATTTAGTGATATGAAGAGTTGAAAGATGGAGGATATCTTGAGTGACATCTTTGGAAGAATATTGTACCTGTAATGTACTTGAGGAAGGGGAAGTTTCCTTCTCCTTGTAAAACATTTGGGATTCATCAAAGGACACATGAACAGACTCTTCAATTTTAGAAGATGATTTATTAAATACCCTATAAGCTTGCTTACTTGGGAATATCCTAGAAAAATTCCCATTGAAGCCTTTGCTTCAAACTTTCTAAGATATTCTTTATTATTATTATGAATATAAACTACACAGCCAAAAACTCTAAAATAGTTTATTTTAGGTTTCTTTCCTTTAAGTAACTCATAAGGAGTTTACACTTAAGCTTGTGTATCAGACTTCTATTCAAGACATAGTTGGCTGTGCTAACAGCTTCTGCCCTATAGGAAAGAGGCATATTAGCATCTGCCAACAATGTGTCAGCAGCTTCAATTAGTGTTCTGTTCTTCCTTTCAACTACCCCATTTTGTTGGGGAGTTCTAGGAGCTGAGAATCTATGTTTGATACCTTCTCTCTCACAGAATTCTTGCATGAGAAGAGAGTCAAACTCAGTACCATTATCACTTCTGATCAAGGCCACATGAGTAGAGTACTCAGTCTGCACACATAATAGAAAGTCTGTAAGGGCTTTGAAGTTATCAGCCTTAGTTCTAAAAAAGAACACCCAAGTGAATCTAGAGAAGTCATCTACAATGACTAGGGTGTAATACTTCCCTCCTAAACTCTATACATTTATTGGGCCAAATAGATCCAAATGTAATAAATACAGGATTCTAGGAGAATCACTTTTATTTACTGATTTAAAAGAATTCTTGGTTTGCTTGCCTAGCTGACAAGCCTTGCATAGACTCTCCTTCTTGTAGGGGAAGAAGGTAAACCTCTAACAAGGTTGTGTTTAGATAACCTAAATATGTTCTTGAGGTTAACATGGCTAAGCCTTTTATGCCACAAGGTATTATTATTAGTTACTTCATTAAACAGGCAGATTTTAGAATCAGTTGAATTAAAATCTACCAAATAAATGTTACCTTGTCTAATGCCTACCAATACAACACTATTATTTAAAGTAATATTGCAGAGAGAGTTAGAGAATGATACCTGGTATCCAGCATCACATAATTGACTTACTGAAATTAGATTGTGCTTCAGTCCAGTCACATAAGCAACTCTCTTGAAAGTAACAGCTCCAATGGTCATCCTGCCATAGCCTTCAGTTTGACCACAACTTGAATCTCCAAAGATTACCTTTGGGCCAAGCGTTGCTTTGAACTTTGACAGATGTTCTTTGTTTCCTATCATGTGCTTGGAGCAACCACTATCCAAATACCACTTATTTTGAGTGATAGGATAGGTCTTCACCTGCAATTATAACAATTTAAACATTGTGGACCCAGGTAACCTTGGTTCCCTTGTTTTTCACATAAGAAAAACTGGAAATAAAAGAGTAAGCAGGCTGAGGGTGATAACCTAATGGGTAAGATATCCTAGGTGGGATTCTCCATGAAGATGATGGGTCAATGAACCTAGGGTTTCTATTCATATTCGGGTTTCTAAGGTTCTGGGTGTAATTTTGAAATTCATATTGGAAACATCGACCAGCGTTCGACGTTGACTGCTCAGATCGTCGATCTCCGTTCGACCACTGAGCTTGCGATCGTCGATCGACGTTCGACGATAGATGCTCAGATCGTCGAGCTTCGTTCGACCACTGAGCCTGAGATCGTCGAGCAGCGTTCGACGTTCTTTGTAATTATTTAAATTTCTGTTTTCTTTTCTCTCTTTTAGCTTTATTTAAAGCTCTGTTTACTTGATTTACTTGCTTAGTGTTCTTTATCCCATCAGCTGAGATAAAGTTCACTGGAGTTGAAAGTTGGTTTTTAAGAATAATTGGGGGCTCACTAGAAGATATTCCTAAGCCTAATTTGTTATTGCCTGCCCTAGTGTTAGACATGCTGGTTATTTCAAGCAGCTTAAGGCTTCTACCATTTAGAGACTCTTCTAGCCTTTTGGATTTAGCTAACTCATTCTTAAGAAATTTAATTTCTTCACTAGAATTAGTGAGATCTTCCTTTAATTTAATGTTTTCATTAGATATGATTTCTGATTCAGCTAGCCTATGTCTAAGTTCTTTAATCTCTTTTCAGAACTAATTAAATCTAAACATAAGGATTTAAATTCTAATTTAAATTCTGCAGAAGTAAAATCATAAGAAGATAGTACCTCATCTTCTGTTGGCATTTCTTCATCTGAATCTGAAATCTCTGCAGCTGAGTGATTGCTGCAGGCATCAATTGCCATTAGGCAAACTTCCTTTGCTTTCTTTTCTTCTTCATCCTCACTGGAGCTTGAGGAAGAGGATTTCTCATCAGAATCACTCCAGGTTTCAGCGACAAAGCCTCTCTCCTTCTTTTTATTCTTGTAGGAGGATGGCTTGGAGTGCTTCCTGTGCTGATCTTTATCTTTCCTCTTTTCTTTATTCTTTTCCTCTGGGCAATCTGGAAGGATATGTCCAGGCTTCCTGCAACCATAGCAGATAATTTCTTTAGAAGGGGTGCGATCATACCTTGGCTTTTCTTCATATTTTGAAGACTTTTTCTGAACTCCTTCCTTCCCATCTTGAGAAACCTTTTGGCAAATAATGTCATTAGTTCCTCATTTGACTGGCTGCCTTCAGAAGTGTCAGCAGCTTTAAGAGCAAGAGATTGCTCTTTTCTTGTAGGAGTTAGTGTCTTTTCTTCAGCTTCAGCTTCCCCGGACTTCAGCACTTGCTCAAAAGACTTGAGCTTGCCGAGAAGGGCTTCTGTTGTGATTTCATTTGTGCTTTTGGCCTCCTTGATAGGCCAGATCCTCAGATCCCATGTGCTAGGGAAGCACATAAGAATCTTATCATTGACCTCTGTCAATGAAATGTCCTTGTCAAGGGTCCTCAGCTCATTGATGATTGAGCTGAGCCTTATGTACATGGCTTCAACTGATTCAGCATCAGTTTTCTTGAAGTTCTCATATTGTGAGATAAGGTTGGACCTTCTGTCCTTCCTTTCATCAGCTGAACCAGCTACGATCTGGTTCAGTGTATCCCACATAGCCTTTGCTGAGAAGCAGTCAGCAACCTTCTGATATACTTCATCAGACATTGTCTGAGCCAGAATGTTCATTGCCTTAGCATCTGCTATCTTTGCCTTTTTGTATTCATCATTGTAGTCTGGAGGAGGCACTGCACTCATATCAGATGATGAGGCAGAAGCAGCAGCAGGTGCTCTTGGGGGTCCTGACAAAATAGAAGCAAAAATACTTTCATCAATAGAATTCATATATAATTTGATCCTTGCCTTCCAGATGCCAAACATAGCTAAGTTGCATGCTAGAGGTCTGGTGCTAGAATAATCCTTGGACTGGGCCATGATAGTGAAAGTGAATATCTATAAACTTTGGTATCTATCAGGATCTTGTGACTTAGGTGTTAGCCTATTCAGTCAGTCAACCTCCCTCTGATACCAATTGAAAGAGAAGGGATAGATACTACTCTAGAGGGGGGGGTGAATAGAGTAATCAAAAATTGCACTTAGCAAAGTTGACTTTCTACTCAACTCCCTTGGAGTTAAATGCGGATTGAAAGTTATAGATATTTAAGATTAAACCTTAGAGCCTAACACAAGTGTTGTGCACAAACTACAGCTAACTGTAATTACAGTTTAGCTTTGGATCCTATCCAGCAACTAGCAAACCTAGTTAATATCTAATCACATCCACAATACAAGTAATTAAACAAGGCAATCCAGACGACACAAGGAATTTATAGTGGTTCCCCAAACAACTTGGGTACGTCCACTCTTCTACCAACAAGGTAGGAATCCACTCAGGTTTTTGATCAGGTGCCCTGCCACCAACAAGATCTGCTTCAGGTAGATCAAGAGACCCTTTAGACTTTTGATCAGGTGTCTAAAAACCAAACACAGGTTTTTGATCAGGTGCCCTGCCACCATGGGATACTTTTGAAGGGAGTAATAACCTTGTACAGGAGGGGGAAAAGGGGTTAAGGTGTCTTCGCTATTTTACAATAGATTAGAGAAGCACAATAACTTGCACTGAGCTAGACAGCTCTAAAAGAATCAAGGCTCCCCCTGGCTCAAAGAACGTCCAGGTGAAGTCTTGCTTTAGTGCAGAAACACTTCAGTAAAAACTGAACGAAGAACTACAAGAAGATATAAAATAAGAAATGAAAATCTTCTAGGAGCTATCTTCTTCTTCTTCTTCAAAAGATCTCTGAGTTAGAACTTCTTGGAACAGGAGAACTCAGGTTGAAGAAGAGCAGAAGAGCTAACACTTCTCAGTTGAGTGAAGATTGCTGAGAGCAGTTAGACTTGTTCTCGCTGTAAGCTTGCTGAATAAATCTCTTCTCTGTGAACTCGTTGATTTCTTCTTCAAAGAAGTCTTTATATATCAGCAGTAGCAACGACTCTAATTGAGTTTGAATCTTGACGTTTTCTGAACTCTGCAAGCTGGGCTGCAAAAAGCATAAAGCAAAAACAAACTACAGCAGGCAGATATCCTATAAAAGGATAAATCTTTCTAAGAAGCTGCAAATACTTCTGATGAAATAATATAAGATAAAGTCACATCAGAAAGAACTCTTTACGGCCAAGGAAGACTTTTTGAGTCTAACGGCTATAAAGGACAGCCTGGCAGATAAAGCAGATTGCATATCTCAGCTATAAGACAAACAACTTTGTCAAAAAGATTAGCTCATGCATATAGAATAGAACGGATATTGCATGGAAATAATGTTACAAAATATTCAGATAATCTATTATAAAATATGCCAAAATAGATATTAAATTAGTCACATCACAGAAGACGACAAACTAAATAAGAGCATACAGCAAAACGTCGAACGACCTTCGGAGATCGTCGAACGGCGCACGGAGATCGTCGATCTATCAGACAGATAGTCGAACGATCCAGATAGTCGAACTATCAAAGAAGATAGTCGAACTACCTCGGCAGATAGTCGACCTATCAGAATAGATAGTCGAGCTATCAGATAGTCGATTTATCCGGACAGATAGTCGAACTACCAAACAAACACAGATAGTCGACCTATCAAGCAGATAGTCGACCTATCCCAGAAAACAGATAGTCGACCTATCAACAGATAATCGAACTATCAAAACAAAACAGATAGTCGATCTATCAACAGATAGTCGAACTATCAGATAGTTCAACTATCCAAGCAGATAGTCGAACTATCAAGGCAACACAGATAGTCAACCTATCAACAGATAGTCGAACTATCAAAGCAAAACAGATAGTCGATCTATCAACAGATAGTCGAGCTATCAGATAGTTGAACTATCAGGACAGATAGTCGAACTATCAAAGACAAGCAGATAGTCGACCTATCAACAGATAGTCAAACTATCAAGACAAACAGATAGTCGACCTATCAACAGATAGTCGAGCTATCAACGCAAACATAACGTCGACCAACTGATAGACGATCGTCGATCAGCCGATAGACGATAGTCAAGCGACGTTCGACTATAGTCGAATGAAAAACTACTTAACCAAATATTCATCTAGAAAAGCAATTCTACACAACTAGAGAGTCTAACCTATCAACTAACCTTTGACCATAGATAAATCTTGGGTCAAGAGACAGAAAGAGAGACTGACTCAAATCAAAACCTAGGGTACCAACAAATGGGTTCAGCCATGTCTCTGGACAAGGATGAGAAAGGGCAACCTTTTGTGAACAAGTACAGAAGCATAGTTGGATCCTTGCTTTACCTTACTTCTAGTAGACTAGACATAATATTTTATACATGTGTCTGTGCTAGATTCTAAGTGAACTGTAAGGAATCTCACTATGCTGCTGCAAAGTAGATTTTGAGATACCTTATAGGTACACCGAATCTTGGCTTATTATACCCAAAAAGTAATGACAGCGAGCTGATTGGTTTTTCAGATGCTGACTTTGTAGTAGTAAAGATGCGAAAAAGCACTTCTAGGACTTGTCAATTCCTGGAGGGAGACTTATTTCATGGAGTAGCAAAAAGCAAAACTGTGTCGCAATCTCAACGGCCGAGTCATAATATATTTTCCTTCAACAATTGTTGTGCACAGTTTGTAACGCCCCGTTTTTCAGCGAGTTGTTTTTAATTCTCGTTGGGCATTACGATGACGCGTATTCCGTGGCTTGTGCCATTGTGGAGTGTGGTTTAGCTCCTTAGAACTGAGTGCCCTATTCTATAGCCTAATGGCAAGATCTCCCTAGCAAACCGAGTCGTTTTTGGTGACCCGGTGTGCCCTCTCGGGGGGATGTTGGTGTTTGGCTTTATTTGGGTATAACTCGAGTTTTGTTCGTCGAAAATTAATTTCGACTTCGCCGTTGTGTTCGTAGCGTGGGTATTTAGCTACGGTGCGAATTTTGTCGAATTCCGAGGTAGTTCGGTTTTCGCGTCGATTTGGTGCTTTATGTAATTTTGTAATTAATTATATTATTATATAATTATATATATATATATATATATATATATATATATATATATATATATATAGAATGAAAACCCCGATCCATCATCTTCCCCACTCGAACCGCCGCCCCTGTACGAGAGAAACGGAGAAACCCCTCCATAACCCGAACGATTTGTGGACGGAATTCGATTCCGAGATGGATTCGGATTCTCTCGTCAGACCCTATTCTACGTAAGAAAATTCTATTTTCGTGGAGTTTTGGGAGGATTACCGGTTTTTGGAGCTTTCCGCCATTATCCGAGTTTTTTTTAGGTGTTGCGGCCGTTTTGATCCTGCGAAGAGGAGGAAAGCTCCAAAGCTTTCGCTGTGATTTGAGGCAAGTGGTATTCTTGCCTTCCAAGTTTTTTTTATTTATCTTCTGAACTCCATACCCATGACTTTCTATTTTCTTCCATATAGGCCTGTCCCATCCCATTTTTTGTAATTGGAATCCAATTGTCTCGTCCCAGCCGTAACTCCCCTAATTATTCCTATAATAACACCAAAACAATCGCGGGGGGGGTGTTTTCCTACTTCCCATTATAAGGTATACCGAGAAGAATAGTCATCAGTTTC